>CM055266.1:122207434-122807434 GCA_029237695.1 Conchocele bisecta
GTGGGAACAAATTAATAAAAAATTGAATTACACGTCCCCTGAGGGGCTCCGTAGACATGCACCGCTTGTCTGTTGTTCCATTGTGTCGCGTTCTCACACACATTTTGTCTTGCAGACTCCAGAAGTAACTAAAAGCCAATTTACAAGTGTATCTCAGATCCCATCAATGGACGTTCGTGCGAAACCGATTGGACGCGCGACTTCATTAAAATATAAAGTAGTCTGGTTGTCCCTTAATAGAAGAAACAGCTATAGGAAATATTACAGCGGGGACAACTATTAGCCTTCTAGCCAGGGCACACCATGCAATAAGAGAGTTTAGGAACGGTTGGTGGTGTTTGTAGATTGTCACAATGTCAGCAGGTACGGGTATCATATGTGAATGTAACTGGAGAAATGGGGCTTATGGGTTTTGCGACCAGTGTAGATCCAGATCATACTGTGCATCCGCACAGTCTGATCAGGATCTGCACTGTTCGCCATACCATCAATGAAACTCTCGTTACGATTATAACAAGGAATATAGGCTACAGGAGTGTGCTATTTGATCACGAGCTACACTTGTCATAAATCCCATAAGCCACATTTCACAGACACATAATAATGCTGATAGCCGTGCCAGAGCTAGATGGCATTTACATTAAGACTATATACCAGGTTAGTGTATTTTTATACATCAATTTAATCAGGCAATGTTAGCACAGCTCAGGCTCAGCCAATCAAGCTGCCTGATGTCAAGCAGACTTAAGTATTTTGAAATAAGGAAATTGATAATATCGGCACAATTACCGCAGGCGGTTTGTGTATTTTTATTTTTGTAAATGTTGCGATGTTTCGTTTGAAAACAGTCTAAGTAACGTACTCACTGAATAGGCCAGCCGGTGCAACCGGCTTACCTGTGTAATTAAATCCGCATGTATGTGACTGAATGTATATTGAAGCAGATGAAGGACAAAATCCCTTGGTCGATACGTACGGAGCCCCGCAGGGGACATGGATTTTTTTTTATTAATTCGATCCCAAAAAACAATTCGTTCCCTCAATTTAACAATTCGTTCCCTCGAATTAGCAATTCGTTCCCACGATATAACAATTCGTTCCCTCGAATTAACAACTCGTTCCCACGAAATGACAATTCGTTCCCTCAATTTAACAATTCGTTCCCTCGAATTAACAATTCGTTCCCATGATATAACAATTCGTTATTGTTATAACTAATTGTTATTTCGTGGGAACGAATTAATAAAAAAAGACTTCTACGTCCCCTGCGGGGCTCCGTAGATACGTACACGGCAGGTATTTATCAGAGACGTCTCTATGCATTTACCGAATACAGTAGACTTATAGCAGACAGTCGTATTCTGCATTTACTACTGTCTGTTTCACGAAACCTTCCCAAATTGTACGTACAAACAATTTCCACATGGTAAATCCCCATAGGGTGAAGATGTCTATGGGGATTTCAGAAATAGTGGACCGATTTCAAATTTTAACTTTTTTTTCTTATATCATTTCCATGCTATCTATTTTTCGTTTGTTTCACTCCTTTCCCCCAGCTCCTCAACCTCTGGTTTCTCCGTATTAAATTCCCATAGACAATCAATCGTTTGTGATAAAATCAATATTTGATCAAATTACAAAATAAAATAGGCTCATTCTTAAATTTTGGTAAAATTTGACATTATCGAAAATATATTGGTTTTGCAATGTTTATATGGCCGTAAAATTTGGACAGGTTTCGTGAAACAGACAGTAGATACACATGTCCGGGTAGCAACGAATTCCAAATTGGTGTTACATTGATCGTACGATGTCACATTACGTTCCCGAATAACGCCAATGTAACGGCGCAAAGTAAAGAAATTCGCGTTATTTTCCACGAACTGTAGTTTATAGCACATGGTTCATATTTAAATATTTACCCACCCATTAGTATAAGACTTTACCTTGCAACTATAATACCATGCTAGTGTATTTTGATATCAGGTTTGTCCTGCTATTCTCTCGAACTGCAGGAATCGCTCGGCAAACCTCCAATTTCCACGCGTTTCCCAGTTGCAGGAAGTAACTCTGCAGAATACTCCCGTATCGTCCGGACGATACGGGTGTATTATGCAGAGTTACTTTCCGCAACTACGCGTTTCCTAGCAGTGCCTGATAAACTTCCTATCAACAGATACTAACCTCTTATTCTGTAAACGCTGCATTGTATCTCCGATATTTTCCATTGGCAAGTATGTGGCGATTTTACTACGCTCCGTTGCTCTTGTTGGGACTCGTTTATCAGATGACTGCAATAGGGCAGTGTAGAGCCGACTATTGTTCATCGACGACTATCGTTCACGTGTATGATTAAGCCGGGGAAAATAACTTAGCCATTTCTGAAGCCACTGGCTTAATTATATACACGTGAACGATAGTCGTCGATGAACAATAGTCGGCTCTAACATCAACGACTATTGTCGACGACTCATGTTCACCGGTAGTGAAGTTTCAGATTTATCAGATGCCTGCAGCTATTGGCGTCATATCTACTGATATCGTTTTTTTTCAATGTGCTCAGTTTGTTATCTCCAGGGAACTAAATGACATTCTTGTGTCGCATCTGTTGCATTAAACAAACTGTGTTATCGATTTTGTTATGGATTTACTGGTACAGTGGAACCTCTGTAAACTTGACACCAAGAACACACCCGTGATCTTATTTTTGACGAGTTCCTTGGTAATTTATCTCAGGTGCTAATGTATGTTCGTGATCGCATAGCACATAACTATGGCTCAGAATGATCAAATGCCTGATTCACATTGAAACCTCATTAAACTGGACACCCTGGGAGGTCTATAAACCGGACACCATGGGGAACTCCCAGGTTGTCCGGTTTAGAGAGGCTTTCACAGTAGTTTATTTTATTTGACGGGGTGGGGGATGATATATACGACTACTCCAAGAGCAGAGACCGGTGCCTGTTGAAGACGGGATGCCCGTTTGATGTTTTACTGTGTTCAATTCAATTCAATATCTTTATTTCCTCCTATATGGAGATTTCAAATTGTTAACAATACAAGAAATGTATATGTACACGAATAAACAAATTTATATAAATGTGAAGTTGATTTTCATGTCATTGTTTTGGGTATAATACATAATGGCCGCTGACATGCTAGATAGTCCCTGGCGTTGCACAGGAGTGTTGTGTCTGTGGGATAATATACAGTGGTTCACATATGTACGTGTATGCACGTACCTGCATGCATGCGATGCGTTGTGTATTCAGTTGGCCGAGTTCATTTGTGACCAGCGTAGACGTGGATCAGACGAATTCTTATTCGGCTGATCTGTGCTACACTGTTCAGTGTTTTACACATTCTGTCAGTTAAACATACTGGTATATCTGATCCTTCTGTGGAAACTGGTCGTAGACATGTGTCTATCGATCGGAATCAACATTGTATATAACATTGTACTTTCCAATTATATATCTACATAACGCAGCGTGTATCTACTAACACTAATTAAACATGATCAAGATACGAGACGAAAGTCTCTCGAACATACATGAATGCATCTTGTAGGAATATGCTTGCACTTTCGGATGACATTGTGCTATGTGTCTCAAGAGTACCTCCTACCATTTTCTGCAAAAACTGTTCGCCATGACTGCGTTCTAGTTCGTTGTATGTGACAAACGTGACATTCCTGTGGATTTTGTCCAGGAAAGCGTCCTTAGAGGCAGAGTAAAGAGCATTCTGCAACGGCATGGCACAGAACGTCTTCTGTGATACCGTCGCATAGGCGACATATACTATATTCTCGGTCCGGTATCATATCCACAACTGCGCGATAAAGTCTGCAAGTTTCAGTTGTGCTGATGTATGTGACGACTTCCAGACTATACATGGAGTTACGGACGTATGCAGACATTTAAACTATTAAAATCTGAGTCGCTTTCTATCCTTTGCCTCCAATGATCACTTTCCAGGGCGTTAACTGAAGTCTGTACCTGTTTTTTCCACATAAATTTAGACGGCAGGTTATCATGTAGTCGTAATATATGAGTGAGCTTGTAGCGAGACAATAGCTGGCAGATATCTGGGATAAAACCAGTCTTAACAGTTGGTGACCCTGCTAAATATAGAAAGAGTTTTCTGTAAAAAATATTCCTACATATAGCCGAGCTGGGAAGCGACATGATTTTGTGAATTACCTGGGTTTTGACGCACAGGCATTCGGCGTGTTTCGGCTTTCATTGGTATAACTCATATATATATATTTATACCGATGAAAGCCGAAACACGCCGAATGCCTGTGTTTTGACGTGCCTGGGCAATAGTTCCGCGTGTCTGGTGAATAGTTCCGTGTGCCCGGTCAATAGTCCAAACTATTTCATCCCTGCAAATCGTGACGTTTTCTGGCAAGGCTTAGGAAACGGGATGGGCAAGGCTCATATTCATACGCAGTGATTATTAGGTCGTATTGACAGGATATCAAAAATGTTTCACGGCACATACGCTTTGTGTTGACGGGATAAAGATTATACATGAACGCCATGGCGGTTAGAACTCGCGGTAAATGTTTATGTTAGGTAGGGCTTGGGAGATATGCACAATTAACTCTTCAGTACATCATAATTATCATCTTACTTTCTTACATTTCAGACAGTAGCTTACAGCAATCTAACGGTGAATTACACCACTCTTCAATATAGAGAATACCAGGCTAGTGTCTTTTGATATCAAGTTTATCAGGCAAGGCTAGGAAACGCGTAGGAATTCCGAGGCTTGCCGAGGAATTCCTACCGTTTCCGAGCCGAGCCTGATAAATTTTATATCAAAATACACTAGTCTGGTATTCTATTTATTAGGTAACGTTTTATGCTCGAAAATGACCACAGATGACGTCGTTATCTATGGACAGAACGAGGACTTGTTTACGCTGCGTCATTACACTGACGTCATTCGGTAACGTCACGTGACGTTATCCGACCAATGGAACGTCAGTTTTCACTATGTTGTAACCCGGATGTTGATATCAGGTCAATGCCTGATACAACAATATGTTATCAGTCAGTACGTATTCGGTCAATACAGGGCAGGTTACCTGATAAAGTATTTTACACCACTCCCGTGTTTATCATATATTGAGAAATGGCGTCAGTAACGTCGCAATGACGTGTTTCCTTCGACCAATCAAATCATGTTCTCGGACACACTCTCTCAGTCGCCTTCACTACTGCTCGCCTCCAGAAATTAATTCGCATATATCTTTACCATAGGTTATTTTCTTTGTTTTTATGAATCAGAATCATTTGTGAAATGTAAGAATTGTTTTATTTTACCACTTGAGCTGATTATCTTGAAATAATGATTGGGTCCTACCGCTACATAAACTCGGCTCGTTACGCTCACTCGTTTATTTAACGTAAGGACCCAATCACTTGTGCCTTATTTCATGATAATCAGTTAACCTTGATAAATAAACGGTATATACTTATACTTTGTGTCAGTGGTGATGGTTTTGTTAATTTTTTATCCCGTCAACACAGTGCGTATGTGCCGTGAAACACAGTGTCGTGAAACATTTTTGATATCCAGTCAATACTATTTTTGCATTTTAAAGCCATTTGTAGGTGTTGACGGGATAAATAGAATAGTAGGTTAGTGCCGTGAATGGGAAAACATATCTGGCGCGGCACGGAAACGGGATGTGCTCGGCAGAGCCTCGCCCATCCCGTTTCCTGAGCCTTGCCAGATATTTTTACCCATTCACGGCACTAACTTACTATTCTCTATCTATTTTCCTTATTTCTGAACCAAAGTATATGTTGTGACCACTCATTTGAACCGTCTCGGCGAGACGGTTCAAAGTTCAAATGAGTGGTCACAACATATACTTCTGATGAGAAATAAAGAAATTCTTGAGCCTTGCCGGATATTTTTTCCCATTCACGGCACTAACCTACTATTCTCTATATTCAGTGTACATACGTATAGTACCTGATGATTCCAAAAATAGATATTTGAAAAACTGAAATAAAACCCGTAAACATAAAACCGGTGTATGCCATGTACATATACATGCAATCCTTATGCATTGCTATATTCATGCGGACATCAGGTGTTATAATACATTGTATATCACGCGGGATAGTTTGCAGGATAGTTGGCAATTCCGTTAATAAATGATGGGCATTGCGATATAATATATTACACAATAATTCCAGCACAAAAATATTTACACAATTCCCTAGCATTTGATTGGCCCGTAGCAAGTCTCTGTCCAAAATTTATATCCCAGTAAACTCCCACGCCGAACTACTTTCCGTAACCGTGAGGCGCAGTTAAAATAATTCTTAAGAAAACTGAAAATAAACACATTTTCTTGATGAATTTATTTCAAATGCTGGAATTATAAGGAATGAATGGCCTTTTTGTTGAATTTATCTGGGATATAAATTTGGAAAAGTCGCGGGAATACTTCCGGCCTTCGTCCAGTATTCCCGCGACTTTTCCAAGTTTATATCCCGATAGATTCCACAAAAATGCCATTCATTCCTATAATAAATTCACATCTCGCACGCCCGGATCAAATACAACAAGTGCTCGTCTTATCTCTGTCCGGCTACATGTACGACTATATGCTGCATTTAGAGAATGTCAGGCTGGACCCGTTTCATTAAACTCCGTACGCCTAATATGTTCCTAAGTGCAATTTCAGGATCGTCTGGAAATTTCAATCGATGGATTTACATTTATTGAGCATAGGCTGCATATGCAGCATACGCTCAATAGATGTAAATCCAATAATTGTTTACAAGAAAACATTTTTAATGTGCAATTTATAGACTATATAAATTTTGCACTTACTAAAATTTTAGTCGTACGAAATTTAGTGAAACGACCCCCTGGTGTCTTTTGATATCAAGTTTATCAGGCAATGCTAGGAAACGCGTAAGAATTCCGAGGCTCGGCGAGGAAATTCCAACTGTTTCCGAGCCGAGCGGAAAAGACACTAATTCTATTTATCAGATAATGCTTACTGCTAGAGGATCGACAAACAGGCAAGCATGATATTATCTTCGTTGTAAATAACGCTTAATAAGTATTTACGCTGTATCACCACATTGTGTCATTACATTGACGTAATCCGGTGACGTCATGTATCGCCGTTCGGCCAGTGGAAGACCAGTAAAAGTATTTGTGACCCGGATATGCGTATCTAGTCAATGCATGGTACGGTACTTTGTTATCAGTCAGTGAGTATTCGGTCAATGCCGAATAAACCTGATAAACAGTATACAGTTATTTCATTGTCATTCCGGGAACAGTCAAAACTATTGCCCCGATCTGCTGTGGACGACCCGAGGCCCTATTGCCCTGAGGCCGAATGCCGAGGGCAATATTGTATCGGGTCGTCCACAGCACCGAAGGGCAATATGTTTTGAATGTTCCCCAGAATGACCATGAACTAACTGTTTTAAACAGTGTATGTGACATAATGCACGTAAATTTGGCGTGGGGCACATCGACAGACCGATCTAAATTACGTTGAATTTTATGATGTAATCGTCATGATTTTCAGGGATGAAATAGTTATGTATATCCCACTGGCAAGGAACTGTTGATCGGACACGCGGAACTATTGCACAGGCACGTGAAAACCCAGGAAAAACTATGGAATATCAACTTATGTAGAGAGTTGGGTAATTAATCTTGCAGGGGCTATATTGATCGTCAGTATGTCACTGATAAAAGACTACACTGGTATCATAAGTCTCAAGGTTGTATTCAATCGGCGCATTAATTGCCCCACTTCTGTATGCTCTACTTCTGTAAAATGAACTGTCGCTATCACCCAAACCATATGGCACATTCGTCACTGACTGTCAATCATTGCAGCGACGTGCATCTTTGTAACTGTTGCTGGTAGTTCGTCGCCTTTCTGCCAACACAGTATTGGCACATTGCATCACTCACTTCTAACACTTGTGTGTCAGTGTATAGTTACATGACGTATGTTTCTATACATTTTTCAGGTTCTGTAACTAATCAGGGGAGTCGGAACAGGTATAAAAAACGGAATGTAAATATTTTTCGGCAATTTTCTCGTTTCTTATCAAAAGTGTATGGTGTTACCACTCAGTTGAACCGTCTCGGCGAGACGGTTCAACTGAGTGGTAACAACACACACTTTGGGTGGGCAGCGGGGGCACCCAATAGATTCGATGGGATGCTTCCGGCGCCCCTGCTAATGGGATGTATTATATGAGAACTGAGTGTTTCTATTTGCTGTTGTTCGTTCTGATTTTATGTTGGCCAGCGTTTGGTAAATTGCATCTGATGACGCTTATGAGCAGCGAACCACCAGATCACATTCGCACATATACAGCTCGGGTTTGTTCTGGTTCCACAAACGAGCAATTGGCTCATGTACACATCGTTGTCACATCGCTTTAAATTAGTTCTTTACAATTAGAAAACGATGTTGTCGTTGGGTTAAACTTGTCATGTTTAAGCCAACCAAACAACGTTTTATAATTAAGAAAATTACATGTACATGTAGAACAATATGAAAACAATATGTAAACGACACGACATAAATGTACGTTGAAACAGGCGACACATCGTACGTAGCAACACACGGAAGGCGTTTATATAGATGGGTAGCGGGTAGTTAACCGACTCTCGTTTTCACATACACAAAAGGAACCTCCAGCATATACATATATTATGCGCTGTAATACGCATTTATTAGAGCAACAGTGAGCTCGAAAATGCCTTATTTAAGGAGTAGGTGGACTGTCAACATGTTCGTGGATGTCTGTAGTTTATGAAACCACTTGATGCCATTCTGGGTTCCGTGGGCAAAGGCCTCAACATCAAGATGGCGTCCAAGATGGTAGCGAACATAAGGTTATTCCACATTTATACATCCGTTTGATATTATGTTATGTATTCATATTGTACGTGCGGCCTGGCGGACATAGCTTGTTCACGCAATAACTAGAGTTCTTGACGTATTGTAACCAGATTCGGTATACAATCACGTGTATCACGGCAAGACCTATATTTTCGGATGACTTGTCTCCCCTAGGTAACAATTTTTATTCTATATCCTTGTCCACGCAATAACTCAAGTTCTACTTGACGGATCATAACCGAATTCGGAATCCATGCTTATCATGTCAAGAGGAATACGCAAATTGACTGTTAAACCTTTCTGATGATTTGTCTCCACTTGGCGGCCATTTTTAATGTTCGCATTCTGTATCATTGGTCCTTGTCCACGAAATAATTCAAGTTCCACTTGACGGATCGCAACCAAATTCCGTAAACTTGTTTATCATGGCAAAATGAAAAACCCTATTCTTTTTAAAAAAAAATTGATGACTTATCACCCGTTTGTGGCCATTAATTTCCGCAATCTGTATCCTTGTCCGTACACTAACTTAGAGTTCAACTTGACTGATCATAACCAAATTTGGTACACTTGTTTGTCATGGCAAGAGGAAGGGTGCGCCCCCTTGTTGACAGGCCATGCCGTGACGTGCCTCGATATTGCGATAATGTGACCTTCGGCACTCTTGTCCAATTTGCGTTTATTTTAGTTTCTGAGGGGTATTGTATACCCATCAGAGTTACTGACTTCTTTTTCCATGCAGTTATCCCCCCTTGTATACTGGCTACACCTCGATGGGCGTATATTGTGACCTTCGGCACTTAGGTTCTTGTTGTCATAGTTTGAGTCAAATGTATATTATAAGTGAAAACGAATGGTAGATAAATTCACTAGAACCACCCCAGGTGAAGACAATAGCATTATATTTAGTGATTTTGTATTTTTACTGTAGCAAAACTAGAATAACATACTAAAATCGTACCAGTTTGAAGTATGGGAGAAGAAACAATACTGCTATTTTAAGTCGCAGTCATGTTTACAACGTGTAATGCATTTATAAATTGTTAGTGAAACACACACACTAATCTGTAATATGTAAACATGTAGTTCTAATACGACGGGTCGCAACTATATTTACATGCTGCACTTATTAACCTCAGATTATCAACCACCGGTTATTAATGATCACTGAAATTTATTGCAACTAGCACTAATACATTGATGGATTTGCTCATGTAGTATATGCACTTGGCGACAAAAACAACTTTTATTCTTTCTCCAAATCTCATATCTCACTATCCACCTCTTCTCTACCTTTCTGTCCGTTTTCATTCCATACATTATGTAAACATATATTTATCGCTTGATAATTGGTTTGTATCCGTGTTTATATGCCTGTATACATGTATTCATGTATCGCCATGCTGTTGAATTATTGTACTTTGTAACACTTAGGTGAGGGCTGTAACTAATGTTGAGAGAACTTGTAGCCCGAGCCTATTGTATTTATATGCAATAAACTATGTTTAAACTAAATTAACCTCAGATACCCAGCCCACTAATATATACATGCACTTGTGGTGCAAGTTAAATGGTAATGCATTTATTCCATCAATGATCATAAATATATGCCAAACTATTCAGCACGGTATGTAGTTTAAAAAACCTTTCCATGGTAGTTCGCATTTTATAAGTATACGAATTAAAGTCAAGACGGCGTCCAAAATGGCGGACACAAATTAAAAACTACCATTGGTTGACGGTTTGGAAGTTCCAATCAGTGTTATACTTGTATCCTTAACACTATAATTACATGTCCATGTCGTTACAAATAGGGACAACTGGCAAGCATTTATTCAGGCTATATAATAGACATAACTGGTAAAACGGAAACGGCATTATAATATATAGAGGATATTCATATCTTTGCAACGAATATGACATATATGTTCATCGAGTGGTGTGAAATGTCCATATTTCAAGAGTGAAATATGGACATTTCACACCACGAGATGAACATATATGTCATATTCGTTGCAAAAATATGAATATTCTATTTATTATATACCGCTCCATGGAAATTAGCAGTTTATTAGACTGTATACGGTAATGAATGTGTATTTGCAGCCTATTTGTAGTCCGGAACTGCAGATGCGCGTTATGAATATAGAAAGCGGAAGTATTCGTATTTTCACCGGAAGTTGTTTATTTCATTGATGAGAACATATGACTTTTACTTACATCGTATAACTATGTATTTCATGGGAGACTTTTCATGGGTAGGTATATAATAAATATTCCTCTTTGTATACAGTACACGCCATATGCAATTTTCTGGTACATGACAGACAAAACAATAAGTAATTAATTTAATGATTTAAAATACATTGTTACATGGTTTCCGTTGTTTGCACATATATGCAAACAAATAGCGTGTGCTGTTTGCATATGGCTTTAGACAATGCTCATTCCGGGGCCGCGCGTAATGGAAATGCCTTCATGACGTCACAACGCGGAAGTGCCTTCATGACGTCACTACTTCATGACGTTCATGACGCGGCCCCGGAATATGCATACCGACAATTATCTACGTGATTGGGACGATTTATAAAAGTACTGAATATAATGCTCAAATTACATCAGGTTTTTGTTGGAAATGTAACAATAACGTTTGATCATGTCCAGCCTTGTGCAAACGTTTGCTATGGCCCTCGGGAACTGTTTGAATCCACGGCCTGCGGCCTTGGGGTTCAAAGAGTTCCCTCGGGCCACAGCAAACGTTTGCACACGGCTGGACATGATCAAACGTTATAATTGGATAGCACATAAACGTGTATGCAATGTATGTTTTCATGTATAAGTTACGTTGGCATCATAGTTGTGTTAATTTACGACTAATGACATGATCATACAAATAGCAGTGGGTGAGGTTGGCTTTGTTAAATCCCCAACATCAGGATTTAAATTTTATCAGGTAACCTGCCCTGTATTGACCGAATACGTACTGACTGATAACATATTGTTGTATCAAGCATTGACCTGATATCAACATCTGGGTTACAACAAAGTGAAAACTGACGTTTCATTGGTCGGTTGACGTCATGTGACGTTACCTAATGACGTCAGTGTAATGACACAACGTAAACAAGTCCTCGTTCTGGCCATAGATAGCGACGTCATATGTGGTAATTTTCAAGCATAAAACGTTACCTGATAAATAGAATACCAGACTAGTGTCTTTTGATATCAAGTTTATCAGGCTCGGCTCGGAAACGGTAAGAATTACTCGGCAAGCCTCGGAATTCCTACGCGTTTCCTAGCCTTGCCTGATAAACTTGATATCAAAAGACACTAGCCTGGTATTCCCTATATATTGCCCCATACCAACATAAATGTAAAGGTACAGGCCCACTCACTAGGCACAAACTGTCTTTTAATGGGAATTAAAGCATCTGTACCCTTCTTGTGGCGCCATGTAAAGCATATGGAAATCAAATTAAACAACAACCACATGTACTAATAAAACTATAGCTATTTACATAAATAAACCATATGTATGCGATCAGCAAGGCTTTATGCAGATACTGCTACCAATAGAAATGCACACACACATGTAATATCCAGATAACAGACCCATTTTGATGTAGCACATGTACATCATACATTGATTCTGTTACGATCACACAGCGTACTTTCTGCAATAGTTTAGTGGATTATTATGATTGTTAAGCACAGTCTGTTGTTCACAACGAAAGCCCATTTCTGCAATGAAATTTCTTTCCCCGTACAGTTGCAAAACTCATGTAATCAAATATTATATTTCATGCTGTTGCATTAGATTCCGCCATTCAACGATATGTATGTGTATTTCCCCATGTAACATGTGATATACTGTAATGGGGTGTAATAAAGAGTATTTGAGTTGAGTTGAGATATTTACGTCTCTGCACAGGTGTGTAGAAGCGAAATTGTGCTTATTATTGTGAAAATCTGCTTATTATTTTCTAACTACAGCATATGGTGTGGTGTCCTCGCTGGCAGCATCTGCATAAAGATTTATTGAACGCACATGTTTGGTTTATTTGTGTAAGCAGCTATCGGTCTATAGTAGGTTTGTTTATTAGATGTCCATTGACTTTACATGGGGCCATAAGAAATGTACACCAACTTAAATAAGTGTATAATTGTGTTACTATTCCACAGTTCTAAATATTATGAGTGCTCGCTATACGGATATAATCATTTAGTAACATTTATTTTACTGATAGTGACTCGCGGTGGTATCAGGCTATTTTCATATGCAAACGAGGCATGATATATTCTAATGCACTCTATACATATCACGCAATCTGATTGGCTGATGGTCATACACTACAGGTTTATCATTGCTGATGAACGGTCTTAAATTATTTCAATATTTATTCCTACGCCAGTAGTAAAGGAGTGCATTAGAAATTGGTTAACCGCATTGTAATTTTGAAATTTGCGACGTATGTCAGAAAATGATAGGTCACAAAACATGTTTAATGGCTCCGCTAGCGCGTCGCCATTAAACAGATTTTCCGACCTATCATTTTCTGATATACGCCGCAAATTTGAAAATTACAATACAGTTAACCCTATATTTTAATTATTTATACTAATTGGATGCTGAAAAACATAATATTTATAATTATAAAGTATGATCATTACACATCAACAAATAAATACTGAACATAAATAGTAATGTCCGGTAACATTTTAAGGAAACACGGGTATCGACCCTGATATCAGTGTGGAAATTTACGTCTGATATAAATTGTATAATAATGTCAATCAATACGTGGGGTAATGGTGAATGAATGTTTATTTTGCCAGTATGTAATGATGAATGCATGTGTTTCATAAACATTCAAACATGTGCATCTGGATGCAAGTGTAATAATAGCATTGGCGAATCCGACGAATACATGTAAATTAATGTACACACTTGATGTTGATCATTAATTAATGAAGAGCTGGAGAATGTTGTGAGCGTAAGATCACTGCTACTCTACACTATCACCATACGATTGATAAGTTCATGCCAACAGCCTAAACTGTAGTGATGGTGGAATCAACTGCGGCCAATTAACAACAAATTTTGCTCAATTACATTGCAGCTAGTGTATCTGTAGCGGGTGTTGTTGGACCTTTACTTGAACATTGAAGGAATATTTCGAACATAGAAACCCAACAGAACCAAATATGTGACAAATTAGGTTGAAATAGGCGCTGATTCCTTTTATCGTAAGCGTATATACATGCGTTGTCTAATGAGTTTACTTTATCTTGGTATAGTTCTTATATATCTTTTTACATTACCTGTACACGAATACCAAAACGGACAGTATTGATTTCTGCATTTAAAAAGTCAAATAAATGCATCAGAAAACGTTAACAGGAAATATATTCTCATTCTCATACAGCAGGGGCCCGTCTCACTAAACTGTGTTCAAATACAATGTTCGTAAGTGCAAATTTAGGATCGTCTGGAAATTTCAATTCATTGATTTACATTTATTGAGCATAGGCTGCATATGCAGCCTATGCTCAATACATGTAAATCCAATAATTGTGTACAATAACACACTGTTAATGTGAACTTAACAGACGATCATAATATTTTGCACTTACGAACATTTTAGTCGAACATTTTAATGAAACGGCCCCCTGTACTTCAGGAAAATTAGCAAAGTACTACGTGTAATAATAGTCTGTGATTGATGAGCACCCGTACAGCAGCATGGAGTTCGTCAATCATGGCAAGGTAATTAGGATGCCATCTCATTTGCCGATAAGAAACAGACATAAAACAGTCGTGTTACTTCTACCCGGTCTGTTCCAATTAAAGGGTATTATTCGGACGGTTAAATATGTTTTAACACGAAAACATACAATGGGTAAAATAACGAGCTACAACATTCATATGTGTTCTATGAAGTGCTATAATGGGCAAGATTAACTATTTCTCAATATTTCCTGGATTTGTACACCAAGTATCGATGAGTTGAAGACTCGCCAGTTTGGGAACCAACTTCCACATATTATTATTCATCAACAGCCCCTGCAGCGAAAGACTCCCCAGATCGTTGATTTATTCCCAAAACGAAAACAAACAGTTCGCGGAATGACATCACAGAAATGAGAACACTATATTTTATTATTTTGGACAAATGATCAGACAACATTATATTTATCCCGTCAACACAGAGCGTATGTGCCGTGAAACATTGTTGATATCCTGTCTATACGACCTAATCACTGCGTATGAATATGTGCGCTGGCTGGAGTTATTTGTATTGCATTTTAAAGCTAGTTGTAGGTGTTGACGGGATACATAGAATAGTAGGTTAGTGCCGTGAATGAGAAAAAAGTATCTGGCGCGGCACGGAAACGGGATCAGAGCCTCGCCCATCCCGTTTCCTAAGCCAGGCCAGATATTTTCCCCCATTCATGGCACTAACCTACTATTCTCTATGTAGCGGGCACATTTTAGTTGTTGGTATGTGATACAGTATGCATTACATTGCCGGATATTGTCTGAAAACGGTCACGTAACCGTTTGTTATCGTTTCATCACGCAACATAACTTACATTTACGTGGAAAAGATGCAATAACTCAGTCGTATTGTTATACAGACGCCGGGGCTTGTTATCGGCGTTATTGGAAAGCTTCGTTAATGCTAGTATGCACGCTATCCCATCGATACATAATTATCTGTTGTCTCTAATTGTTGTTTAAGCCAGGAACTAAGACATGCCTAGTTACAATAGTCATTGATCTCGCATCGAAACAAAGATTTATAAGATAAGGCACATATAACGTTATTTTCGGGCCGCCAGGTCACAGAACGTAACTTGCAATTGGTATGTATAAATTGATCCTATTGCACTGTTATTCGGCATGAGTAGGACCCAATTGTTTAGTTGCTGCAAGTTAATCTACACCAACGACTGATGAGAATATACATTGTTTTAAACAATGTTTATTTTAAAATCGTACCGGCTTATTTTCTAATCCTATTTCAAACTGTATGTGATATGTATATCAATTTTATATCTTATATATATTGTTTACGGTAGTTGTACCCTGTTTATGTCCCCATGTAAAGTCTATGGAAATCTAATAAAAACCTACTAATAAAACATATAGCTACTTACTTAATTTATGTACGAGTTATTGGATTTACATTTATTGAGCTACAGCATATTGTCTGATTTCCTTGCTGACAGCATCTGCATAAATACTTATTGAACAGATATGGTCTATTTATAAGTGGCTACCGGTTTATGTGAAGTTTTTTATTATTATATCCTAAATTTGGACTTACGAACATTTAGTCGTACGAAGTTTATTGAAACGGCCTCCGTATATGTATGTTCATTACATATATTTGCTGCTGTATATACTCACATTTAGAGGCTTAGCTTATAAACTGGTGGGTATGCTGTATGTCATATTATAAAGAAGTATTTTCACATGGAAGAAATGGAGATGACTTTATAATAAAACGATATACAGTCAAACCTGTGAATAAAGGCCAGCCATGGGAAGTGAAAAAGCTGGCCTTTGTTCACATGTGGTCTTTATTCGCAGGGTCATTTATATAGTAATTATACCATTGGGACAATGAAAGTGCGGCCTTTAAAGCCAGGTGATTGCTATTCGGAGGTGGTCTTTAGCACAGGTTCGACTGTATAACACAAGAAGCCTAAATAACCTACAAAACCAAATGATTGGCACATATCGATGGTCTAGTAACATAAGGTCGTAACTGCTATGCTAAAGCATAGCAGTTACAACCTTATGTTACTAGACCATCGATATGTCATATAAATGTATGATACTGGTACTGTGTTGGTTGCAGACCATCAACGTGGCACAAGGTTCTCTCCACGATGCACGTTCCTCAGGAAAACGTAACACTACATACAAATCAAAATTAACAAATCCACAAAATCCGATGAGACATTACCTCCAAATAATTATATGAAAACTACCGGTGTTGAAGAAAGTAACAATACAAATAATATACAGTGGAATCCCTCTAAACCGGACACAATGGCGACTCCATTGTGCTTAATTTAGATGGCATTATATGTAATTTATGTCATTGTCCTGTTTGTTTATGACTGAAAATAACAAAAAAATGGTCATCGAATGCTTGTAACAGTGGAACCCCTCTAAACAGAACACCCTGTTGACCTCCAAGGGTGTCCGGTTTGGAGAGGTTCCACTGTGCTACACATTAATTGTTAATTCGAGGGAACGAATTGTTAAATTGGGGGAACGAATTGTTATTTCGTGGGAACGAATTAATGGAAAAAGAATCCATGTCCCCTGCGGTGCTCCGTAAAACGCTTGCACAAAGAAGCTGATTTGCCTTTCGGAGTACTTCAAATGACATGTATCATTTAGAAAGGACATACCAGAGACATCTATGACGGCCTGTGTCTCTATGACAATTGTCCAGGAACAAAGCGACCATTGATCGTTGTCTCAAGCGTCCTCCGCTAGCTGCCAGTAACAATGTGCCGTGCCGGTCGTATGGTGCGCGAGACAATTACATCAGTAGTCTCCCTCCACAACAACCTGCGGTATTCACGTAACTACAGTTGCAATTATTGCAATCATTTCCTCACAAAATACCATGTTTTCCACAGTTTCTATTGTAAACGCACTATGCCACAGAAACCAATTTCCATTGTAAACGCACTATGCCAAGGAAACCAGTTTCCATTGTAAATGCACTATGCCACGGAAACCAGTTCCAATGCATACGCACTATTTTAAGCAAACCAAAGTTTCCATCGTATACACACTATGTTACGGAAAGCATAGTTTTCATTGTATACGTACTATGTGACGGAAAGCGTAGTTTCCATTGTATATGCCATATGTTACGGAAACCGCCGTTTCCATTGTATATGCACTATGACACCGCAGTTTCGTTATATACACACTATGTTACGGAAAGCGCAGTTTCCATTGTATAATCACTATGTTACGGAAAGCGCAGTTTCCATTGTATACGCACTATGTTACGGAAACAGCAGTTTCTATTGTATACGCACTATGACACCGCAGTTTCCGTTGTATACACACTATGTTACGGAAAGCGCAGTTTCCATTGTATAAGCACTATGTTACGGAAACCGTAGTTTCCATTATATAAGCACTATGTTACGGAAAGCGCAGTTTCCATTGCATACGCACTATGACACCGCAGTTTCGTTGTATACACACTATGTTACGGAAAGCACAGTTTTCATACGCACTATGCTACGGAAACGGCAGTTTCTATTGTATACGCACTATGCTACGGAAACGACATTTTCCATTGTATATGCACTATGCTACGGAAACGGCAGTTTCTATTGTATACGCACTATGCTACGGAAACGACATTTTCCATTGTATATGCACTATGATACGGAAACCTCAGTTGTCCATTGTATTCGCACTATGCTACGGAAACCGCAGTTTCCATTGTATTCTCACTATGCTACGGAAACCGCAGATTTCATAGTATTCGCATTATGGTACGGAAAGGGCAGATTCCATTATATTCGCACTGTGGTACGAAAACCGCAGTTAACCCTTTGAACCCGAAATCCCACTATAGCGGTTTATGCAAAAAGTGAAGATCCAGATGAGCCGGCTCGCAACGAGCCGTCTCATCAGGATCTGCACTTTTTGTAAGTAATTTTCATATTTCTTAGAAAAAAAACACCCCCTTTTCATAAATCGACGAATCTGAAAATCATTTTGTGACTATTGGATTGGTCGGAACATTAGCATATCACAGTCCATTCCAGTTCCTTAGGGTTGAAAGGGTTAACATTGCATACACACTAAGATTATAAACTTTTTCCCAGCTCACATGTGTCTGTGACAGGGGAAATTGTGCTTATGGGATATGTGATTTATATCGGCATACGCAGTCATGAACAATACTGAACAATGCTGCAAATCCTGATGAGACGGCTCGCTACGAGCCGGCTCATCTGGATCAGCAGTGTTTACACATGTTCTCTTACGGTCAGTGTAAGGTTTAACGGGTTAATGTTCAAACATGTACACCCCAATAAGGTACATACAGTGGAGTCAGCGTGTAAGTGCACACACGAACGAACACGACAGGTTGGAAACAACCTGTCGTGTTCGTTCGTGTGTGCACTTACACGCTGACCCCACTGTAATGTACATGCTCCACAAATACAACAACTTCTGTATTCTGACTACATTTTGTAATGGCGGTTCTCAATCAGGCACGTGACAGAATGTATCATTAAAAAGGACGAACGGTACATAGTGCAAGCTGATACACCGGACGGCTGTAATTAACGTCAGTTCCCAACATATTTGTTTTGATGAATAACATCCCGACAGGAATACAGCATTTTACAGCAGGAAACCGGCTATTACAGCAGCAAACGAATATAATTTGTGATCTGCAGACAGCTCATCTGTAAATCTCTGTGATAACAGACAATTTTCTATCACCCTGAATGGCAATAATGGCGCTCTATCTGCTCACGGGACATATACGGGATTTTTATTCGAGCGCTAGCGAAGTATTTTACAACCAACATCCAAATATGAGGTCTGGCCAATTTTATGCAAATGAGCATATGTCGGTCGCAGCACACATTTTGTGGGTTGAACTTTCAAAAACAAACACGGTTCTTACGCCATCAAGTAGTTTCAACAGCTTCATCGCCTTTTAAGTGTGATAAATATTTGGTTTGCCTTTTTGTGCTCAATTCGTGTTATTTCAAATGTTTCCGTTGTCTAAGGGTACGACGATTAACCGTCATACTCGATTATTCACGATTCGTAACTTCATGGTTCGGTTCACGAATACACTCTTCGGTTTCGGTTTCCATTCTCTTGTTGTTGTTTTTTTTGTTGTTACTGTGAATTCCCGCGCTTAAATTTCGCGAAACCCTTTCTACTATATATTAAATATTTGTCTATGTGTCATCCACAAACACATACTGCAAATAATGTTATGACGTTCAGTCCTTTGATTATACGTCGGCATACCAAATAGTAGCTGAGCACCTCGGAGGCTTAATTTGGAAGGAGTCAACTGTAATGACCACATTTTGTGTCATATACCAAAATGTTCGTTATATAAACTTGGAAAAGTCGCGGGAATACTGGACGAGGCCTTCCGGCCTTCGTCCAGTATTCCCGCGACTTTTCCAAGTTTATATAACGAACATTTTGATATATGACACGGAATGTGGTCATTCCAGTTGACGAATCTCCTTATCTTCAGCACTTATTGAGAGGCTGCTGTTCTACTGTAAACCGAAGAATGGTATGTTTTATTTATCATTTCATTTATTTATCATCTTTCAATCATTTCTTTTTTTCGCAAAATCATGTCTTGGCAGCACATGAGAATCGTCCACTGGAGACGATTCTGATGCGCTGTCAAAATATGTTTCGTGAAGCAAAATGCAAAATAGAAAACAAACGACAGATGCAGATAACTAATACTACGTCTGTGTTTTACGGCTAACACATCGCGAACTCGTTATTTATGCATAGTGTTAATAGTATGCGTTGTTAACGGAAGCGATCTTTAATATTTAACGAGAAAATGACATTGCAATATCAAACTTTATTGCAATCGGGACGATAGTGTGTTTTATTGCCAGTTATTACGTTTACGACAATAAATTGTCTTATTTTATTTTACACGTTTGTCGGTTTGTCATACGCACCATTCGTATTACATATACACTAGTAGATGGCGCAGTATTAACAGGTAAGTGGAGTCAGGGTGTGGAATCACGTGGGTTCTGAACGCGATTTTACAACGTGAAGTAATCTGTGAAGTCATTTTTTGCAGTAGATTTGCTTTAGAGGTACATGCCCACTCAGTAGGCACAAACTGTTCTTTATATCAGAGACATCATCTGAGACATTTTATGGGGAAAAACATTCATTCACATTACCCCACGTATTGTTTGACATTATTATACATTTTATATCAGACGTAAATTCCCACACTGATATCAGGGGCAATAGCCGCGTTTCCTTAAAATATTAACGGACATTTCTATTTATTCTCTATATTTATTTTTTATTGTGCAATTATCAAACTTTATAATCTGCTGAAAATATTAACAGGTGACGCATTTAATTAGTATAAATAATTAAAAAAATAGCATCCCTCATTTGCAGATGAAAATAGCCTGATACCACCGCGAGTCACTATCAGTAAAATAAATATTACTAAACGATTATATGTATAGCGGGCACTTGTAATTTTTAAAACTTGAGGAATAGTGACGCAATTATACACTTATTTAATATCATAATTTTGCACTTACGAACATTTTAGTCGTAAGAAGTTTAGTGAAACGGTACCCTGGTGATAAATTATGTAGACTAACATGCCATGTCTCTATATCATGTTTAACTTCTATTTTTCATTATCTGACTTTTTTCATTTATTATTTTCTTTGCTATAGAGACTGGCTTCCATCCCATTGGGTCACATAGCGAACTCTAAACTCGAATACTCGATACGAATACGCGCATAATTTTGACACTTCGTGAACTGTACCATACCGAAATCATCTGACAATACGTTTAAATAATATAAATACACCAAATTTCATTCATAATTTATATGCAACTACTTTCCTTACTAGTTATTTCTCAACATTTCTTTGTAAAACAGCGTGCAGAACACGTTCAGTTTATCACCGTCGCCATTGTTTTTCCGAGGTAAAATATCGGAAATCTGCAAAGTAACCGACCAATGAAATCGATTGACCTATGTGGGGATTTCCCGCTCAGATGTCAGATAGTCTGGCAGCCAAGTGTATGGCACGTTCCATGCAGGAGCTTAACTTTATTTGGAATAAAATATATTTTTTTTATTGGCGATTTTGATTGCGCAGATCATCAACATCAAGAATCCGACTGATGACACTATGTCATCTTTGATAATTTTGAGAAATTTGCATAAATCCAAAATGGCTGCCAAACAGTTATAGTGTGTCATATATAGTTGTTTCCACATGAGGTATTAGCATACATTAACAGCATAAAGTGGATTTACTTGACTTATCGAGATAAGTGATCAACATTAAATTGCAATTCACTGTTAAATGGTAAAAATCCAACATGGCCGCCAAACGTAACATGATATTTTGCATATGACTGCTCCCACGTACACTCCATATGAAAACAACATGTATACTAATCTTGGATATATTGACATTATAAACGCTTACAGTAAATTTGATAGTAACTAGACACATTTGTGAAGATCGAAAGTCCAAGATGGCCGCCATATATACAGAAATTATCCCATGACGATCATCAGAGAATAATAATTAAGTATATAATTGCACATAGATGTCATATCGTAGTAAATTGGAATAAAAGTACTGAAGTTATGTATACTATGAACGTTTTTACTAACTTAGGAATACCTATATAGACAATAGTGAATAGATAACAGATAATAGCCTAAATATATAATGAATGGACTTGTTGGACTGAAAAACATTATATTCAAAGTGAATCTACAAGTATCGAGGTGCCACACACACAGAGTCCGAGATGCACCATAAATTAGAAATTAGCTATTTAAACAACAATTGTGGAAACAACATTGATCGCGAAAACCAATGACTCGGCACAAGCACAGGCAATGTTGAATATCCCCACCCACTTGAATTCATGTTAGATTAAATACATGGAATTATTTTAGTAGCCCTGTGGTTAAAAGTGCTGTCGAAGTCAGCACGATTCAAATATTGGTCAACAGTAATAAAGAAATAATTCTTACCTGAAATGAATGTTTCGTGTCTTGAAGCCAGTAGACTTATGTAAAATGTAGGTCAATTATTGATGCGTCTTGGGCCATGGCTGTCGCCGTATTGTCCTCTCAACTTTAGCAAATTTGCAGAAATGTACGTCTGTAGCATTCACAAATCGTCGAGTACACAATGAGTATCTGTATTACCGTATGTAGAGCTTATCAACAATGAAGACAGCAATAATTTCAAAATGTCTTGAACCAGTACGTGTAATGGCAGGACACGAAATATAGTATGACGTCACAATGAAAATAAAATCGCATTTAACAACAAATAGCTGACTTTTTAAACGTAAATTTGTTATTGGTTGGTATATTACATTAAAAAAAAGTGTCCTGTGTCCAATAAATTGGACACATGACACTATGGCGTTTAGTAAAATGGTTCAAATATTGACTCTTTATGTACCAGACGTTCTAAATGAGGCTCCATACGGGATAATCTATTTAAACTAAATTTCATTGGGAAGCTATTTTTTTGCAATTACATGCGTATTATTATTTTAATATAACCTATCAATGTTTACAGGTGTTAGCATGTTTCAATATTGAACTAACATATAGCTTGTTGGTATTGGCACACTTTCATGTTACGAAGTTTCCCGCAGCGAACCCCATTCGGCCCATCGACCGATTGTAATTATAGAACGCCTGTAACTATTCACGAGAATATAGGCGTTCTATGAAAAAACAACTATCATATTGAAGTGCAATACACGAAGACATGACAACAAGGATGCCGCTTTGGTATTGTCAAAACAGTCCAGTTGGGTGGTTGAACCTTATTAAACACCATATAATTTCTCCCGCAAACCTCTCCATCATAAGTGAAAAGGACAGTATTATAAAAGGCAATGATGAATCAAAAATGATTAACGCATGTATACTGTACACAAAAAGACATTAATTACACAAAATGTATCGGTTTCCGTAATTGAAAGCTAATATTGTAAATATAACTATAAGAAAACAATGATATAATTATGATGACACAAACAGCATTTTCATATTAGTCTATCAAATTGCATGAATACTGTATGCCTCATATCCATATTATGGTACTTTGAAGTTTGTCACGTTCTATATATGGTTGTGTACCATCTGTATTGCAGTCTGCATGTACTATAATCGTTTTTCTTACCGTGATTATTTAGTAGTGGCACAACTAGATTGTCTGTCATATAATATCAATTACATTTGTATTAGCTGTGTCCTACCTGTGGTATTTAATATATAGCATCTCCATGTTCTTCTCGAAATTATTATATTTGTGATTACGGTTGTTTTCTTTGATCCACATTTATGTATACTGACGGCGTCATGTCTTAGTTTTTACATATCATATGCATTCACAGGTGCTGAATTCTGTCATATGTTTAAATAAGTAAAACTCATTAAATGGCATATAACTACACAATAATTCGACAAAAATAAAGTATTTGTATTGCTTATCTTTGAAACAGTACACAGAGAAAATTGATGTACATGTGTACATACTTTACCTCATCATATAAATATGTTGCTCTACATCGGCGATAGTGGTCTGAAAACACATCAATTACTTGCAGCTTACAAAGTAATAAGTGATATTAAAGTGGTGTACATCAACCATCATGTGCATACAGCCGCTTTGTGGAATCTGACTACTTTCACAGAAAGAAAACATGTGGCCAATACTATCAGCTATGTGGTTGTACTAAGTAGGTTGAAAGCACGTAATGGTAGTCAGAAACTGGAATAAGCTACTGGATGGCTGAACTATGTTATTGTACGTAGTCACCGATTGTGACAGAACTATATAGACGTATCATCCATTTGTACTTGTTCAATTGCTATATCCAGACACTCAAGTTGTTAATGACACTATCTAGAGGAGCCATTTCATGCGATGTTGCACAGTAAATCACATTGAGCATTTGCGTTTTTGGAGCCAATGATATAAACGACGACATCTGGTGTTTTTACAAATTGGGAAGTACAATATATCTCCCTGCCAACAATAGAAGTATGAATGCTGCTATGTAATGACAAGACAAGACAAAACAATATCAAAATATCTAACTGAATGCACGAGTTTAAATCTTATAATATAATTGTATTACTATTATAAGGTACTATATCCATATCCAGCGGCCATATTAGACTTACGTTATTGCCGATGCTGTCTAATGGTGTATATCAAGGTGTAATTACAAAAGCTATTTACTACACAAGTTAGTTATCGGGTAATATGATATTTGGTGGTCACCTTGGACTAATGCGATTGAAACATGTGTCTAAATACATACCCAATGTATTGGAATAATTATATACCTAAATACAATATTGGTATGCAAATTCGCTCTGATATGATTGCAAAGTATATAGTGTTTCTTATTTCAAGATACGGTTGCAAGTACATTGTAATATATTCATATATGGCTGCCATCTTGGACTTGTGTTATATAGATTAGTATATAATTTCACATCAAAGTTACAAAAAACACACATTCATTGTTTTAAACACATAATTAAAAAACGTATATTCTTTGATATGACGAATTAGTGAAAGTATGTAAAATGTTTGGCGGCCATCTTGGATTTTTTCTATATGCTGTTAAGGAATTGAATTTTAAAGTTGCCCGTTTCTGTCAACACGTTAATACATTCACTATACTCTCTTAGATGGTTTAATTTCCTCCTGGGGATGCAATTATATCGCACAATATATCTTGGTGGCAGCCATCTTGAATTTATGCAGATTTCTCCAAATGCTCAAGGGTAACAGATTATAAAACTAGAAAGTCTACATAGGCAAAATCAGTAGTAAAAAACTTAAGTTATTCAAAACGAAGTTAAGCCCCAAAATCGGCCTTTGGCCTCCGGACTAAAAACAGAATTACGGAAGTTAATTTATTCTGCCGGAAATTCTTCGGCAAAATGGCGACAGTAGCGTGTAAACTTTGTACAATTTATGCAGTCGGACAAAAGGAGCGATAAACACTTTATTTTAATAGGCAAGTCACCCATTGTAACTCATACAGGCTATTCTGGCTTTGCACTGCTGGTTTAGCACCATTAAACGCGTATTTAGACAATAATCGACAGATTTCAAATCTTGAAATCAAGTCGCTACAGTAGGTATCTGTGAGGTCTATGGCTGTAACGGTAGTGAAAGCCATAGTGCTATGTCTATAAATTATGTAGCGCACCAAATCACAGGTGTTTGAACAGATGGTCAGTATGTTGGTGTCATATGGGTAGCTTGGTGATTTGGGTGGATTTCGTTGGTTTTTGGGTAATTTACATTGTTTTGAGCAACTATAATGCTCACTTATTACACACGACAGAAATCGTCAATTATCTACACGTTCACTGTTCCGAACTTTCGGGCCACCTTTATACTGTCAAACTGTATTACCGTACTTATACCTGTACTAACTCTCGGGAGGTGACGTAAATTGTATGTTGGTAACAATGCATGAAAACCACCCGATATACCGAATTAATCCATAAAACACCGAAATATGAAATGTTCTTCAAGAACCTGTGCACCAAATACGATGGCATATGTGTGTTATGGGTGCTCTGATTGTTATTGTTATTTATTTCTTACGTTCACGTGCTCTAGTTTTTATTTACATTTACGGTAACCGATTATTCGTCAAAATGACAGAATTATGAGATTAAAGCCACCTATACAATAAAGGGCAACGCGTACCACAGTTGCTGCGGTATATATCATAAAAATATGTCATTCCGTTAGAAAGATATTAAAGGAAATCTACTGTAAACATATCTAAAAGACATGACGTCACGCCGTTCGGAAACATGTGACCCCACACCATGTGAGTTATTGCACTTGGATAACATGACTACATTAAACGTACATTCCCACTCAGTAGGCACAAAATGTTCTTTATATCAGTGACATCATCTGATACATTTCCTGGCAAAATATACATTCATTCACCATTATCCCACGTATTGATTGGCATTATTATACATTTTATATCAGATGTAAATTTCCACACTGATATCAGGGGCGATAACCGTGTTTCCTTAATGGTAACGGACATTACTATTTATTCTCTGTATTTATTGTTTGATGTACAATGATCATACTTTATGATCTGCCGAAAATATTATTGTTTCAGGTGACGCATTTAATTGGTATAAATAATTAAAATAATTGAAAAATAGCATGCTTTATTTGCATATGAAAATAGCCCGATACCACCGCGAGTCACTATCAGTAAAATAATATTACTAAATTATTATATCTGTATAGCGGGCACTTGTAATGTTTATAACTGGTGGAATAGTGACACAATTATACACTTATTTAATTCCTATAAAGAACAGTGTGTGCCTACTGAGTGGGTATGTACCTTTAAGATGGGCTACGTTGGTTATGTTAATGCATGTGGCGGCATGACACTGTCCATAAACATATGTTTGCCATTCTATTAATATGTATTTGAACTTATCTGAATACACATTTTTATTTGTTAATTGAACCGTATTGATCTGTGCATGTCGGTCAGTACGCGAGTTCATGTATGCAGTGTTGTTCGAATAATACAGCTATGAGTACACTACCGCCCCTGTTAATCTTTGTCAGTTTCTACATTATCCAAAATGTCATAATATTGTGCCTGAAATCAAGCAGGTTGATTGTCTGAGCCTGAGCTGTGCAACAGCTCAGGCTCAGACAATCAACCTGCTTGTTTGCGAGTCGGCATTGCCAGTATATGCTCAAAAATGTTGATAATCTGGGATTGATTAACGCAGGCGGTTGTACACGTACATGACAATATGCGACCAAAATAACATCGGAACCATACGCATACTGTGGACACAACGCTTAGTATTCCCGATGAACCGTGTGGATAAGGCCGGTGGATGATGAGACACGGAAATCCCCCCCGAAATCCATTTGACATGGATGTGACAGACTATTGAAACCCCTCTGACAAATTCTGCGCTATAAACGCCGATACGACGGACCGTGCGCTGATCGATCTGTACGAGCCGGCTCGGGAACTATTTGTACAACTGCGGGGCCGCGGAGCGCCACTGGAGATGTGCGGATTTCCGATAACATGCAGCACCGCGTGTGTAGCTAACACGGCTCCTGGAATTAACTGGAAATCGGTTTGAAACAAATGTAAGTACATGTTCGTGTCGTCTATAGGAATGTCAAACGGTATTGTGGGCATTTATGCAAGCTGTTGCGACCTGACACGTGTCACAGGTGAGCGTATTCATATATACATTTATAAGTACCATTGGCATAGTGTGAGACACGCCATGTGAGTTTGTACTTCTGCGTAATTTCATTAAATACTTTTACCAAGTTTACAGTATCTTTTTTCATAAATAAAGTCAAAAGTTGACAAGATTTTCCGCATTCACTCTGAAAATGTTCTCAAAATTTGACGGAAAATAGTGTACATTTTGTGATTTTTTCATGAAATTACGCAGATGTAGCAAATCACATGACGTGTCTCATATACGTATGTCTTTGTCAACCACGTGTTTTAATAGCACATGATAAACTAATTTAAACAGGCAACATACAATCGTAAATACATACAGAATTGGCAAAACTATAATTACATTTGTGCCGTTGATTGTACCAATTGTGTTACCGTGTGACACTCACTGAATTGTTCTCAAAACGTATAAGACAATGTTAGTAGAAAGACTACCATCCGTACATCGCAAAATCGCATTTATTTACTAGCATTTTAATTGTGTCATATACTCTGGTAGTATAGTGAATATTATAAAAAAAAATGTTCATTATACTATTATAGTGATTGTGCAACAAAACAATATTTCTACTACAGTAAAACCTCTCTAAACCGGACACCCTGGGAGGTCCCCAGACTGGGAGGTCCCCAGGGTGTCCGGCCTAGAGAGGTTTCACTGTAAATCACGCATTTGGTCATCCTAAGCATTGACTATCATTAAGTAGTACTATCTCATTATTCGACCGATTTGGATGAAATAAAGCGCAGGGATTGCTCAAATGTATGTAGATGAAATAGATCGAACTATCTTTGTTGTTAACCCTTTGGACCCGAAAGCCCGCTATAGCGGTTTATGCAAACAGTGTAGATCCAGATGAGCCGGCTCGTAACGAGCCGGCTTATCTGGATCTGCACTTTTTGAAAGTAATTTTCATATTTTTGACAAGAAAAATACCACCTTTTCATAAATGGACTAGTCTGAACACCATTTTGTGACAGTTTGATTGGTTGCACAATTAACATATCAAAATACATTCCAGTTACTTAGGGGTGAAAGGGTTAAACTCGTAATAAATTGACGTAATAAAGTAATCCGAAGTTTTTGTTTCAATCTATGGATGACACCAATAAAATATGACTGATGTTGTCAAAGTAATACAAGTTAGCATTTCCAAACATCTGCAAGATAAATGTCGCATTTTCTATTCGCTTTTCTGTTGGGCTGGTGACTACAAACTGCAAATACGATATACAGTGAAACCCCTATAAACCGAAAACAATGAAAACGTCTGTGATCTTATTTTTTATATGAGTTTCTGGGTCATTTATCTCGGGTGATAATGTCTGTCCGTGATCGCATAGCACACAACTATGGCTCAGAATGATCGAATGCCTGATTTACAGTGAAACCTCTATATGCCGGACAGCCTGGGGACCTCACAGGGTGTCCGGTTTAGAGGGGTTTCACTGTACATGTAGCAAGCTTTGAGCAAGTTTTCCGAGGATATTTTTGTCCACCGAATTCCTACTGAAAAGAATATCCGCGCCCGCGTAAATGTTTCATGTCGAAAACTGCACTGGTTTACTGACGAGTTTCCAGTCAGCTCGACTGAGAGCTATCCCAAAAACGCAGTTTTCGTATAGTAACCGGCGCAAATTCATTGCGCCGGTTACTAGACGAAACTGTGTTTATGCAGTACCTTCTGTATGTACATGTAATAATAATTGAATTAGAATTCGCGTCAAGGTGCCTATTTCGACGTGAAACATTTTACGCAGACGCGGAGCGCAACGCCAGTGAATAACGTTTCTGCGTACATGTACCTGTATGACTTTATTTGAACTAATTAAATAACGTATAATGAGTTAAGCACACATTCTATCCAGTTTCATCAATTATCCACTCAATGAATACAAACCATCTGTATTCAATTAAGCATGATTACCTGGAGCTTATCCTACACAAACAACACTACCAAACAGTTCAAAAATACATTATAGTTGTCCACTGCTTGAAAAGAGCATAGAGACAACCGTCTCATCAGGGGCCCGTTTCACTAAACTTCGTACGACAAAAATGTTCCGTTTCACTAAACTTCATACGAAAAAAATGTTCCGTTTTACTAAACTTCGTACGACAAAAATGTTCCGTTTCACTAAACTTCGTACGAAAAAAATGTTCCGTTTTACTAAACTTCGTACGACAAAAAATGTTCATACGAAGATTTCTATAAAGTCTCTTCAAACATTACCGTGGTTCATTAAAGCTACCATTTCCCGCCTACATTTAGGGGTTATTAAAACTGAACAAATCAACCAAACAATTCCCAAAATCGGCTGCTAATGCAAACTTTGTTGTACGGCTAGATACAAGGTGTATGATCACGTGGTATTAACAACAACAACAAGTACCGATTCAAGTTTCGTATTCTTTTATAGTGTCCTTATTACGTAACGGATTTTGATGTAATATGGCGCATCAAATGCATCTTATTAAGCTGCATTTGGTGGTCTCTTTATGTTCACCCAAACTTCTGACGTTTTTGCGCAGAACCGATTTCCGTGTCTCCGACACGGAAATCGATTCATCGCAAAAACGACATAAGTCTGTGCCACACTCCATAGACCACCAAATGCAGCTCATTAAGACGCGTTTTCTGCGCTATATTTCATCAAAATCCGTTGCATATTAAGGAAAATATCAAATAATACTTACTTTGGAGTGGGCGACGTTGTTGTTGTTGTTGTAACCACGTGATCATGCACCTTCAGATAGATGCTCAGGTGATATTTTTTCTGGTACCTGTGATCAGAAATTACGCTGTGCATGTATAATTACAGAGTATTGAATTAACTTGGACAATTACGTGTGTTATATGGAGACATGTGGACTCTATATTTATGTGGAGAAAAAACAAACATGTCAAACTGAACATACGTGATTTAATTCGAAGATACAGTGAAATCTCTGAAACCCTGGGGGCCGTTTCACTAAACTTCGTACGACTAAAATGTTCGTAAGTGCAAAATTATGATAGTCTGTAGATTTCACATTAGCAATATATTCTTGTAAACAATTATTGGATTTACATTTATTGAACATAGGCTGCATATGCAGCCTATGCTCAATAAATGTAAATCCATCAATTAAAATTTCCAGACGATCCTAAATTTGCACTTACGAACATTGTAGTCGTACGAAATTTAGTGAAACGGGCCCCTGGGATGTTTCCAGGAACTCCTCCTGCTTAGAGGTATTTGAATGTGTATGCCTTATTCTGACCGTTCCTTTTAGTCCGCGGAATATTGTGTAGGTTTATTAGTATGGAACGCCAACTCTACATAAACTCAAATAATTAATGCTAGCTCTAATTAATTAGAGCTAGCATTAGATATTTAGAGCTAGTTCCAAATCGTTTGAAGAGTTCCCTATATGATTTGGAGCTAGCTCTAAATATTTAATGCTAGCTGTTATTATTTAGACCTCGCAATATTATTTGATTTTATGTAGATTCGGCGTTCCAGGAACGCCAAATATACATAAACTCAAATAATGAAAGCTAGCTCTCAATATTTAATGCTAGCTCTTCATGGAAGTTTAGCTCCTCCCAATGTGTTCATCAACACATAAACATTAACAAATAAAAATTCAATCCTTAAGTGAAGCGAAGCTAAACGTATTGTAATATGCCATTTCCAGCAATAAGCTTCTTTGATGGACTTACAACTCTTGTCCAGGAGCTAGTTGTTGTTCAAACATACCATATGGCAGCATTTCGCTTCTAGAAATCAAATATGTCTGGGGTAATGAAGCAACCGAAAACTGAAAGGGGTCCAGGGCAACCCCTGGACCCCTTACAGATTTCTGTTGCTTCAGAGCTGAAAGTCGTCCCCCCCCCTTTTAAAAATGCTTGTGACGCCTATGCTGTGCATCTCGTTACATAATCGAAGTAAAATGTATTTAAAGACAATACAGTCGAACCTCGCCGAACGGCCACCTCTCTACAACAACACCCTCTCTATAACAGCCGCTATTTTATATCCCAAATGGATGCTTTCCTCTGTATCTAACCCGTAGAATGCTGAGCACGAACATTGTCGTCTGCTGTTGCTTTTGCCTTCTTTCTCAATAAAAACATGTTTTTACAGCATTTTAGAATCATTTCCATTCCATTGGAAATGATTCTAAAATGTTTCCAAAACATGTTTTTGATGATAATTATCGAAGAAAACAAATAAGCAGCGGACGACATAATTTAATTCAGCATTAACCTCCCTACTACAGCCATCTCTCTACAACAGCCAGTTTTGCGTCTTCCCATGGGTGGCTGTTGTAGAGAGGTTGCACTGTATTTCTCAGATATTAAAATTGTGCAATTTCGCTTCATGACAGGAAATGACATATATAAATCAATTCATTATTGTATTTGATCACATTTCAAAGATGAATGGGTTATATGCTGTCAGAAACTATAATAATGAGTGAAGATAATTTTGCTTGGCATGCTTTAGCATTTTCGCTATACATGTGCAGTAAGGAAAACTTAAATTAATTTAGTAACCATCGATTGTAAAACATGGTGATGAAACTGAAAATGATTTAGCCTTGCCAACATTAGCTATGTTTATGCCCCCGGTCTCGGTAGAGCCGGAGGCATATAGTGTGTGGACTGTGTATCCGTCCGTGTGTCCGTGTGTGTGGTACATTAAGAAGTTCGCCGGAGTTTCTCATTTATGTCATAACTTTCATATGTCTTCACCGATTACTTTAATACAATTAATGGATTTACATTTATTGAGCATAGGCTGCATATGCAGCCTATGCTCAATAAATGTAAATCCATCATATTTTCTTTCAGTACATCCTATTTGTTCACACATTTAGAAATTCGCCGGAGTTTCTCAATTCTGACATACCTTCTATATCCCTTGAGTAATTACTTTAATATTTCAATACATCATACGAGTAGACAACTTAAATGTCACACATCCATGCTGCCCTTAATATGACATTGACATTTTCACCTTCATGACTGTGCTTATGAATACTTATCACGTTTGCTTAATTAACTTTGCCACAGTTTCTCCGATCTGCCACCGGGGGCATTCGAGCGCCGACAGGCCACATTTCTTGTTCAGCATTATAAACATATTTTAAAAAATCCCCAATTTGTTATAGGTGACTTATACGTACATTTGGTTTCATAAATACGATATAAATATACAATTAAATTATTGTTTTCAAAATCGGTTTCATCACTTCCTATGCAAATCTCAGGATCCAGTGCCTTTAAAGTTAAATCCATATTGTCAAATCAATGAATTTAGATGGGAAGCGAAGCAAACTCCATGCGAAGAGGAATATATAGCTTAACCCTTTCAACCCTAAGGAACTGGAATGGACTGTGATATGTTAATGTTCCGACCAATCCAATGGTCACAAAATGATTTTCAGATTCGTCCATTTATGAAAAGGGGGTGTTTTTGTTCTAAGAAATATGAAAATTACTTTCAAAAAGTGCAGATCCTGATGAGACGGCTCTCGTTACGAGCCGGCTCATCTGGATCTGCACTTTCTGCATAGACCGATATAGCGGGATTTCCGGTTCAAAGGGTTAAATGTACATGCCCACTCAGTAAGCACAAACTGTTCTTTATAGGAATTAAATATGTCTATAAGTAGTCGAGTAGACATTTTGTGAACTTAGACATTGTGTTTCCTATAAACAATTTTTCTTGATTCACACTCCGACATATATATACAGCAAATTTAGCTGTGTTGCCCAAGCGGTAACTTTGGGCAAATCTCGTAATTTGCAAAATTCCAAAATGGCCGCCAGTCGCCATTTTGAAAATTTAACTTTTTACCTGCTTGTCATACAATGATGTGTGTCACTATTGCAGCAGTTCTAAAAATTACGAATGCCCTCATTGATGGATTTACATTTATTGAGCATAGGCTGCATATGCAGCCTATGCTCAATAAATGTAAATCCAATAATCTATAGAGGTATAATCATTTAGTAATATTTATTTTACTGATAGTGACTCGCAGTGGTATCAGGCTATTTTCATATGCAAATGAGCGATGATGTTTAATTATTTATACTAATTAAATGTGTCACCTGGACAAAAAATATTTACTACAGATTAGTATGGTCATTGCACATCAAACAATAATAAAGAGAATAAATATTAATGCCCGTTAACATTGTAAGGAAACACGGTTATCGCCACTGATATCGGTGTGGAAATTTACGTCTGATATAAAATGTATAATAATGCCAATCAATACGTCGGGTAATTGTGAATGCATGTTTACGTTGCCAGAAATGTCTCAGATGATGTTTCTGACTATAAAGAACATGTTGTGTCTACTGAGTGTGTATGCACCTTTAATGGGTTTGCAGGGTGTTACTATTGCAATTGCGAGCACTGAGATGCACACCACAGTGATGCTGTATGTATCCTACAACGACGTAGTTGTTCTCAAAAAATAATCAAAAACTCATTATATGCTGTGAAGAAGTGTCTCGGCTTTGTCTTTTATTTATGTACATGTACGAAGGTATATGTTGTTACCACTCATTTGAACCGTCTCGTCGAGACGGTTCAAATGAGTGGTAACAACAAATACATTGGAGAAGAAATAACAAAATTATTATGAAAAGTCTTTATAATCGTTTATCCGTACAGGTGTATTAATTCATGTTATTGGTTAATGAGGTATGTGGTATATTTTAGGTCAGGTTTCAATACTGACGTTACATGTAGCACGCAGGATGTGCACTGTTTGGTGCAACCGTCAGTTGCTGCGACGATCATGTTACAGGCAATACCATGGTAGGTGCACATTTAAAGGTACATGCCCACTCAGTAGGTACACTTGTTCTATAAATCAGAGACTTCATCTCAGACATTTTCTGGCAAAATAAACATTCAATCACCATAACCCCGCGTATTGCTTGGCATTATAAAACAGTTTATAATCAGATGCAAATTTCCACACTGATATCAGGGGCGATAAACGTATTTCTTTAAATTGTTAACGGACAATATTACTTATTCGCTGTATTTATTTGTTGATGAAGCACAAACTGTTCGCTATAGGAATTAAATAAGTGTATAATTGTGTCACTATTAAACCAGTTCTAAACATTACGAGTGCCCGCTATACAGATACAATAATTTTGTAATATTCATTTTACTGATAGTGACTCGCGGTGGTATCAGTCTATTTTCATATGCGAATAAAGCTGGATATGTTTTAATTGTTTATACTAATGAAATGCGTCACCTTAAAAAATAATATTTTCGACAGATATAAAGTATGATCATTGCACATCAACAAACAAAATGCAGACAATATATAGTAATGTCTATTAACATTTTAAGGAAACACAGTTATTGTGACTGATAGCAGTGTGAAATTTTACGTCTGATATAAAATGTATAATGCCAATCAATACGTGGTGAATTAATGTTTATTTTGCCAGAAGATGTCTCAGATGATGTCTCTGATATAAATAACAGTATGTGCCTACTGAGTGGTCTGGTACTTAAAAGGTGCATGTCTCATTTGCATATTAAAATAGCCTGATACAACCGCGGGTCACTATCAGTAAAATGAATATTACTCAACGATTATATCTGTATAGCGGGCACTCGTAATTTTTAGAACTGGTGGAATAGTGACACAATTATACACTTATTGAATTCCTATAAAGTACATTACCTTTAATGCTGCATCAGCACGCGGGGTGTGGGCTGATTTGTGCAACTGTCAGTTGTTGTGGCTAATTACCATGCTAATTCAATGAAGCATATGTAAGCAATTTATTTCCGAATATACTTTCGCGAAATTAATGTTTTGTCTGTTAACTACATGCCGGTGGTAAATATGTTAAAGCATTCTCGAAAATAAACTTTCCGCAGTTACAGAACAACAGTCACGTTCGCCAACGTACGTACGCATGCACACACTTTCTATGCAAGGGCCCGTTTCACTAAACTTCGTACGACTAAAATGTTCGTAAGTGCAAATTTAGGATCGTTTGTAAATTTCAATTGATGGATTAACATTTATTGAACATAGGCTGCATATGCAGCCTACGCTCAGTAAATGAAAATCCAATAATCGTTTACAAGAAAACGTTGTGAATGTGAAATTTAATCTTAAATGTGCACTTACGAACATTTTAGTCGTACGAAGTTTAGTGAAACGGGCCCGAGTCCCGTATCAAACATCAACGAAAACATCCCAATACACGTCTAGCACATAAGGAGTAGGAATCTAGCGGGGATGTCAGTCTAGTGGCATAAAGGACATATGAGACTATTAATCCCAAAGGAGTTCAATACCCGTCTCCACTTGTTGCGTCTAGACTTGCATGAGGGATTTAGTCTCCGTCTGCAACTGACCCCTTAAAATGTCAGAAGCCCCAATTATTGGATTAATGTATACATGTACATGCTTCCGGCTTTGTCAGTCTGATGCAAACCTCGTACAGTAGTTGATTTTCCTACGAATGGCAGCCATTAATCAGAGCACTGTTTCAACTCTTGAGAGATTTAAACAACTGCTGCTAAGGCCTTCCCAAATGCGGTGTTTAATTAACCCATTACAGACGGGATTCAATTATAGTGGTATGAAACATCGAGGGAAAATATCACTATTTTCATTATTTCTTCTCGAAAGTATATGTCGTTACCACTCGTTTCAACGGTCTCGACGAGACGGTTCAAACGGATGGTAACAACATACACCGTTATAGAGAAATAAACACAATAATTAGCTTTGTTGACAAAACGTTATAGTATCCTTAGACTGGAAAATGGTTATTTTCCCATTTGCTCGGATTGCTCTTGTAAATGAAACTATTCTACGGAATTGCTATATCGCTACTGTACTAGTTACCACGTATCGGGATGTGCGATGTGTGGATGGAAACTATGTCACCCCACTCAATCATATCCCGGCTCCGATATGGTAATCACATTAACCGGCATCAACGACTATTGGACACTGTGATGCATAACAAGCACGCTACATAACCGCCAGCGTTAATCTTGCCCATAGTATCAACGTTTCTTAACGTCTCTTGGCATTGTCAAACTCGCAATCAAGCAATTTGATTGTCTGAGCATGAGCTGTAGCACAGCTCTTGCTCAAACAATCAAATTGGATGATTTCAAGCAGAATATTCAAAACAATTTTGAAATAAATAAATGAATGATGATGCAATATGATATGTATTAAACTTGTTTACTGATTTCATTAGAAACGAGGCTATATTATATCAACACCAATGTTAGGTAAAATTTATTTGCAAGCACATCATCAATTTTGAAACTGTATTGATTATCTTTTCTGTAGCGGGGTCATTTGAATATGTATTTATCCAGTCAACACAGTGCGTGTGTGCCGTGAAACATTTTTGATAACCTGTTAGTACGACCTAATCACCGCGAATGAATATATGCGGTGACTGGAGTTACTTTTTTTGCATTTTAAAGCCATTTCAAGGTGTTGACGGGATAAATAGAATAGTAGGTTAGTGCCGTGAATGGGAAAAATATCTGGCGCGGCTCGGAAACGGGATGTGCTCGGCAGAGCCTCGCCCATCCCGTTTCCTGAGCCTTGCCAGATATTTTTTCCCATTCACGGCACTAACCTACTATTCTCTATTTCACTAGTGTATTATGATTTGTATTATGTTTTGTTAATACAATGCGGAAGCCCGTTGTATGTAATAAACTAGTGTAATACATGAGTAAACGAGACTACTGCTGGTAGGCATAACAACATGTTGTGCAGGCAACGATTTTGTTAATACTGCTAGGCAGGCGTATGTGCACGTGTCAATATGGCATATGCTAATTTACTAACTTAAACTGAGGGATATAAGCAGTAGTAAACCAGCTTGAAGATGATCTTAAAGGTACGTGCCCACTCAGTAGGCACAAACTGTTCTTTATATCACAGACATCATTTAATTAGTATAACTAATTAAAATAATACATGCCTCATTTCCATATGAAAATAACCTGATACCACCGCAAGTCACTATCAATAAAATAAATATTACTAAATTTTTATATCTGTACAGCGGGCAGTCGTACATTTTAGAACTGGTGGGATAGTGACACAATTATACTCTTATGTAATTCCTATAAAGAACATTGTGTGCCTACTGAGTGGGCATGTACCTTTAATGACGCTGAAGATGGATGATTTGCGTCACTGCAAACCTGCCCATGTGTTCCATGTGGCTAACAGTTGCAGGGTCCGCGGTATATTTATAGGACGGGTCGGGCTATCCTCACGACCACATATAAGCCGAGCCGTCGTTATTGTTTCATGAAATAGCGGATGTACACATCATTCAAAGACACTGGTACCACTCGAATACTTGTGTTTCTGTATTCTTCTAGAAATGGCGACAGTTCCGATTTCTAAGGCAATTATCGCTCGTTTTACATCTGAAATGGGACCCACATGCCACCTTTGCGTCATTCGTGTATGTAATAGGGCCGCTTATGCTGGCAACAAAAAAAAGAAAACATTGATTCGATTGGTAATATCGTCTACCACATCATTCAACATGATCGCACCAATTCAAATCGCTAGATAAAGCTCATCGCCTTTTCTCTGATAAATATCAAATTCAACATGAACTCCGTTGTTAATTATTTAATTTCAGTATTTGAACAAATAATTAACCCTTTGAACCCGAAAGCCCGCTATAGCGGTTTATGCAAAAAGTGCAGATGCAGATGAGCCGGCTCGTAACGAGCCGTCTCATCAGGATCTGCACTTTTTGAAAGTAATTTTCATATTTTTGAGAATAACAAATACCCCCTTTTTATAAATGGAATAATCTGAAAATCATTTTGCGGTGATTGGATTGGTTGAAAAATTAACATATCACAGCCCATTCAGTTACTTAGGGGTGAAATGATTAACATTTCTGTTTCTGTTGATTTGTCTGTCATATACATGTCTCACTGTGTTTTTGCATACACGTTGCTGGTCGCGATCAAACAATGCTTAATTCTCACAAATGAAGGCCGGGTCGGTGCGCGCGACAACAGCCAGAAGTGGGATTGTATTGTACCCAGGCACCATACTGGAGTTCCGGTGTAATTGGCGAATTAGCGGGCCGCCGCCGGCGCAGCCATGCCAACTTCATTACATGTAGTCACAAGTCACAATGCTGCAACAGTTCGGCGATGTGTCGTCCTGAAACACTTGCTGACACGTGCACCTGTGTATACAACTGTATGTACTGTACCATTATCATCCGCTCTGTTACACTTCCGCACTCTGCTAACCCTTAGACTGCTGAGCACGAAAATTGTCGTCTGTTGATGCTTTACATTTTGCCTTCTTTCTCAACAAAGACATGGTTTGACAGCACTTTAGAATCATTTCCACTGCAAATGATTCTAAAATGCTGTCAAACCATGTTTTTGATGAGAAAAATCGAAAATAAAAAATAAACAGCAGACGACAACATTTAATTCGGCAGTGTAAGGGTTAATATTGACAATATGTATTTGACAATTTCATTATTTCTGAAATACGTGAACATTGCACTTGAACTCGAGTAGCTTAAAATCAAATTTCTTGATTGCGAGTTGGAACTGTCAATAGATGTTCAGAAACGTAATTTTATCATCTGGGCAAGATGCCTATAAGTGGCCGTGACTGAACGAATGGAGCTTCTGGGTTTTGTGACTAATAAATTGCTCGTTAGAAGCATGATTGGTGTTTCATTAATGGAATGGTGAACAGTGCAGATCCTGATCAGTCTGTGCGAATGTACAGGCTGATCTGGATCTACACTGGTTGCTAAACCCATAAGCCCCACTTCGCCCGTCACAACCACACTTAACGCTTCACAACATGTGCGACTTTGTAAATACACTGCAACATTATTCGATTCGAGTTGGCTTATATTTAAGGGTGTATTTTGGCTCGAACACCTTCCATACCCGGTGCAACATTATCATCCGCTCTGCTACATGATCTCACATCGGCACGTAATGGCCGCTGGAAATATTCAAGATCCATGGTGGAATGGTGAACGGAATAGTTCCCAAGAAGAACATGCAGTAACTGTTATGGGCAACATTGTTAATTACTGGCACAAGGTGCTTGACGCCCGATCATTTGCGGACTGCTGGTTTCGCAGATACTAATCATATTAGTTCGTGTTACTCAATGTAATACTGCAATATATGAGCTCGCTTTATGACCGGAAACACATCTAGCAACAGAAAGGTCAGAGCTGAATTAACCTAGTTAGACATTGATGGCGGTCGGGTAATGTAATTATACCCTCGGAGATCAGCACAGCGATGGTTCATGTACGTCGGTCCGTTAGTGAATTTGTACATTTAATACATTAGTACGTACGTTAGTAGTTAATATTAACGATGTTTCACCATCGTCTTTAATCCATTCTCTGAGATTGTGATAATGAGTGTGTCTATATATGCATGAGGCTTTGTTTCGCATAACCCACACGTCCCAGTGCCCAGGATCTGTGTCATTTAGTTGTCATGTTCATCATGTGATATGGCAAATACACCCATGTTCGTCCACCGCCGGCCCTGACGGATGGTGGTACAGTGGAACCTCTCTAAAACGGACACCAATACACATCTGTGATCTTATTTTTGATGAGTTTCTTGGTCATCTATCTCGGGTGATAATGTCTATTCATGATCGCATATCACACATCTATGGCTCATAATGATCAAATGCCTGGTTTATAGTGAAACCTCTCTAAACCGGATACCCTGGGAACCTCCCAGGGTGTTCTGTTTAGAGAGGTTCCACTGTATTTGTTATCACCTACATGTACAACAGTGTACTGATGTCATCAGTCGTGCAACAACATGTAAATCGAGAGTATGTCCTTAATAAACATTACAGTGTTAATATTATGCGCATATAACTATACGTCCTAACTCCAGGAAACACGTTTTGGCCCACCAAAGTATATAAACGCTATGAAAAGTTTCATTTGTTGCACACCAGGTGTAAACTGATTTTTGAAGAACTTAAAGATACATGCCCACTCAGTTGGTGATAATATATGGAGACAGATAGTTTTGTAAATTCTGTAGATATGACATTTTCTGGCAAAATACACATTCATTCACCATTACCCATTTTCTGGCAAAATACACATTCATTCACCATTACCTCGGTAATATTATGCATTTTATATCAGACGTAAATTTCCACACTGATATCAGGGGCGTTAACCGTGTTTCATTAACATGTTAACGGACATTACTATTACCTGTATATATTTTTGGATGTGCAATGATCATACTTTATAATCTGTCGAAAATATTATTTATTCAGGTGACGTATTTAATTAGTATAAATAATTAAAAAATATCATGCCTCATTTGCATATTAAACTAGCCTGATACCACCGCGAGTCACTATCAGTAAAATATATATTAATAAATGATTATATCTGTGAAGCGGGCACTTGTAATATTTAGAACTGGTGGAATAGTGACACAATTAAACATTTAATTCCTATAAAGAACAGTTTGTGCATACTGAGTGGGCATGTACCTTTAACCCATTAAAGAAGGGATACAATTATGATAATGTAATCAATTCAGTATCATAATTCTGCATATTTTTAATCATCAAATATATGCTGTGGTTAGTTCTATATGAAATAATGCATTTCAGGAAAAATAAATTATTAATGCCTCAAAGTATACTTTGCTAGAAAAGTATACTTTGCAATGTTGGTGAAATCGGCTACTGGTGTCAATGCTAAAATATATGCATCTCCTAATTAGGAGATACTAACAGGTACATAGGGCCGGGTGGTTTCGTCAATATTATATTGCACATACATGTATTCCCTGTTTCGTTTAACACATGTCACTATAATAAACAAATTACTTACTTACTTACTTACTTACTTACTTACTTATTTATATTTCATGAGATAGTGTACACTGTACACCTTCTGGTACAGCATCGCAGGGCTGTTAAATTTTAAATTTGGCCATTTACATAATGGCGCGCCAACACTTACATCTGTATACATAATTGTGTTTATGCAGTGTATTGTTACCAGGCCGTTCTGACTAAAGCGGGCGATGTATTCCATCATTGTCACAGCGGATGAATATGCTGAATGAATGTAATGGATAACTGCCAGGCCGTATTAATGGATTACGCGGTGCACTTCGAATTACATCTTGTCTCCGATGAATTATGTAACGTCCACGGCGGTTCCGAAGTTTTTAACAATATTTAATAGACTTTGATCCAGCAATAACCCCCCCCCTCTATGCCATTTTTTGTGAGTATATTTTCGGATTCAGTAGCCTACGGTCTATCAATCCTTGTTGTCTGCGCTAGAAAAGCCGATGGATGAACAAATGGCGGCCAGTTTTCAAGATGGCCGCCGATCATTATTTTATTGTTTAATAAGGACTGTTAACTTTCAGTCTGATCAATATTAACTTGGTAAATTGCTATAATTTAGAATACATCTTACATTTAGTAAACAAGCAAATGGTATTATATTACAAAATGTCTGCCGAAATAGGCCATTTTGCATAGTTTGTTTGCGAATTGCAGGGGGTTGGGGGAGGGTTTTCATTTCTGGCTGACGGCCTGTAAGAGAGGTGTACAATTTTGTGTAATTTTTAATACAGAACAAATGCTTATGGCGAAATGAAATCTATGATTCCGTGTCGGAGGTAGTTTTATTATAATTATCACATATTTGATACATCTTCGACGTTTGTTCCTGCAATTACACAGCGCCTGTGTAATGTATGGACATGAGGATGTGAAAACACAGTTAGATCACGTTCGTCCGCATGTACGAGGAGATACTTTTTAAGTTTATCCGCAACTAAATTCGTCCGCATGTACGAGGAGATAATCCGCGAGCAAAATCTCCTCGTACATGCGGACAAACCGTGATCTATTATACCATGCATATATTATTTATAGTGACTGTGTCTCAGACGATGACTCAGATATCCAATGTGTGTTCTTTTCCGCTTCATGTGCTTTAACAAGGTGCATGAGCACGTGGTTACAACAACAACAACGTCGCTCACTCCAAAGTAAATATTATTTGATATTTTCCTTAATATGCAACGGATTTTTATGAAATATTGCGCAGCAAACGCGTCTTCATGAGCTGCATTTGGTGGTCCATGGAGTTTGGCACAGACTTATGTCGTGTTTGCAAAGAATCGATTTCCGTGTCGGAGACACGGAAATCGATTCTTCGCAACAATGACAGACGTTTGGGCGAAAATACAGAGAGCACCAAATGCAGCTTAGCAAGACGCGTTTGATGCGCCATATTTCACCAAAACCCGTTACGTAATAAGGACAATATAAAAGAATACGTACTTTCAATCGGATGGATTCTGGAAATTTCAGTACTTGTTGTTGTTAGTACCACGCGTGATCATACACCTTGTTTAAATGACATACATAAATCGATTGCACCATATATTTGATCACATCCCTACAAGAAAATGCGTTAAATTGACGTACATGCTATCATCAACTGTGATAAGCAGGGGAGATCATTAGCTACAATAATTCGTCTCCGATATGTTATCTACGAGAGAGGTATGGAGCGGGGTAGCAACTTTGTTTCTAGGGAGATCAGTTGGCTTGTCAATGGCAATTTAGCATTTTCCCAGTAAACATAGGCACGTTGTGATATGAACGATAAAAGCCTCTTTTAATCATACCCACTGTTATTCCGATATTATATATCTAGAAGGTAGGACATTCGCCACCTTTTCCACCAACGGAAGTGGTACTAGTGTACCTTGGGCCCGGTTCTCTCATTCGGTAATTGTAACGCACACGTGCGTGTTACAATTACTGAAATAGCGAGCCAGGCCCAAGGTAAATAATCCAATTCCGTTGGTTGAAAAGATGGCGTGTGTCATACCTTCTAGATATTTAATATCAGAGTAAAAGTAGGTTTGATTTAAAGAGGCTTTTCTCGTTCATACCACAAAGTGCCTATGCCCAGCAAGGACAAACTATGAAAATTATTAAAGTAGAGTTTTAAAGGAATATGTCTATCGGATAATTGTATATGCCACGGAAGTTGTTCTATGTACAACACTGGCCTATCCGTACATTAGATCATCGAAGGCGGGACACTTTTATTATCGTCGTCTACTTTTCATATGTGACTGATTGTTCCCCTGAATATTATTGTCATGTGGTGAGAAAACTGGTTTTAATTGAGAAGAATGGCTTAACACAACATAAAAGCGACGACGAAATTGCAGCGTTGTAAGGATTAAATGAGATACAACCAGTATTGTCCATCGTTGGTATTGATTTTGAAATATTCCTGTTGTATTGTACGTCATATCTGCGGAGTCCCGAATGGGACATGGATTTTTTTTATTAATTCGTTCCCACGAAATAAAAATTCGTTCCCTCAATTTAACAATTCGTTCCTACGAATTAACAATTCGTTCCCACGAATTAATAATTCGTTCACTAAATTTAACAATTCGTTCCCACGGAATAACAATTCGTTCCCACGGGAACGAATTGTTAATTCGTGGGAAGGAATTGTTATATCATGGGAACGAATTGTTAATTCGAGAGAACGAATTGTTAAATTGAGGGAACGAATTGTCATTTCATGGGGACGAATTGTTAATTCGAGGGAACAAATATGTCGTGGAAACGATTTGTTAATTCGAGGGAACGAATTGTTAAATTGAGGGAACGAATTGTTATTTCGTGGGAACGAATTAATAAAAAAAAAAATCTACGTCCCCTGCGGGGCTCCGTAAAACACAACATAAAAGAGACGATAACATTCCAGCGTTGTAAGGATTAAATGAGATACAAACAGTATTGTTCATCGTTGGTATTGATTTTGCAATATTCCTGTTGTATTGTACCTCATATCAGTTCTGAATTATATGACAACAAATACACACTTTACGAGCGAGGTCTGAAGAAGCTGCTACAAAATTGGTTTTCCTGTTTATGTCGTAATAAAAATGTTATTGCCAGTACAGTGATCCCTAAATATGCGCGGACGTTAGAGAGGCCGAATAGCACATAATGGTCAGTTGGTAACACACTTAAAGCTGGCGTCCCACATGCCAGGTTATAATATAGGGAGACATATCGTTTTGTGTATTCTGTTGATATGACATGTTCTGGCAAAATAAACATTCATTAAACATTAATATCATACATATTGATTCGCAATATTATACATTTTATATCTGACGTAAATTTCCACACTGATATCAAGGGCGATACACGTGTTTCTGTATAAATGTTAAATGTTAACGGACTTACTATTTATTCTCTGTATTTGCTTTTTAATGTGCAATGATCATACATTGTAATACTTTGAAAATATAATTTTGTCAGGTGACGTGTTTAATTAGTATAAATAATTAAAAAACATACCATGCCCCATTTGCAGAGGAATATAGCCTGATACAACCGCGAGTCACTATCAGTAAAATAAATATGACTAAATGATTATATCTGTATATCGTGATTTTTAGAACTGGTGGAATAGTGACATAATTACACACTTATTTAATTCCTATAAAGAACATTGTGTACCTACTGAGTGGGCATCTACCTTTAAAGCAAGGTACAGTGGCGTCAGCGTGTAAGTGCACACACGAACGAACACGACAGGTTGGTTCCAACCTGTCGTGTTCGTTCGTGTGTGCACTTACACGCTGATCCCACTGTATGCTCAGCGCCAGAAGGCATGCAGCACAATCACATTGAATTACGGGCAAGTACTTATTCGACTACAGTGGCGCTAGATAAAAATGGGTCATGATAAACCATGTTTGCTCAATTCTAGTCACAGGTCTCATGGAAAAGCAAATAATTAACATAGTGCATCGAACTTCAGTGATGATATATTTTGCTATCGTATTGGTTATTATTTCAAGGTGTATGATCACGAATTGCTAACAACAACAACAACAAGTACTGAAACTTACAGAATCCACCAGATTGAAAGTACGTATTATTTGATATTTCCTTTATTACGTAACGGATTTTGATGAAATATGGCGCATCAAACGCGTCTTGCATTTGGTGGTCTGTGTACTTTGGCCTAAACTTATGTCGTTTTTGCGAAGAATCGATTTCCGTGTCGGAAGACACGGAAATCGATTATTCGCAAAAACGACATTAGTCTGTGCATCATTACCTTGTATTTGGCGATAGATTGTTAAAATGTGATATATTTAAGGGTAGGAATTGGCTCGCAGACCTTCCAAACCCGGGCATATGAGCCCAGAAAGTGTGTCAAGCCAATGGCTGTTTGCCCGTTTTTCTTTCCGAATTTAGTATTGGTTGCAATGCAATCGAAATGTATGCTTTAAATGACTATACAAATTACAGAATATATATTCGTATGCTCTCCACTTTACTTATACAATTCATGTGTGCAGGACACGCAGCGTTTACCGCTGTCATACGCATTTGTCTACGGCACATATCCGGGGTAATATTATTATATAAGTACATATCATCTCGTACACTCGCAGACAATTCTGGCATCCATAGACCGACGATAATACGTTTTGATATGCATATCAGTTTTGGGAGTTCGGATTGATTATGGTGGTAGACACCGAATATACGTGAAATATCATCATAGTAACTTGGCACATCCAGATGCAGCCTATGCTCAATAAATGTAAATTCAATAATAGTTTACAAGAACATATTGTTAATGTGAAAGGAACAGACTATGATAATGTTGCACTTACGAACATTCTAGTAGTACGAAGATTAGTGAAACGGCCCCATGGTCTGCCGCTATTCGTAAATGTAGTAGACGTTTTTCGTCTGGCACGTTACATGTGCAGTGAGGGAACAAACCGTATTCAAGAGAAAAATTATATATTCCAATTACATTTACTATTGATCCTTATACAATCATGGGTGATTAATTAACGCCACAAGTGTCCGTAATTGTTTTATTTCAGCCATTGGCGGAAAGTGGAACAATAGCCGCAACAGAGACATTGAACTCTTAGGTTTCGTCGAACCCCGGTATACAAAACGGCCGTTATGACGTTTGCCGCACAGAGTCGCCTGTCTAGCGAGCCCCGCAGGCAGGGGACATGGAGTTTTTTTTATGAATCCGTTCCCACGAATACGTTCCCTCAATTTAACAATTCGTTCCCTCGAATTAATAATTCGTTCCCACGAATTAACAATTCGTTCCCACGCTATAACACTTGTTTATTCGTTGGAACGAATTGTTAAATTGAGGGAACGAATTGTTATTTCGTGGGAACGAATTAATAAAAAAGAAGAATTATACGTCCCCTGCGGGGCTCCGTACCTGCCAGTCACATCTAGACAGTCTAATCAGTATTTACACTGTCTGCCCCTGAACATGAATCCTTGCATGTCTTCAGGAAATGCGTTGATGATAATCTCACTACATGATATCAAAGGAATGGGGGGGCCGTTTCACTAAAATTCGTACGACTAACATGTTCGTAAGTGCAAAATTATGATAGTCTGTACATTTCACATTAACAATGTTTTATTGCAAACATATATTGGATTTACAGTTATTGAGCATATGCTGCTCAATAAATGTAAATCCATCAATTGAAATTCAGACGATCCTAAATTTTCTCTTACGAACATTTTAGTCGTACGAAGTTTAGTGAAACGGCTATTAGTAGAAGACGGGACAAAGTCCGTTCTTTCACCGACCCCTTCAAATAGTTCACTGTTGCAGTGTTTATATAATGCCAATGGATGACCTTTTATTGTAGCAGCGTCATGCTGTCATGCATATCTGTTAGTATTATAATAGTTATAGTCTTGCTATTTATTAACGACAGTACATATACGTGTAGGGGTCAGTGAAAAAAGTGGCTAACTCCAACCATAGATAAACGGCGAACAACATCGATCAGGCTGTGCTGTGAAGTCACAGGAAACAAACATAAGGTCCATTTCTTTAGTGGTGGGCGGCTCAAATCTGACAAGGAACGTTTTGCCAATACAAGCCCAGCTCCCATTTGTGGTGAACGCGTAGTTCTTGGCACATAACTTGATTTGTTAACACTATCTACCCTCTTGGGGTATATGTATCATGCGGAACGCAAATATTCCCTTTCTAGTCGTATTGATACATCGAGTGTTAAGCTACGGCTGCTGAGCAATATTGTATAATATATTCCACAGCGGCTTTACAATCATAGAGAAGACACATGTACCAGGGGGCCGTTTCACTAAACTTCGTACGACAAAAATGTTCGTAAGTGCAGATTTAAAATTGTCTGTAACCTTCAATTGATGGATTTACATTTATTGCTCAACAAATGTAAATCCAGTAATTGTTTACAAGAACATATTGTTATTGTGAAATTTACAGCGTATCATAATTTTGCACTTACGAACATTTTAGTCGTACGAAGTTTAGTGAAACGGCCCCCAGGTTAGTGTCTTGATATCAAGCTTATCAGGCAATGCTAGGAAACGCATAGCAATTCCGAGGCTTGCCGAGGAATTCCTACCGTTTCCGAGCCGAGCTTGATAAACTTGACATCAAAAGACATTAGCCTGGTATTCTATTTATCAGGTAACGTTTTATTCTCGAAAATGACCACAAACGACGTCGTTATCTATGGACATAACGCGGACTTGGTTACGTTGCGTCATTACATTGACGTCATTCGGTAACGTCACGTTACGTCATCCGACCAATGGAACGTCATTTTTTCACTTCGTTGTAACCCGGATGTTTGTATCAGCTCAATGCCTGGCACAACACTATGCTATCAGGCAGTACGTACTCGATCAATAGGGCAGGTTACCTGATACATAGAGATATCAGGCTAGTGTCTTTTGATATCAAATTTATCAGGCAAGGCTAGGAAACGCGTTTCGAAAACGACCACATACGACGTCGTTATCTATGGACAGAACGCAGACTTGTTTACGTTGCGTCATTACATTGACGTCATTCGGTAACGTCACGTCATCCGACCAATGGAACGTCAGTTTTCACTTCGTTATAACCCGGATGTTTGTATCAGCTCAATGCCTGGCACAACACTATTGTATCAGGCAGTACGTATTCGGTCAATACAGAGCAGGTTACCTGATAAAACATTATCATCATTTTCGTACACGTTTCAACAGCGTGGCATCGGATCAGTTTTCCCTTCACTGTTCGGATAGCAGGGAACTTATCAATGTACTCAAATTATCGCCCGCAAAAACATACGAAATTCTGCGCTAATCTTGGCAATAGTTGTGAATTTCCTTATTCCTTAATACTTGAGTATTTTACTTTAAATCAAGCAGTTGAATTGGCTTACTCTGAGCTGTGCAGAAATATACGAAATTCATTAATACACCAATCACTGCGCTAATCGTACCAAATATTCTCAAATTTCTTTATTGCAAAATTCTTGAACAGGGTGCTTGAAATCAAGCATTTGGATTGGCTGAGCCTGATCTGTGTTACAGCTCAGGCTCAGACAATCAAATTGCTTGATTACGAATTCCTATTGTCAATAGATGTTCAAAATCATTGACATATTGTGTAGCAAGAATTATCGGGCGTGGTAACCCGAATTCTCTGCCTGTAACGCAGGGCGGTAAGCCGCCCTGCGTTACAGGCAGAGAATTCGGGTTACGGGCGCAGCGAACGGTTACAACGTCGACGTCAGAGTACAATTTGATATAAGTCTACGAGACAATTGTGATAAACGTGTTTTGTGTCACAATAGTCAATGACCCGGATACATGGATGTAGACAGTTCTTCCCCTGGGATGTTGGTGCAGAATAACAATACCAATACAAAACCACCTGCGTTAATCTTGCCCAACGTTTCTGAACTTATATTGACAATGCCAACTCGAAAACAAGCAATTTGAATGTCTGAGTCTGAGCTGTAGCACAGCGCAGCGCAGCGCAGGCTCAGACAATCAAGCTGTTTGATGTCAAGCAAAGTATTTTTAAATAAATAATGAAATTGACAAATATTGGCAAGATTAGCGCAGGCGGTTGTGTAATATCGGTGGTGAATTCAGCGAGGCGCGTTAGGGGGCAGTGACCAGTTAATTTAAAATTATCAATTTCACGCCCTCGGACAGTATGTATGTAATTCAATATTCCAAATAAGTAGGCAGACAGCAATATGAGTTAGACATTTGTGACCTAGACACACTAGAAGCTTTTACATAAACACAAATATGTTGCTCTATTAGTGCTCCTTACCTATGCAGGAATGTGAAATATCTTGGTGCAGCCTCTTTAAAATTGTCCAATTCTGAGGTAAAATATTCACTTTAAAACCATGCCGTGCCATGCTACTTGCGGAACTACAGATTGAATGTTGTATGTGCTCTCAATCATCATCCAGAGGCAAATGCACTATCATGGTGCAAACCAGTTCCCATCCATGAGTTTTCTCTGAAATAAATTCTTGTTTGAAACTCCCAGAAAAATCTGTTGTTTTGATCAGTTTTTGTCACAACATACCCTCAATTCGTATTTGCCCATTTCTGATCAATGGGAACAGGTCAGATGGCCCTGGAATTAGCATTCATCAATTAATACGATGTAAAATCTGAATAAAATACAAAAATCAACTACAAAATAATAATTAAACAATTAAAATGAATTTTAATCAGCAGCAAGTGTAATATTTATAAATTTCACCGGTGCCATTATACGAAACTAGCTGCTAACTGGTCACTGCTACCTTAGGGGCACTTGTTGCTTTAACCATCGTTGAAATAAACATATGCCATCACAATTGTTCTAGCTAACGATTGATGAAGAAGGACATATTTCCAATGTAAAATGTTCACGTGCAATACAATGTACGCCCAACTCTGGCAATGCAAGACGCATATAGTTACATTACACGTATTTATTACACTCTTGCAAATTATTTGCACGTGTTTCTCTGAGAGAAAACCCGTAATCAACTTCTTACAAATAATACACAGTGAAGAGAACACCCGTAATTGCGCGACTGTTTTCTTGGAAACCACGAGCTACCATGCAAAATGTTTAATTTGTATTGCAGTCCAAATAAAGTTATTTGAATATTTGGAAAGAGTCTCGACTAATGTAGAATGTTAATGTGGTTGAACACATTCCAAACATGCACTCAAATATATCTGACTCATAGAAACAGCTGCGTAATTTGGATTTCAAAAAGTTTACATGACGTCCCATTTGACGTCACACAACGTAACGTCAAAACGCGGAAAAACACGTCAGTGTATAACTATTCATGCGCGCATCACAATTCAATGATTATAATCTCAAAAATAGACTAAATGTGTATATATATCCGCCGTGGAAGTGTTATAAAACGGATATTTCATCATACATGTTTGAATAGTGGGAATAATACACTCGTGTCCGTCGGCGTTCGTGCAAGCAACTCGTTCGCTACGCTCACTCATTGCTTACTCGGAAGCCGACGCACACTCGTGTATTATTTCTCGTTATTCAAAATGTACGATAGACTCTATATACCCAATATAAATGATAAACTCGCCAAATGTAGCCATTCTCGTATGGTTAACATGGCAACGTATTATGAAAGTGCGATAACCGTTCCGAAAGAAATCAATTCACTTAAACTAGCGTTGAATATTTAATACAAAATTTTAGATTAAATTTGCCCTAAAGTACAACATTGACATATCCGTGACGATAATATTCCCTGAAAGTGGAAATTCTCTACGACTATTTTCGCCTGTCATTTCAGCGTTGGTCGCCGTGTCAGTTTATCCCATAGCTACCGCGATACTTTTTATTAATAATAAACACGATCCAATATTGTGTCACTATGCATGAAAAATGTTGTTATATGCCGTTTGCAAATAGTGTAGACACAGATCGGACTGCGCATCCGCGCAGTCCGATCAGTGTCTACACTATTCGCTTGTCTTACGATGACACGCCAGTCGTTTTCATAACCGAGCTGCATCCAGAAACGAGTTGCATTGTAGCAGATCTGAATCTAGACTGGCAACAATGGACGTTCTTCCAATTTCTCCAGTCAAAGTTAAATATTTACATAGCCATAGAAACAATGCATCAAACGGAGGACAAGCCTCTTATTAGAACATGATTCAAGCATTTACTTATCGCAATATCGCAATTACTGTATTCTTTCCGCGAATCCATGCATGCAAAATAGAAATAGATACCGAATATAATAATATAGATGGAATGCACCGGATATACCGCAGTGTATCCACCAGTAACGGCATATTACACATACAAGCGTGATCACAGTTTTTCATCAGCCACCAAGCACTATAAACCTAGCGGTGTAAGCTGCTTTAATACAATAAACACATATTAATAAATAAATATCAAACACATAAAATGAATGCAACAAATGGGTCATAGCACACAACCGCCGATGAATTCCTACACAAACGAGGCATAGATACGCTCGTATACGAAACATTCACTTTTAGCTTCATATTCTACGGAAAACAATATCGTACATAGGTGTAGAGGTTAGAAAAGAGACAATAGTTTAACTGTAAAATGACCTAACCGAATCGTCAAACTGTGGCCATTCTCTCTTACTTTCACCTTTCATATGGATGGTGCGGAACATACGTTTATATGATCTGCAACCTGTCTGCACTGGATATGCATGCAGTAAACAATAGGTTCGCCTACTCGTAAGATCGTAACATTCAACCTCGTTATGTCCGTAATATTGTTTACATTAGGTTGCCACTGAAGCTGTGTTTACATCACTTGACCAACATTTATTTGGCTGTGTGAAGTTAGCACTGCAATCGCAGATCGACAATCAACATTCAAATTGAATGTCGAGTTGAATGTAGAGCTGTAAAGTTAGGATATGTAGCCAACTTGAATGCACTGCTGGCTAGTTCCCAATGCACTGCTGGCTCTGCAATCGACATTCAAACTCGCATTTTCTGTTCAATCTGAATGTAGAGCTGGGTACTTCCAATGTACAGCTGGCTATGCAATCGACATTCAAACTTATATTGTCAGCTCAATCTGAATGTAGAGCTGGGTACTTCCAATGTATAGCTGCCTCTGCAATCGACATTCAAACTCGTATTTTCAGTTCAATCTGAATGTAGAGCTGGGTACTTCCAATGTACAGCTGGCTCTGCAATCGACATTCAAACATGTATTTTCCGTTGGTTCTGAATGTAGAGCTGGGTATTTCCAATGTACAGCTGGCTGGGTGGGAATTGGCTGGAAGACCTTACATACCCGGGCATTTGAGCCCAGACATTATCGGGCCAGTGGCCGTTGGCCCGTTTGTTTCCGGATTTACTAATATATGCGATACAGTCGAACTATGTGCATTAAATGAAAGTGACGGTGATGCGGTGAGTTTAACCTAGTTAGTTAATTCTCCTATTGCACAATGCCGGTATATCTGACTGTGACAAGGGCCGAGTGTGAGTGCATATAATATATGGAGATTCAGCCGTTACAGTGTTTGCCAATACCATTATACAGTCACGTGGTGTTGAAAGGGTTAACACCAGTGTCCAGTATATTCGTAGCGTTTAAAGACAAACACCGAACAACCACGTGCCTGTATAATGGTATTGGCAAACAGTGTATAGCCAGATATGCCGGCTCGTGACGAGCCGTCTCATCAGGATCTGCACGTTTTGCAAGTACTTTTCATATTTGTGAGAGCAAAAACGCACTCTCTTCATAAAGTCTGAAAATCATTTTATGACGGTTGGATTGGCTGCAAAATTAACAAATACAAATCCATGCCAGCTACTTAGGGTTGAAAGGGGTAAAACACACCAACATGCTCCTCTAATAGAGTCGGGAAGTAATGGGTCAGGATTTGCAAGCAAACTGTGTCGTTGGCCTCAAAGCATCCGGACTATTTGTTTTTATACCGGACTACGTTTGTATATTCATACAAATAACAATCCGGTGTAGTAGCAATAACTCTTGAAGTATATTGGGTAATTGTGTCGCTATTGAATACCAATCGCCTTCATATATTTTCTTATTACTCTACGCTTTCCCAATTTTGTGTAAACAAATGTTGTAAATTGCTTTTCGCCACATGTTGCCGCTGTGATTAATTATATGACATCGGCGTGGAATATTTATTAAACGTTGTTACATTCCGATGGTGGTGTTATTTGCCTGTATCACTGTCAAGTGTGACACCAGCTGTCTATCACAGAGCTAGCTGATAACGGCTAATCTACTCCTATCAGTCATATAATCACGCTGCGCTTTATATAGTAGCATGTACATGTGCCTACGGTGACACAGAGGGGACATGGACATATTTCATTGCTATTGCGTGCGCACGCGATAGCTATTGCGTGCGCATGCGATAGGTTTTGCGTGCGCACGCGATAGCTATTGCGTGCGCACGCGATTGCTTAGCCAATGAAACCCTATCTCGTGCGCACGCAAAATATATCCCGTGCACACGCGATAGCTATTGCGTGCGCACGCGATAGCCATTGCGTGCGCACACAATAGCTATCGCGTGCGCATGCAATAGTAAAACATATTTCCATGTCCCCTCTGTGCCACCGTATGTGCCACAGACAAATTGCTGAACATCTCTTGGCAATTCGCAATCAAGCAATTTGATTGTCTGCGCCTGAGATGTAGCACAATATTCAATAATTTTAAAATAAGAAATTGATAACTATTGGCATAATTAGCGCAGGCGGTCGTGTACATGTATGAGACACGCCATGGGATTTTGAACCTTCGGACATCTGCGTAATTTCATGAAATACGTTTACAAAATTTACTATATTTTCCGTAATTGGCGTCAAAAGTTGACAAAGTTGACAACATTTTCAGTGTACATGCGGAATATAATTCCGCATGTACTCTGAACATATTGTCAACTTTGTACTTAATTATTGTAAATTTTGCAAAAATATTATATGAAATTACGCAGATGTCCGAAGGTACAAAATCCCATGGCGTATCTCATACGTGGATACTCACACGTCACACGCAGATGATTACCAAATGACGCACGGCCGTTAGACGTCGTCAGCAAAAGTACTATACAATATGCAGCCCATATTTTTTCCTGGTTTCACAAACGAGCGATTACCCATTGTTTACACATTGTCGTGACAACGTTTACGTTTTTTATACTTAGAAAATACTTCGTTGGTTTAATCGTGTCATATTTAAGCAAACGAACATTTTCTAATTAAAAACAATGAAAACCATGTTAAAACGATGCGTTGAAAGAAATGACATACATTTAAATAGTTGAAAGCCGGAAATACCGTGTTCACGTTCAAAAACAGCGCTAATCGTTTCCCTGCATATAATTGTACAAAATGATCATTTTCACTTCCTTTTCTATTCGAATCGTTGTCGTCCGTTTCGTTTGAGAACCTTCAACACATCGTCGCTGTATTGTTTCATGCCGCCGTTTTTGTCAAATTCGCCCTCCGACGACGTCCGACTACAATCCGACCATTGCAACAAGTGCAATTTGCTGGGAAGCGGCCAAGTCAATGTTTGGGGAAGCAGCGTGTCCGCTTGAGCTGCGGCCGATTGGTTTATCCGCTGTCATTCGGTCAGTAGCTATTGATTGCCGGCGTGAGCCGATTTGTCATGACAACCCACGGCTTAGTAAGGTGTTGACCAATATCTGCTATGATCATAGACATCCACGCGGATTTAGATCTAGATAGAGTGCTTCTTCATGCTCACCAGGAATGTTTCAGTGACGAAATAGCGAACGTGGTATATCTATATCAGATTGAGCGGGTGTACATACTGCTCATTCTGGTTGCACTGGTCACATAAATGAGTTACCCGCTTTCTCCAATGGCTTGTCAGAAGTAGCAATAGCAGTAAAGCAATTTAACCGGTCCGACAATATTCCGACTTCGCCCGTATTCCGGAATTCGGTATTAGGGATTGTCTAACTCGGTTCCGACTCGGATGGAGGTCCGTGCAGTCGGGCTTTTGACTTCCGCATGTAGTGTGTCCGATTGATTGATTGATTGGCTGACTGGCTGGCCAACTGATATATTGACTGATTGATTGATTGATATCAGCTTGATTGATTGGTTGTTTGACTGATGGGTTGGTTGGTTGATTGAGTGATTGATGGATTGGTTGATTGATTGATGGGTTGGTTGATTGATTGATTGATTGATTGATTGATTGCTGGCTTGCTTGCTTGATTGATTGATTGATTGATTGATTGTTAGATAGTGGACCACATCTAACCCGGAAACCGCTGTTTAGAGAGGTTTCACCGGAGTATCAATGTTATATTGTCGGCAACCACATTACAGTATATACATGTACCTGTGCACAGACATCTGCAAGTCATCAGTTATTAATATAATCTGCGTATCTGGCATTGCTGCCGATAGCTATCAAATGCAGGGAATGCTATGAGTTTAATCCTTTCTGCCCCAAGTAACTGGTACGGACTTATACATTAATCAGAAAATGGGTGTTTATTTCAAAAATATAAAATATCCACGAACAGTGCAGATCCTGATGATCCGGCGAGCCGGATCATCTGGATATGTACTGTTTGCAAATATTGGAAAAGCGGTCTGTAGTGTTGAAAGATTGAAAATATAAATCACAGGCTCTAAGCTTTAATGATTTGTATTTCATTCAGCGGCATTCGATACATCAGCTGCCAAGCTGCAGCTTAATTAACCAGTTAACTGGAATGGATTTTGATATGTTAATTGTGCAACCAATCCAATCGTCACAAAATGATTTTCAGACTCGTCTATTTGTGAAAGGAGGGGGGGGGGTGAACAAAAACATGAAAATTATTTGCAAAAAGTGCAGATCCTGATGAGACGGCTCGTCACTAGCCGGCTCATCTGGATCTACACATTTTGCCAAGACCGCTATACAGGCCTGTATTGTTAAAAGGGTTACTCAATGCACTTTGTCTCCGATGAGGCATCAAAACATGCAACATGTCGATTTCCGCATTATTGACTGACAATAACCAATACCAAACAAACGCATCATTCCGTTTTCTCAAATTCCCATGCGTTTGTGTTGTATTCTACATTTACTGCAATTGATTGTGATAAGCAGGGAAGATAATTTGGTAATATATGTCCACTATTATTAATTTTGTTATACATTCATTGTCTGTGTACTTCTGATACACAACCGCCGGCGTTAATCTTCACCAGCTTATCAACATTTCTCGATTGACAATGCAAACTTGCAGTCAAGCAATTTGATTGTCTGAGCCTGAGCTGTAGCCAATTAAGTTGCTTGATTTCAAGCAATGCCAACTCGCAATCAAGCTACTTGATTTCAAGCACAATATTCAACTATTTTGAAATAAATCAATTTGCAAACAAACATTGGCAAGAATAGCGCATGCGTTGGTGTAGCGGTGAACTTTCTGGTTGTCGGTCCGAGGACCTCTCTATCTGCGTAAATAAATGAATAGTTGTCCCGCTGTCGGAGCCAATGTTTCAGCGGGATCGGTATTGTTCGTCCATGCTTGTGTTGGAATGACCGCCATTGATTCACGCATGATCGTTGAGTACATGCAATCCAGTCGTTCTATGATAGCCTTGTGTATCTAATGTAACTTCCATGTTATTGAAGTAGCGGTTATTGTAAGGCTCTGAGAGTTAGACATATGGACGGCCAAAAGGAATCGATGCGCCCACAATTCATGTAGAACTGTACACTTGTACCTATTATATACAAGCCAGTACTTTATTAATGATATATGGACAGTATGGGTCAATTAAGTAAATGGTTTAGCATTACACTACCGCATGCGCTAATCTTGCCAATAGTCGTGGATTTTACAGTGGAATCTCTCTATACCGAACACCCTGGCGGTGCCCAGGGTGTTCGGTATAGCGAGTTTCCACTGTACAGCTCATGAACCGCCAAGCAGCCCTTCCAACAGTTCCACGATGTGGCTCTGACAGCTGGTGATTGATTGATTACGGAGGAAACTCGCTATGCCGAACACCCTGGAGGTACAATGTGTTCGGTATAGGGATATTCCACTGTATTTAAAATACTTGAATATTGTGCTTGAAATCAAGCAGCTCGATTGGCTGAGGACTAATGAAATTGAAAAAGATTGGCAAGATTACTAGTGTAATTCATATACCACCAGGTGAAAGTATTAAGCAATGTGCTTTGATGATAATGATCTGACTGGAATGAAACGTGCTCCAACTGTGGGAGTATAGAGAGAGGTGAACCAATATAGACGAGCTGTTAATCTTTTCAGTCTGATAAGCGGTGTTATCTATGGTTGTGACTGCAGATTTATTACAGTGGAACCCCACTAAACCGGACACCAAGATAACACATGTGATCATATTTTGGAGTTTCTTGGTCATTTATCTCGGGTGATAATTTCTGTTCGTGATCGCATGCAGCTATGGCTCAGAGTGATCAAAAGCCTGATTTGCCGTGTAACCCCTCAATGCCGGACACCCTGGGTATCTCCCAAAATGGTTATATGCCTGATTTACAGTGAAACCTCTCTAAACATGACACCCTGGGGGCCTCCCAGGGTGTCCGGTTTAGAGAGGTTTCACTGTAATTTAACATTCTTTTTCTGGTATTTTGCTTCGCGGGAGAGTAGCGGGAGCGGTTTTTCCATAGCTTTATCAGTGGATAGGAGAAATGTGACGTATGAGATTTCTGACCAGTGTAGCTTCTGATCAAATAGCACACTCATGTAGACATATATCGATCTACATTGCTTGTTATAAGCACGACGGGTATTTCATTGATGGGATGGTGAACAATGCAGATCCAGTATAAAACTAAGCGGATGCGCAGGATAATTTGGATCTACACTGGTCGTAACACCCATAAGCCTTATTTCTCCAGTCATAGCCACATTTATTGATGGTTAGAAGCAACGAGAGATGTATTTTGGAGTTCTGTAGAAGGAAAGTGGAGTTCACTTAAGTGTCGTGCTACACTCCGCGCAAGTGTAACGTGTAATCTGTAGATTGGTGCTTAACCCTTTTCCTGATAGAGACGACTTTTCACTCCTCTGCAGAAGATGTCTTTTGAAAACATTGTGGGAAAAGGAGAAATTGCTTGTAACAAGCAATTTCTCCTTTTCCCACAATGTTTTCTACTCTATCAGATAATTTAACCATCATTTGACCCAGCATTTGATTCTTTTATTCAGATGTTTTCGATTTGGAAGAGTCGAAATATCGCAAAACAGGGAAAGGGTTAATGCCTCTCCAGGGGCCCGTTTCACTAAACTTCGTACAACTAAAATGTCTGGCAAGTGTAAAGTTTAGGATCATCTGGAAATTTCAATTGATGGATTTACATTTACTGACCATATGCAGCCTATGCTCAATAACTGTAAATCCAATAATTATTTACAAGAAAGCATTGTTAATGTGAAATGTTGCACTTATGAGAAATTTAGTCATACGAAGTTTAGTGAAACGGCCCCGAGGAATTGAATTACTAACGTACATGTATCAGTAAGCTGGGGGCCGTTTCACTAAATTACTTACGACTAAAACGTTCGTAAGTGCAAAATTATGATAGTCTGTAAATATCACATTAACAATGTTTTCTTGGAAACAAGTATTGGATTTGGCGCATTGATGCTTTCCATTATGGTCGATGAACAAGGAATACGACGACCATACCTCACAGAAAGGAATTTGTTGGAGTAGTCAAGTGGTAGTATAAACTTACTTACACATAACAACATGTGTAGGCTACATGCAGCGTGCTAGATAATCAGGGACAATAGGCTACTCATCGGCAAATTTAGTCAAACATTGATTTTATTACGAAAAATTATTTCTCTATGTGAATTTAACATGGGGAAACAAAAGAGCTGAAGAACCTGCAGGAGGCGTCGAAAAACGTAACAATTTGGAAACTGACTCTGAAACCTGGCTATATAGCTTGGAAATGATGTAACAGAAAACAAAAGTTACATTTTTAAAATCAGTCCATTATTTCGGAAATTAGAAAAAGATCGTCATGTTAAATCCCCATAGACATCTTCACTCTGTTAGTATGTCTATGGGGATCTAACATGGGGAAATTGTTTTTCGCAAAAACCAATATTGGATCAAATTGCATGAAATAAAAAGAAAGGTCATTCTTAAAGTTTGATAAAATTTAACATTATCGACACAAATATTGTTTTTGCATTGTTTATATAGCCGTAAAATTTGGGCAGGTTTCGTGAAACAGACAATAGGAATGTTTCATGTATATGATGAGAACGTAAATAATACGAGTAGTATATAGTGACATCACTGCATGTGGACTAATCCGTGCTGACTTTAGCTGTATTAATATAACACGACTGAAGTGCCGTAATATCGTTACCGATCGTGGATGTTTCAGCGTGAACCTCACCGTAACTAGTTATCCTAATTATCCTGCTGATTGCATAGTTTCAGTACAATCTTCTTGCCAATGTAGGTCACCTGCTCGCTTGAATATCGCGTATTTGCGGAAACATAGCACGGTTCTGGGGCCCTTTTCACTAAACTGCGTAGGACTAAAATGTTCATAAGTGCAAATTTAGGATCGGCTGGAAACTTCAATTGATGGATTTACATTTATTGACCATAGGCTGCATATGCAGCCTATGCTCAATAAATGTAAATCCAATAATTGTTTACAAGAAAACATTGTTAATGTGAAATTTACAGACTATCATAATTTTGCACTTACGAACATTTTAGTCGTACGATGTTTAGTGAAACGGGCCCCTGATGATTCTCCATCTGCTATATACGGGTGATTATAATATAAAGCGTTGTACGTCTTCTAATTAGACAGAAACGGAGACACCCTGATCAACTTCACCGTCATACACGACATGTAATCAATTGAAGGGGTCAGTGGAAAAGAGGGGCTAAGTCCCTTAAGGACTTAGCCCCTCTTTTCCACTTACCCCTTCGATATGCTTGCTACATTCGCGGCACCAATCAAATGCCATTTCGCGAGAATAACGTGCACTTATTCACTTCGCGAATGATAAATTGAGTTGACGGTTCGTTGGACACACACTGCGCAGTGTTCAATTTGTGTCGCTCGTGCTACGCTCATTTCCGCATTAGGCACAGTGCTAATGAGCCTGGTAATACGGTGAATGTTGCTGAAACTTCCCATATACTCGGCGTAATCAAGGCGGCAACCGTTGTATATGGACACAAACACCACCAGCCAATGATTAGCTTCACCGGCCTGGACGTCCTTGCATCGTGATAGTAAGCACGGTTGGTGGCGTAAACTATGGTTCGTTGAGAGACATTCTGTGAACAACGACACCATGAACAGACACGTGTGTTGATGTACAAAATCTGGTCTGGTAACAGAAGAAATAAGTCCATTTTCTTTTCGTTCAGATAATGACTCAATTTAATATAGCATCAAGGAAACTGTACGCACCAAGGCCAGGACTACAAGCAGCTCGAGCCTGTTCAATAATTGTCAATTTCTTTATTTAAAAATACATGTACTAATATAGCGTGCTTGAAATCAAACTACTTGATTGGCTGAGCCTGAGATGACCTACATCTCAGGATAAGACAAGCAAAGTGCTTGATTGCTAGCAGACATTGCCAATATATGTTAATCGATGTACCATAGATATAAGGCTCAGAAATGTCCAATACAAGTATCTAATGAGAATTATAGGTACCAATAAACTGATGGCATGGTGTAATATAGTAGAATCTAGTTTATGCGATTTTTGTAACATGCAGATAAAAACATTCAATGATCTATTCTGGGAATGCAATGTGATACAACATTTATCTTCTTAACAGACAAAGACTTTCCAGTGGAAATATGTTTGGCACAATTTCATTTGGAATTGTCGAAACAGGCATGCACAGAAAACAATTACAATATATTTTACTCTTAGCCAAGTACTATGTATATAAATGTAAACACCAGAAAATCAACCTGTGTTTCAATAATCGTATACCATACTTGATGCATAGTATCACAGTTGAGGAAAGCATAGCTCAAAGAAGAGAACAATTGGATAAACACATGGGGACATAGAAGATATTCATATTTTTGCAACGAATATGACATATATGTTCATCGAGTGGTGTGAAATGTCCATATTTCACGAGTGCCTAACTTTTTTGCAACGAATATGGACATTTCACACCACTCGATAAACATATATGTCATATTCGTTGCAAAAATATGAATATTCTATTTATTATATACCGCTCAATGGAAATTAGCAGTTGTTTAGACTGTATACGGTAATGAATGTGTATTTGCAGCTATTTGCAGTCCCGCACTGCAGATGCGCGTTATGAATATAGATAGCGGAAGTAGTCGTATTTTCACCGGAAGTTTTATTTACATCGTATAACTATGTATTTCATGGGTAGATATATAATAAATATTGTTATTTAATATTATACTAGCAGACCAAAAATAGCAGGAAACTAACTAACTAACTCATTTACCAACCACAAACATTGGTTCTGTTTTACATATTAGTATCAATGGGGCAAATACCATGTGTCACGTGTATTATGTGGCATACAAACAGCAAATATCGTGTATTGTAATTATGTATGTGAATATTATATTCACATTTACAATTGGAATGTTACACGCTGGAATTCATTATCCTATATGTCTGTTTCTAAGCTGACACACAGTTGGGTAATATTAACGTAGACGGTTGCGTACCAATATAAATGTCCACTTGTCGTCGTGTTTGGCATTTATTTCAAAGGAATTTGACATATCACGCGATACAAATGGCGGCGGTTTCAACATAGCTGCCAAATAAAACGACGTTATTTTTTAAATTACCGGTTATATATTTCTGAAACAGCGTCTGGAATTATCCCTATAAAGTTAACCGTGCTGGTATAGTTAAGTTAGCGGCGGCTTGCATACTTTGAGAAAACCCTTCGAATATCTGTATCGAGGTGCATGATCACGTGGTTATAACAACAAAAACACTGAGTGGCTGAAAGTGTTGAAATCTTGCCCACTCCAAAGTAAGTATTATTTGATATTTTCCTCAATATTAAACGGATTTTGATGAAATATGGCGCAGCAAACTCGTCTTCATGAGCTGCATTTTGTCGTCCAAGGAGTTCGGCACAGACTTATGTCGTTTTTGCGAAGAATCGATTTCCGTGTCTACCGACACGGAAATCGATTCTTCGCAAAAACGACAGAAGTTTGGGCCAAAGTACAGAGACCACTAAATGCAGCTTAACAGGACGCGTTTGATGCACTATATTTCATCAAAATCCGTTACGTAATAAGGACAATATAAAAGAATACGTACTTTGAATCCGATGGATTCTGGAAGTTTCAGTACTTCTGGCGCCACACTCTCTGTATTTGTTACTCCTGTCTGTTTCACGTTTTAGGAATATATCAAATCATACTTTGGAGTTGGCAAGATTTCAACATTTTCATCCACTGTTGTTGTTGTTATCACCATGTGATCATGCACCTTGATAACACTATATAAGACATTTGTGGCAATTGTATGTCCTTGTCATATTACAGTCTCATATACGTATTGATTGGTCATAACCTTTGCCAGGGGTTCACACTATGTTGCTTTGACGGACTATGCCCAGCGTATGCCCTGACAAGACTGCGTATATACATGTATGCGACCAGCTTATGCCCTGACCAGACTGCGCATATATGCGACCAGCTTATGCCCTGACCAGACTGCGCATATATGCGACCAGCTTATGCCCTGACCAGACTGCGCATATATGCGCAGTCTGGTCCGGGCATAAGCTGGTCGCACACTTCACAAGGGACCTTTTCTCAGACAGGGGACCATTTATTATATACCACATACTGTCGTTAATTCTCACTACGTTAACACAACTTCTCTCTAACCCTAACACCAAGTCAAAGTAAGCCGTCCCTTTGGGACATTCATGTCATCAAGATGTTGCCATTAGTGATATAGCTTCTGTGATATATATATGGGCAGTGATACACTGTTAAAAATCCATTCCGGGCATCGAAGGATTTTCGAGCCAATTTTCACCGTTATAAATGAGATTAATACTTAGGAATTCATGAAATGTGGCTGTGACTGGAGAACTGGGGCTTATGGGTTTTCTGACCAGTATAACTCCTGATCAGATTTCACACTCGCGTAGTCTGATAATGAGCTAGTTTACTTGTTAGAAAACATGATGAGTGTTTCATTGATGAAATGGTGAAAAGTGGAGATCCTGATCAGACTGTGCGGACGCACAGCTGATCTGGATCTACACTGGTCGCAAAACGCATAATCCCCATTATCCAGTCACAGCCACAATTGAAACACGCATTCAGTTATCTAACAATAGCAATGCAGTACGTATGTGGACATACACTCACTGTTCATATTGTCTTATTCGCTGGAAACGCAAGAGTTGTAAAAAAACAAAAACATGTTCCATCTCTATTCCAGATTCTGATAGCCCCGGCAAGACGCCATGTCAATATGAAGACGTCAACGCGACAGATATAATCGCTGCCACCCTTCAACCGAATGCCAAGTAATTTCAGACGGCTTTATGACCAGTGTCCGCCATTCCGAGATTGTAATATATAATCAAATTAACCCGTGGAAATGTCTGGATATCGGCACGGTGAAATGTAGATGTTATTGCTAGTTGACGGCCTCACCCACTGATATCCACAAACGAAGGTTTTCGCAATTACTGAAACCGCCAATCTGAAGGAAGTACAAAACATTGAAACCATAAAGAAAATTGTTTTAGTGCTACAATGCCAGTCGATAAAGTACGGAGCGCCGAAGGGGACGTAGCATTTTTTTTTATTAATTCTTTCCCACGAAATAACAATTCTTTCCCTCAATTTAACAATTCCTTCCCGCGAAATAACAATTCGTTCCCACGGGAACGAATTGTTAATTCGTGGGAACGAATTGTTATTTCGTGGGAACGAATTTTTATATTGTGGGAACGAATTGTTAATTCGAGGGAACGAATTGTTAAATTGAGGGAACAAATTGTCATTTCGTGGGAACGAATTGTTGTTAATTCGTGGAACGAATTAATAAAAAAAATCCATGTCACCTGCGTGGCTCTGTAAGAAAGGGTATTGCAAGTAATACACTAATAGTTCAGTGAAATTGTCAATTCCAAGGAATATCAAGCATACGCCAACTACATGTAAGCGAACATTCATTGGCTGACATGTGGCTGTGACTGGAGAAATGGGGCTTATGGTGTTTGCGACCAGTGTAGATCCAAATCAGCCTTTGCATTCCCACAGTCTGATAGGATCTGCACTGTTCGCCATTCCATCAATGAACCATCTGTTATGCCACTGGCCATAAATCACATAAATCCCATTTCTCCAGTCACATATAACGGTATAGGATGTCATGTAGGATGTCACGATACTGAGGCTACTCGTTTGATGTATTTTATCGCGGATTTTCAGTATCTGATGTCTCCTTAACATTACAAAGTCGACATATTTCCAACTGTGAATATATTCAAGACTTCAAGACCTCTCGGCGCTACTTTGGACCATTTGTGAATGACATTGATGTAGTTTAGACCCACTTCAAATTGAATCGACGTCAGTTCACTCCAACTGGCTTTCCCATGATGCAAAGGTCCGCGAAATAGGAGTTAGTTTTATAAATAAGAACATCTCGGTGCAGATCATACGGAGCACTGCAAGGGGACATGGATTTTTTATTATTAATTCGTTCCCACGAAATAACACTCAATTTAACAAATCGTTGCCTCGAATTAACAATTCGTTCCCAAGAAATGACAATTCGTTCCCTCAATTTAACAATTCGTTTCCTCGAATTAACAATTCGTTCCCACGATATAACGTTTCGTTCCCACGAATTAACAATTCGTTCCTTTTGAACGAATTGTTATTTCGTGGAACGAATTGTTAAATTGAAGGAACGAATTGTTAATTCGTTAATTCGTGGGAGCGAATTGCTACATTGAGGGAACGAATTGTTATTTCGTGGGAACGAATTAATAAAACAAAATAATAGCTCTACGTCCCCTGCGGGGCTCAGTAAGATCAAGACACACTTCACTGATAAAGTATATATATATATATGCCGAATAAACCTACCTTGTAACCCGCATGCCATCGCATATTTCAAAATCAATGAGGACGTGCATCCAATGGTATTAGTTCTGAGGTTATACTGTAATTTGGAAGACACCAGTGGCACAGTAGTATTATACAATGAAACCTCTCTAAACCGGACACCCTGTGGGTCCGGTTTAGAGCGGTTCCACTACAATTCGTGCATTCGAGCAAGTCCAGACACGTGTGTGTTATATTATTATATAGTTCAATGAGAGATACAATACGATGATATCCATCAGAATGAAACGCAATGAATATTTCTGATGTCCGGTTTAGAGAGGTTACTCGACGCATTTCCGACACGAATCCGTACACATGCGTGTCTGTAAGTGGGATTGTGACGTACATGAGTTGAACGTGTGAATGCGTGTACATTGAGACAATGGTGGAAGTATCGAGTCGGCCACTTGCGCATGGAGTATGGACACTGCTGGGGTTATTACACGTGTGCTATAGCAGCAAAATGATGCCGCTGACAAACTCCTCAATCGCCAACCCACCGGCCCACGCCGAGATCAAGGGCACCGTTATCCTTGGGGGATTATTCCCAGTTCACCAGAAAGGTACAGTACAGTGGAACCTCACTAAACCGGACACCCTGGGGACATTCCAGGGTGTCCGGTTTAGAGAGGTTCCACTGTGAAACTTGCATATAACTACTTCACGACACGCGTAGGTGCTTTGCGATCATGAACAGACATTATTCTCGCTCATAAATGGCAACGAAGCATATCAACATTAAGCACAACTTACTTGTCTCTCTGTCCGGTTTACAGGGGTTCGACTGTATATTTAGGTCAGTTTTCAAGATCATGTCATGATCTGCTACATGCGTCAACTATAGAACTGTTTACAATGAAACCTCTCTAAACCGAACACCCCAGGATGTCCCGTTTAGGGCTGTTTCGCTGTAAACCAGACATTTGATCATTCTGAGCCATATATTTGTACTACGTGATTATGAACATACATTATCACCTGAGAAAAAATACCAAGGAACTCAGCAAAAATAAGATCACAGGTATTTTATTGGTGTCCGGTTTAGAGAGGTTCCGCTGTATATGTATAAAACTAACTTGCTAGACGAATCCATATGTGTGCCCCCGTTGGCTGCGAAAAAGATGAGCTAATGACATTTGCGGCCAGTTTATATCTTGATCATCAGTTGTGTTCATCCATTCAGAAAATAATCAAATCCGTTAACTTGAAGGTACATGCCCACTCAGTAGGCACAAAATATTTTTTTAAATCAGACGTAAATTTTCACACTGATATCAGGGACGATAACCGTGTTTCCTTAAAATGTTAACTGTTTATTCTCTGTGTTTATTGCTTTGTGTGCAATGATATACTTTATAATCTGTCGAAAGCATTATTTTTTTCACGTGACGCATTTAATTAGTATAAATAATTAGTATAAATGATTAAAAGATACTATGCCTCATTTGCATATGAAAATAACCTGATACCACCGCGAGTCACTATCAGTAAAATAAATATTACTAAATGATTATATCTTTATATAATAGCGGGCATTCGTACGTTTTAGAACTGTTGGAATAGTGACACAATTATACACTTATTAATTCATATAAAGAACATGAACAAGAACGTGCCTACTGGGTGGTCATGTACCTTTACCCCTTAGACCGCTACACACAACAAATTGTCGTCTGCTGTTGCTTTTATATCTGACCGTATTTCTCAATAAAAACATGGTTTGACAGCACTTCAGAATCATTTCCAATGGTAATGATTCTAAAGTGCTATCAAATCATGTTGCAAATTATTCTAAAATGGAAAATAGAAAATAAATAGCAGACGATAAAAAATGAGATAGCTGTGTAAGGGTTAAGCCTAAGCTATTGCCTAGCATTTGTCATGATCCAGTAGTTGGTATACTGGAGGCGTTTCACTAAACTTCTTACGACTAAAATGATCGTAAGTGCAAATTTAGGATCCTCTGGAAATTTCACGTAATGGATTTACATTTATTGAGCATAGGCTGCATATGCAGCCTATGCTCAATAAATGTAAGTCCAATAATTGTTTACAAGAAAACATTTTTAATGTGAAATTTACAGACTATCATAAGTTTCCACTTACGAACATTTTAGTCGTACGAAGTTTAGTGAAATGGCCCCCTGATCGTTAACCTCAGACAATAGACAATCAGTGTATCCTGGAAAGCAACGACAATATCTAGCAAATAATATAGGAATGAATGGCCTTTTTGTGTAATTTATCGGGGTATAAACTTGTAAAAGTCCCGGAAGGCCTCGTCCAGTATTCCCGCGACTTTTCCAAGTTTATATCCCCGATAAATTCAACAAAAATGCCATTCATTCCTTATAATTCCAGTATTTGAAATAAATTCATCAAGAAAATGTGTTTATTTTCCGTTTTCTTAAGAATTATTTTAACTGCGCCTCACGGTTACGGAAAGTAGTTCGGCGTGGGAGTTTACTGGGATATAAATGTTGGACAGAGACTTGCTACGGGCCAATCAAATGTTAGGGAATTGTGTAAATATTTTTGTGCTGGAATTATGAGCATTTACATATAATTCTGGCTGTGACTGGAGAAATATGGCTTATGGGATTTCTGACTAGTACAGCTCCTTATCAGATAGCACGCTAGTGTAGCTTGATACCGATGAATGTTGCTTGTCAGACGAACTACGGGTGTTTCATTGATGGAATAGCGCCCAGTGCAGATCCTGATCAGACTGTGCGGATGCACAGGCTGATCTGGATCTACGCTGGTCGCAAAACCGATAAGCCCCATTTCCCCGTTTCTCCAGTCACAGCCACATATATCACGACAGGCGGACAGCGGACAGCTGTAATTGTAGTGTGTTCACTAAGACTCTACTGTTCTCTTCATATCTACCAATACACAAGGAATTGCACGTGTATAACAACTTGACCATTTAAGGCTATGAAAACGTACTTTGGTTCTCAGATATCGCCGCGTCAGGGAAAAATCCCTGTGCGTCGAGCAATTTTATTGCCATGGAGAAATAAAACCGTACTGTACATTCGCCACATGGTCTATAAAAAACTCTACCATGCAAAAATATGTTAAATCCCATCATGTCTGATGTGAATCTGGTGATCTGTCACGTTTGACGAGGCTATAGTAACTTTATAGAACATATATGCATCTGGCGACCTGAAAAGAAAACAGAATCGAACATCTGAAACAAAAACGTATATTAAGGAACTACTTTTGCTCACGTGTCATTGGTTGACTAACGTCAAGTGACGTTGCCGAATAAGGTTGTGTAATGACACAAGAACAACAAGACCCGCGTCCAGCTTTCGAACAAAATATTACTTGCACGCGCCTTTCATAGCAAAACACATTTTTTTTTACCTGAGCGATATTTCATGAAAAAGATATACTTACAAAATTTACAATATTTGCCTTAATTGACGTCGAAAGTTGATGTTATAATTACGGAAAATAGCACCGTTTCTGTAAATATATTTCATGAAAATTCGCACGTGTTATTAGGTACAAAATCACATGGCGTGTCTCAATTTGTTGTGCTGTATAAACATGATATATCGATGGTCTTAGTAACATAAGGTCGTAAGTGCTATGCTATAGCATAGCACTTACGACCTTATGTTACTAGACCATCGATATATAAAATGTTATGTTTAAGAATAAGCATTCGTATAATTTCGTGAAATTCTGTCAAATATGAGTGGACACATCTGGATACACAGTGTTTGTGTAACGTGGCTAATGGCCTATATAATTGAAAGGATTAATTTGTAAATTATCGAAATAACACAATTTAAATTTTATATTGTTTTTGCGATCTTCGATAAGTGAAAGAAATTCAATAGTTTACATAAAACAGTGAGTATTGTCTTTTGATGTCCAGTGCATCAGACTGGGCTGTAAAATGATACGAATTTCTCGGTGAGCCTTGTCTGATTCATTTTATGCCATGTGATTTTGAACCTTCGGACATGTGCTTAATTTCTTGAAATACGTTTACAAAATGTACAATATTTTCCGTAAATGGCGTCAAAAGTTGACTTTATCTATGAAAAATATTTTAAATTTTGTAAAAGTGTTTAATGAAATTACGCAGATGTCCAAAGTTACAAAATCGCATGGCGTGTATCTTATGATGCTTAATGCAGGTGATGGGGAGATACCGTGTGGAAGCATCAACCCTGAGCGCGGGATCCAGCGTGTGGAGGCCATGTTGTTCACCATCGACCGCATCAACGCCGACGACACCATTCTACCCGGCATACACCTCGGTGCCGACATATTCGACACGTGCGCGAGGGGGACATACGCCCTGGAACAATCGCTGGAATACATCCGTGCATCATTCTCGTCGCTGGATGCGTCTGAATTTGTCTGCGACGACGGCTCGGAAGCCTTGGCGAAGTACCAGCCGACGCCTGTCGCCGGCGTCGTAGGCGGCTCGTACAGTTCCGTCTCCATCCAGGTGGCGAACCTTCTGCGCCTGTTCAAGATCCCGCAGATCAGCTACGCCTCGACGAGTGCGCAGCTGAGCGACAAGAGCCGGTACGAGTATTTCGTCCGTACCGTGCCGCCAGACAGATTCCAGGCGAAGGCGATGGTGGACATTGTAGACTACTTCAACTGGACGTACGTGTCCACTGTGGCGTCAGAGGGCGAGTACGGCGTCTCCGGTATTGAGTTTTTCCAGCAGGAGGCTCGCGCCAGAAACATCTGTCTCGCCGCAACGCTGAAAGTGTCCGCTAATTCCAACGGTATCGAGTTTAATACAATCATTGATCAACTTATCCGGAAGATTAATGCCAGGGTCGTTGTATTATTTCTGCGGGAGGAAGACGCGAAGGGGTTGCTGGATGCTGCTACACGGAATGGTTTGACGGGTAAATTCATCTGGATTGCTGCCGATGGCTGGGGTACTCAGGAAGGACCCGTAAAACACAACGAAATGGCCGCGGAAGGAGCGCTCACTATCCAGCTACAGAGTACAGTTATTCCGAAATTTGATGAATATTTTCTAAATCTAAAGCCCGCGGTGCCAGGAGTGCGTTATCCGTCCAAATCGCAGTATAACGACCGGAACCCCTGGTTCCGTGAATACTGGGAGATGGTGCATGATTGCCGATGGCCGAGTTTGACTCATCCCATAACCAACCCAAATATTACATTTTGTACCGGACATGAGGTTCTTTCGCGCTCCAAATACAGACAGGAGACTAAAGTGCAATTTATTTACGATGCCGTCTATGCCATGGCGTACTCAGTGGACACGATGCGGAAGGATTTATGTCCGAGGAAATCTAAAATGTGCCACGCTCTTGTGAAGATTGATGGAGAAAGGTTGCTCAAGGATTACATCCTCAACGTTACATTTAATGGTGAGTACATGTATGTTATCTATATAATACCGTGCACCATACTAAACGCTAATCATGCCAATAGTTGTCAATTTCATTTATATCTGTCCTACAGAGCATGCGCAGACAATCACATCGCTTGATTGCGAGTTGGCATTGTCAATAGATGTTTAGAAACGTTGATAATCTAGAAATTATTAACGTAGCCGGTTGTGCAATAGGCCATCAGCTGAGACGTGTGCGAATAGCGTAGTCCCAGATCAGCCTGCGCATCCGCGCAGTCTAATCAGGGTATACGCTGTTCGACAGTGAATTACTGCGATGCAATAACTGACAGCAGAGTATTTACATGTAGTATGTTACGAATGCGCCTTCACAACCAGCGGTCTACGGTCTACAACATAAAGAGGAAGTATACAAAACACACACAAAAATACCACAACAGCAGCACAAGCCCAACGAGATAATTAAATAGTATGTAATAAATATGAGACGTGTGCGAATAGCGTAGTCCCAGATCAGCCTGCGCATCCGCGCAGTCTGATGAGGGCATACGCTGTTCGACAGTCAATTACTGACAGCAGATTTTTTACATGTAGTATGGCACAAAGGCGCCTCTACAACCAGCGGTCTATGGTGCCCAACATCAATAGGAAGTATACAAAAACACACAAACATACCACAACAACAGCACAAGTCCAACGAGATAATTAAATAATATGCAATAATTATCTTGGCGCAGTTGTTAATTTATGCGCTACTGTACCATTATTCATGTTAATATCGATAGTGTTTGTTTCATATAACTAGGGTAGCTAGATGAGAATGGATTAATTGTGTTAGGTGTCAATGTTTTATTTAGCTTAGATCCTGTACAGACAGATTCAAGGTGCGTGATCACGTGTTACAACAACAACAACGTCGCCCACTGCAAAGTAAGTATTATTTGATATTTTCCTTAATATGCCACGGATTTTGATGGAATATGGCGCAGCAAACGCGTCTTCATTAGCTGCATTTGGTGGTCTAGGGGGTTTGGCACAGACTTATGTCGTTTTTGCGAAGAATCGATTTCCGTGTCCGAGACACGGAAATCGATTCTTCGCAAAAACGACAGAAGTTTGGGCGAAACTACAGAGATCACCAAATGAAGCTTAACAATACGCGTTTGACGCGCCATATTTCATCAAAATCCGTTACGTAATAAGGACACTATAAAAGAATACGTACTTTGAATTGGTACTTGTTGTTGTTGTTAGTACACCTTGAGATTTATGGCTATATAAAAGTTGGTTCTGCACCATCCATGTAAACTTGTAAGTTGTAGAGAATGCTATAAATGTACATGTATTTGGCGTATCCGGTCAAGTTATATATGGATCTCAAGAGTACATATATTTTTGGACACATGTTATATAGTAACACTATTCCATGTTTTCTAACAATAAACCGGTTATACACGGACCAGCTTTTGAAATCCCATATCGCGGAATGCAATACATGTATAACGTAATGTGTCTATTCACCAATAAAATCTAAATAAATTGAAAACAACTCGTGCATTATAATGTAGATTTTTTCCTTATTCAATATTAGTACCTATATGACATATAATATTCCGCATTGTTGTAGGCATGGTGAATATTTGTTTTCCGTCTTGCATTAATGGTAACACAGTTTGGTCCAACACATGTCATGCACATTTATAATGAATCATTTCAACGCTGTTTACGGAATGATATTTCAATATAATCTAACACGTGCGTCCCGAGTTTACAAGATGACAAGTTTTAGCGACACGGTTGATAATCCGGTTACTAAGACTATCTACTGCTGTTTTGCATATACATATAATTCGGTTCAGAAATCATGACACAGCTAACCATTTATTACATGCATGCAACAACACATGTACCAGGGGCGGATCTATAGGGGGTCCGGGGTTGCACCCCCCGTTCAGCCACTGAGTTTACATAGATCACAGTTTACCACCTGTTGGAGTCTGAATTTAAATGCCGTAAAACACAGGAAAGTGCATTTCGAAGAGCTCGAAAATAGGACAACCCCCTAGTTGCGAAGGTAACTCTTGCAATCTACTCCCGTACCGTCCGTAGCTAGCTACGGACGGTACGGGAGTAGATTGCAAGAGTTACCTTCGCAACTAGACAACACCCACGTTCCCCAAATGCTGGATCCGCCCCTGTGTACTTCACTGTAGAATAGATGTGTATCGGGTTAATGATTCAAATATTCAGTCCTAACATTACCTTTGTATAAGAATAATGATTCAAACAGTCTGTCCTAACATTTCTTCATCATTGTCTGATGCTATCGGTCGCGATTCTACATTCGTTTAACAGTTTCTGCAAATACAGAGTGAATTACACTTACAACACAGACATAGATGTATTGATGCATTACATTACTGCACGGTTACATGCAACCAAATGATAGCACACTAACCACCGTTTTAACCGCATTCATTGCATTTGTAAGCTTGACCAGATCCGAAGGGGATATACTACTACCATGTAATAGAATAAATATACTGAAATCATGTCGCCAAACGGTATTAGTGTGACGTTAAGTAGATTCGCAGTTCCGTAATATGGTTATGTCAGCCAGAAGGGATATTTATGACAATTTGAAAACAATCGATGACTGTCTCGCTTGCCGTTACGTACTACCATACGGAGCCCCTTTAATAGGCCGATGGCCCAACCGACTCCATCTAATGTGCATCACACAGTCGTATTCGTAGTACAAAGCCCCGCTGGGGACGTAGAATTCTTTTTTTTATTAATTCATTCCCACGATATAACAATTAGTTCCCTCGAATTAACAATTCGTTTCCACGAAATGAGAATTCGTTCCCTCAATTTAACAATTCCCACGGGAAAGAATTGTTAATTCGTGGGAACGAATTGTTAAATTTAGGGAACGAATTGTTAAGTCGTAGGAACGAATTGTTAATTCATGGGAACGAATAGTGAAATTGAGTGAACGAATTGTTATTTCGTGGGAACGAATTAAAAAATAAAAATTCTACGTCCCCGGCGGGGATCCGTACTACGTAGTACTACGACAACGATCACTGTGTGATGGACATCAGGGGCCCGTTTCACTAAATTTCGTACGACTAAAATGTTCGTAAGTGCACATTTAGAATCGTCTGGAAATTTCAAGTGAAGGATTTACATTTATTGAGCATAGGCTGCATATGCAGCCTATGCTCAATAAATGTAAATCCAATAACTGTTTACAAGAAAACATTGTTAATGTGACATAACAGACTATGATAATGTTGCACTTACGAACATTTTAGTCGTAAGAAGTTTAGTGAAACGGACCCAAATGGAGTCGGTTGGACCTCCGGCCGATGAACGTGTCAATTAGGACAAATGTGACTGGTGTAGATCCCGATCATCCATCATAAGACATCAACAATCAATCAGCAGAACGAATTAATACTCACTTTATGAAAGTCACACAGTGATCAATGTGTGACCGTGATTGGGGAAATGGGGCCTATGGAATTTGTGATCAGCTCCTGATCAAATAGCCCACTCATGCATCCTGATAGCGATCTATATTGATTGTTAGAAGCCTGGGGGCCGTTTCACTAAACTTCGTACGACTAAAATGTTCGTAAGTACAAAGTTAGGACCGTCTGAACATTGCAATTGATGGATTTACATTTATTGAAGATAGGCTGCATATGCAGCGTATGTTCAATAAATGTAAATCCAAAAATTGTTTATAAGTAAACGTTGTTAATTTTCAGACTATCATACTTTTGCACTTACGAACAGTTTAGTCGTACGAAGTGAAACGGCCCGCTGACGCGTGATTCATTGATGTAATTACGTGCAGTGCAGCCCCCGAGCAGGCTGTGCTGATGCACAAATCTGATCGGATTTACATTGATGCATTTCCCCAGTCACAACCACATATCGATGGTCTAGTAAAATAAGGTCGTAACTGCTATGCTTTAGCATAGCAGTTACGACCTTATGTTACTAGACCATCGATATAATAACATTCACTGGTACAATGATGTCAATGCACAAAACATATATAATATTATGAGATTCTGAGAGGCCAACTTGCATGTGGACGTATTTTGCTTTTTACTAAAATTAACTAGGTATATTATATTAAATTTTAGTAACTTGTATTTCCACTTAAAAACGTTGGTTTCGTTGGTTGCAACAACTGCCGAATGATAGGACAATTATGATGGCTCGTTAGGAACATTTAGTTTCTTCATTCCATCGCCGCGAAGGAACGAAGATTGAGGATACTAAACTTCGTTAAATCGCCGCGAAGGAGCGCAAATTAGCATTTCTTCGTCCCTTCGCCTCCCATGTCACGAAGCCGTAGACCCGAAAAAAACCATTTAAATATGCAGACGCTAATTAGCGCCTTTAAATCTTCGTTCAGTGGCGAAAAAACTTCGTTTCATCGTTTTTTCGTTCCTCTGCGACGTTGTAACGACGATTAATGTTATAGGAATTTAAAAAAGTGTGAAGTTAATTTCAGAGGTTCATTCAATGTGCTTTATGTCAATATGAAATGTAATGAGATCATGGGACTACTCATGGGTAACAAAAGAGATGTTACGACGTCTGCGCTACGCTAACATCAAACAGGACTACACATTTGCTCTTATCGGCTCTGTTAACTCTTCGATGACCAGCATAAACTGTGTAAATATGATGTATGATCAGGATGTAATATTAAACTAAAGCTCTATGCTCAGTCTATTTCACAAAACTGCTATATGTGGTCCCAGTCTGTGCAACGTATATTTGAAACGGCTTATGCGATAATGCAGAATGAAGAGGGCATATATTTACCACACACAAAATCCTCAGGTATATTTTCTCAGCTGGCCAATATCCATGTAACAGGCGGCTTTTCAGTACTCCGCACTATCCCGGAGAGACTGCGTTTCCATCTGACAGATCTCCAGATAAGCTGCGTATTTGCGTAAATACCCAATTAAAATGGCCAAAAACCCAATTGAAATCAGAAGTAGTGAGTATCAAAAAGCAATGAGAACAATTGTGGTACCTTTATTATGCTGCAGAAAACAATAAACAGACCACCAATGTAGCATAATTTTCTTATTTTTCCATGAAAACACATCTTGGCATTTCATTAGAATTGTCTCCATGGAGACAATTCTAATGAAATGCCAAGATATGTTTGCATTTCGAAACAAACTATTCAATAATTGCTCTCTGTTCATGTGTAAACAGTAGTGTGATTTAATTTTACCCAATTCAAATTTTGAAATACCCAATTACTTCAGAAATGATGGAGTAACAATACTCAATTACTAATTCCTTATCTGGAGCCCTGATCTGACCATAGACATATACATAATTGGGAGACTGGAAACTCCATATATAAACCTTTCATCAACAAGAAACAACCAATGTGCAGTGTACAAACCCCTTCTCTTTACCCACCGGTACTGTAAGGCCAATGCTTGCAAACAGTAAGCTGTTCTATGGTCCTCCGCTAGCATAAGCCATGTGAGAGTACAATTAGTTTAACGTTGACGTCGAAAGTAAAGAAGAATGGATACGAAATACAATTTATCCCGTTAACACAATGCGTATGTGCCGTGAAACACGGTGCCGTGAAACATTTTTGATATCCTATCAATACGACCTTATCACTGCGTATGAATATGTGCGGTGGCTGGGTTATGTTTTTGCATAGTAAAGCCATTTGTAGGTGTTTACGGGATAAATTTAATAGTAGGTTAGTGTCGTGAATGGGAAAAAAACTATCTGGCGCGGTACGGAAACGGGATGTGCTCGGCAGAGCCTCGCCCATCCCGTTTCCTAAGCCTTGCCAGATATGTTTTCCCATTCACGGCACTAACCTACTATTCTCTATATATTTGCGTTCAATGTCATTATGATCCATTCACCGGGTATGGAAGGTGTCCGAGCCAATTCCCACCCTTAAATATGAGCCGAATGAATGAATGAATGAATGAATGAATGAATTATGATTCAGTTACAGTAGGTGAGAGCCAACAATATTTGTACTCGTCCTCCAATAGTGTAACGCCACTATTTCGTGCTACTTCATATCCCGCACGCTATCTACGTCCCCGGTTTGTCTGACCCAGGAACTGTTTTATCATTTATCACACTCGCGCTACTCCCGTGTGGCAGTAATTACAACTTTTTCACCAACTTGCCGTGATCTGATTCAGCTTGATACTAAATTGATACATTGATTTTACTATCTGCTCATGATGAATTGCTATGCGATGCTATAGGTTAATCTTGCATCAGTAAAATGTGATTTAGAGGAAGTAAATTTTATAGCAGACATTTGCCATTTAGTTGTTTTTTCTCTTTAGGTCACATTTAACCCTTTCACCCCTAAGTAACTGAATGGGCTGCGATATGTTAATTGTGCAACCAATCCAACCATCGCAAAATGATTTTCAGACTATTCAATTTACAAAAAGGGGGTATTTGTTGTTCTCAAAAATATGAAAATTACTTTCAAACAGTGCAGATCCTGATGAGACGGCTCGTTACGAGCCGGCCCATCTGGATCTGCACTGTTTGCGCAAACCGATATAGCGGGCTTTCGGGTTCAAAGGGTTAAACATGGACTCCCAAATCACAGATTGTAATATAGGCAAACATAATGTGTTCGTCCATTCTTTAGATTTGACACTTTTCGGGAAAAATAAATATTAATTTACCGTTAGCGGAAGTGAGAATTGGCATTATTATATATGTATATCAAACGTGAATTTCCATTCGTGATATCAGGGGCGATAACCGTCTCCTTAAACGGTTAACGGAAACAACTATTTAAAATACTCTCTATTTATCTTTTGGTGTGCAATGATCACACTTATAATCCATCGATAACATATTTATTCCGATAACGCATTTAATTTATGTAAATAATTGAAAATGGTCCTGCCTCATTTGCATATTTACATAAGTTGATACCAACTAAATATTACTAAATGATTTTATCTGCATAGCGGGCACTCGTAATTCTTTAGACTGATGGAATTGTTGCACAGTTACAAAGCATTCACTTTTTGAAAGTTTAAATTGCTATAAAGAACATATTGTGACAAATCAATGGGGCGCACTCTTTAATATATGTTACTGAATCTTTGCAGATTCCGTTCGTAATTATGGTATTTGGAATGCAATGTGATGTTTGTCTCTGAATCCTGGTGATCAAATGTGGCAGTGAGTGGAAAAAAAATGGGACTTTGGTATTTGCTATCAATGTAGACACAGGTCAGTCTGCGCATTCTCGCAGTCGTTTCAGGATCTTTATCGTTCGCCATTCAGTTGGTGAAACACTCATTATGTTTCTAATAAGCAGTATACGTGTAGATCAATATCAGACTGATATAGGGCGCTAGCATTTTCATCGAACTTCTTACGTTAACAAGGTGTATGATCACGTGGTACTAACAACAACAACAAGTACCGATTCAAAGTACGTATTTGTTTATAGTGTCTTATTACATAACAGATTTTGATGAAATATGGCGCATCAAACGCGTCTTGTTAAGCTGCATTTTGGTGGTCTCTGTATTTTCGCTCAAACTTCTGGCGTTTTTGCGAATAATCGATTTCCGTGTCTCTGACACGGAAATCGATTCTTCGCAAAAACGATATAAGTCTGTGCCGAACTCCCTGGATCACGAAATTGCAGCTCATGAAGACGCGTTTGCTGCGCCATATTTCATCATAATCCGTTGCATATTAAGGAAACTATCAAATAATACTTACTTTGACGTTGTTGTTGTTGTAACCACGTGATCACACACCTTGGTTAATAAATATGTACGACGGTTATGGATTTGCTTCTCAGATCAACATGATTTCACAATGCTTCAATGTACCATGGACAATGAAACATCGCTAAACCTGACACCCTGGGAGGTTTCAAGGATGTCCGCTTTAGCGAACTTTGGTGTCCGGTTTAGCGAGGTTTCATTGTAAATCAGGCATTTGATTATTCCGAGCAGGCATTATATAAATACGAAGAAACGCATCAAAATTATGATCACAAGTCTTTCTTGTTGTCCGATTTAGAGAGGTTATACTGTACATATACACATCAGTAACCCTTTCAACCATAAGGAACTGGAATGGACTGTGATATGCTAATGTTCCGACCAATCCAATGGTCACAAAATGATTTTCAGATTCGTCCATTTATGAAAAGGGGGTGTTTTTGTTCTAAGAAATATGGAAATTACGTGCAAGAAGAGCAGATCCTGATGAGACGGCTAGTTACGAGTCGGTTCATCTGGATCTGCACTTTTTGCATAAACCGCTATAGCGGGATTTCGGGTTCAAAGGGTTAAATTGGAACGTAGCCACGACTTATTTTCAAACATCGACTGCCAATTCAAATGCACGAACGTCTTGGTCGTTTTGTTAAACGGTACCGATGAACTGTATCCGGTCAAGAATGGCAATTTCTCCAGGAAAATTCACGTATGAATTGACATAGTGATTGCAGTATGACGGCTCTTCGTTGATTGGATTTAGGACAATAATCCGCCTACAGTGCAGACCCTCCCCAAGCAACATTATCTGCCTAAAAACGGTTAATCTTCTCTGCAATACGCGTACTGCACAGTATACATAAACCCTGTCAACACACATATATAATTCCAGCACAAAAATATTTACACAATTCCCTAACATTTGATTGGCCCGTAGCAATTCTCTGGCCAAAATTTATATCGCAGTAAACTCCCACGCCGAACTACTTTCCGTAACTGTGAGGCGCAGTTAAAATAATTCTTAAGAAAATGGAAAATAAACACATTTACTTGATGAATTTATTTCAAATTCTGGAATTATAAGGAATGAATGGCCTTTTTGTTGAATTTATCGTGGATATAAACTTGGAAAATTCGCGGGCCTTAAAAAATTACAATTTTCGAGAAAAAAAATAAATATATTTTTTTTTTTCTCGAAAATTGTAGTTTTTTATCGCTTCGTCCAGTATTCCCGCGACTTTTCCAAGTTTATACCCTAATAAATTCCACAAAGAGGCCATTCATTCCTATAATATGTCCCATAAGCCCACAAAGCATACCATCGTTAACGACATCAGCATAGCACATACTGGAACAACAGGAAATCTCGATAGTCAATGACTGGCAATCCAATGATCGGAACATGCATCCTAAAGCAGGACGGATTGGTTGGTTCACCAACCAATTCGTCCTGGTTTATGATGCATTATTCTTCAAGGGTTGTGGTTCCCAACCACCAGACATCTATGTTTGGGGAGAACCGGCTGTTAATGCATTCACAAGTTCAATTTGCGGCCAGACCACTTACAATAATAAATAACTAAGTGGGAAACACAAGACTGGAAAATGTGTGCGCCAGAAAACATATGCATATTACACTGTATAATTAGATTGTATATACACACTGGCTTGCGTCGATAATGCGTACCAAAATGGCAAGCTATACAATTATTATATATATTTCTATTTCAGCACATACACTTTTATTTAATGAATAAAACCATGGACTGTTGTGTTCACTGGGGTGAACAATACATTTGGTCTATTTAAAGTGTGTTGCAAAATTTAAACAGCATATCTCATATTTTATATCTCTTCACAAGAGTCGCCGGAAAAAAAGTAAACCCAAAGTGCTCAGTTTTGTTGTTGGCGTCAATATATTTGAATTCACATTATTCGAGGATCTATCAAAACTGATGTAAAACAGCTAGTGATGATATTAATTAAAATACATGTAGTTTGTTACGTGAGAAGCTAATTCCGAAGTAAAAACATGTTCACACATATCGCAAGGCGGAGGTGCGTTTCATTTTGACTGAATGACGAATATATTGTGCTGCCAGTTGTGCATACTGATCTGGTACTACACTGATCGCAAACATCTCAATGTTTCTCTTGTGATACCGTGTCGCGGATTGTAATCGGTGCTTCATTATGCCGGCAGATATCATACTCTCCGGGTGTAAGTCCTGATACATGGCTATGACTGGAGAAATGCGCTTTTTGTTAACTATTGGCCAGCCTCACCAATAATCCACTAGCGCACTGATTCGGATCATCAGTAATGCTTGGGAGAATCTTGACGGCGGGTGTTCACTGGCTACATTGCGAACAGTGTAAACCCGGATCAGACTGCGCGGACGCGCAGGCTGATCCGAGTTTACACTGGTTGCAAAGACCATACACCCGAGTTCTTATCCAGATACGTCTATGGCGTTTTGCCTGGCAGTAATGTAAAAATACTATCATGTCAGGTTTCGGTAAAGCGGCTGTTTTATTGCGATCACAAATCATTAATGAGACTTTTATTCCATTCCGCCAGTTGTTGCATTTTATGCTGTCCATTACTGTGAACATACTCTGTTGTGTCTACATTTCCCACTGGTCGATGGTTATTTGTATGGAACCAATCAATCCAATAGTTTAGTTCGTATTTTATTATTCATATATATAGAAATACAATTAACATTTTCAAAATCGTTAGCGTACCTCGTTGAGTGTTTCTAAATGCGTTACAGTTATAAACCTAGGATGTTGCCCGTTCTTGCCCACTTGAGATTTCAAGGCGATTCTGCCATGATCATGTGTTACCACATGCAGTGTTTTCACTACGATTTGAAACGGGACATTTGGTGTAAACGAAATTGCGAATTAGTCGTGTGCGATACGAGTCTGAGGGTAATTAACGTGTTATCTTCGTGTATATCAACTACGCGAGGATAACACTTATTTAGGGCACATTTTGTATTTTACATACCTGCATTTCATTTCATAGAATGGGATTGGACAGCGTATTGTATTAACATCAAAATTCAATTCAATTTATTTGCACTTAATATCAGCACAATTTGCTTCTCGGCACTATACATTGTCCTTGGCGGTGCGAGTCGAGCAAAGGAAATACAAGTTCTTATACCTACGGGGCGCCATGCAGGACAGGTTAATTATGTGCATAAAACCAATTTTGTCCAGACAAAATTGAGTTTTGTAACACTAAAAATCACAAAATCCAATTATGTAAAATTCTGATATACAAAATTCATTTTTGTTATAAAGGATTCAATTTTGTAAGACAGAATTGATTTTTGTGAACAAAATTCAGTTTTGTGGGACAGAATTCAGTTTTGTCCACAAAAGTCAGTTTTGTCCACAAAAATTAGTTTGCGTAACTGATAGTCTATGTCATCTCTACGTTGATTGGTTGAGATCGGTCTTAGTCCATTTTACTAGATGGTGGAGTACACTTGCAGGTTTAAATATTTCAATGCGAAAATATAACCCAATATATCAATATTATACTTCTTTATGGACAGTTATTTTGGTAAGAATACTTTGCAACACTAAGCTACAAAGCAGTAACAAATGTGTTTCATCCAGCGTTCTCTGAAACTTACTTCTTCAGACGCCATTTTGGATCGCTGATCGGCGACCGTGACCCATTTCTCCAGTCCAGTTTCTGACCAATGGTAGTCCTTCTTACATGCGTGTGCCATATTTGGGCAACAGAATCGAAACGTATGCAAATACGTATACGAAACGTATGCAGAATTGAATTTTGTGACACAGAATTGAATTTTGTGACAATTTTGTGACACAGAATTGAATTTTGTGACACAGAATTGAGTTTTGTGGCACAAAAGTGAATTTACCCAGAATTGAGTTTTGTGGCACAAAAGTGAATTTTGTTGACAAAATCAGTATACATGTATATTTAATAATTTTTTTGTCAAGTTTATAGGTACAAAAATGAATTTTGTTGACAAAATTGAGCCATGTCCCACTTGGCGCCCCGTAATACTAGTGTAATACATTACGTCAATGCTAATGCACATGCACGTCGCTAAGCGGAGGCCTGTAAGCCCGGGCTTCAACATAATTTCCAGACATACCCTTAATTTGTAACTGTTATAAAATTGCAAAAGTTATTTAATTAATAAATATTTGCCAAGACAAACCTATACAATATGGGATAGTGCACATAGTTTTAATCGGGGGGGGGGGGCGGGTGGAACGGGTGGGGGGAGGCAGGTCCCCGGACCCCACAGCCCGCCCCTCCGACATAGCGTACTCCTTCACCTAGAGCTTCATTGTAGTTGCGAAACAGTAACTCTTGCAATCTACTCCCGTACCTAACGTCCGTAGCTATATTGCAAGAGTTACCGTGCGCAAACTACTCCATTGGATCGCCCACCTACAGGGGCTTTAGCTTTAGCAGGGTCTGGCGACGTCCCTGATGCAATACATGTGTTCAGTGCACCGGCAATGCATGATACCGGGCTTATGAACTGGATGCAATCGAATGTTTCTGATGATTTACTATGCTTCGTTCCTTATGCAATCAGTAACAACGTTTAATGAATATTATGTGAATCATCTATTTCACAAATTGTCCAACCGGCGTTCGAACGTCCATCATTGAAATAGACGATCTTACATGAGTGTTGATTTAATATGATATTTATTAAACGAATTTACTGATTTATTATGAAAACTGTCAGCTCGCTGACTGTTTTCATAATAAATCAGTAAACTCGTTTAATAAATATATAAATAGCATACATGAACACAAACGTAAGATTTTATTTATTCCATAAGCACAACCTCATACAACCTGATCACTTTTCATGTTTTCTGTAACGCTTCATTCACATATTTATTTCACTAGCTGAGTATGATCTTTAACACTGTGTTTCTACACTCCTAACGAATATTTTATGGAAAATTTGTTTATGCCATATGCCCTACTGTATCAAATTATCATTGAATGTATGTTGATGAAACGCTGTATGTGGCGTATCTGAGCAAAACCGTCAGAGGTGTTCGCAGTCATGGTGCAATGTTGCCGTCTCGGCTCGGGTGTTTCCGACTGCGCCCTCATATCTTATCATCTTTTCATTAGTTTGAAGATAACACTGTATTGAATACTACATTTATGTGCATTTTTGTGAAATCATATACCGGATGTATCTGAAAAACATTAAAAGTTAATGGTGCAGTAAACCACATTGCTTTCAAACAAATCATGAAATATGGCAGAAGTTAATGATATAACGTCATGTTTTATTCGGTGAGATACGACCAATAAGTTTAAAACTTTACTCGAATCCCATGTTTGAAAATTATGAAAAAAAAAATGTTTTATATGTAGGTCACGAGCCGTTCATACCCAACCTATTAAACTGTGTGGTCTTAATTCTGAATTTCGGCTATAGGCCCGAAAGTTTAGATCCGTACATCACAGGGACATGTTCAATGGAACCTCTCCATGCTATCCTCTCCATACTTTAAGTCATATATTCATATATGAGAAAAGCCATGTGATTGTGTACGTAAGACTTTTCATAAACAACGTATTTACCGAAACTATGATATTCTCTGTCGTCAAAATTAGACGACATTTTCATCGCAAATGTGGAATTTATTTTCCGCATTTGGTTTACCAATTCCGTCAACTTCCGACGTCCTTTACGAACAATATCGTAAATTTTGCAAATATTTTTCATGAGGTACATGTATCACACTTCTTCTTAGGTACACTATTACATGGCGTGTCTGATCGCTTCCAGGAATGTGTGTATGCTTGAACCCATTACATGCGGAATACACCTTCCAGGGGCTGATCCAGGATTTATGTCTAGAGGGGGCGTGGATTTCAAATGAGATATATAATATCATCAACTTTCATAAAATTCAGATTATTTTCTGCATTTTTTCTTATTTCTCATCAAAAGTATATGTTGTTACCACTCAGTTGAACCGTCACTTTGAGTGAGAAATAAGGAAATAATCAGATCTTTTTCCACGTGAAAAATGGGTTAAAATCTAAACTCGACACACGTATCACATGGCTTATCTGATCGCTTCCAGGAATGTGTGTATGCTTAAACCCATTACATGCGGAATACACCTTCCAGGGGCTGATCCAGGATTTATGTCTAGAGGGGGCGTGGATGTCAAATGAGATATATAATATCATCAACATTCATAAAATTCAGATTATTTTCTGCATTTTTTCTTATTTCTCATCAAAAGTATATGTTGTTACCACTCAGTTGAACCGTCTCGACGAGACGGTTCAACTGAGTGGTAACAACATACACTTTGAGTGAGAAATAAGGAAATAATCAGATCTTTCCACGTGAAAAATGGGTTAAAATCTAAACTCGACAATGTTTAGAAGGGGCGTGCGCCGGACACGCCCCCGCCTGAATTCGCAACTGCCTTCCGTGGTATGAATGTTTTTAAATGTTTGACGAGACGTCACGTGATGATCGCGACATACACTTCTGAGCATATAGAAGGACAATATTTAGGATTTTCCGCAAACATAATGGCATATCATCAACATGAAATTGGTTAAACTATCACACGACCATATCATCAGAGGTTATTTACCGTTACACCGTCAGTCTTAACCACAATGATCACTGTTTTCTTGGTTCTTGAGTTAAATCAGGTTATACTGTGTGCACATGTACGATGTTCGTTGTCGCTATGTCATTGCTGGATCATCTCCATGCTTCGTGCCGGGTTGTGCAATAACAAGCAGTGTGGCCATGCGGGTGATTTGTTAAGTAACAGTGCAGCGAGCCGTACACGCCATCATAGGGAGATTAGTTTCGTCGCAGAATTCGTGCGTTTATTAATGTGCTAGGAGGCGCAACAACAGTGCGCATTTTGTGGTTGATGTGTGAGGGACATTGAAATTAAATCGAAACAGTGAGACCGTCCGCGGGGCGTTATAGCACAGTGTAGGTAGGGGCACTGATACTGTACTCTGCGGTAAAATGTTTGACGTCGAGTAATGAATCAGTTTGCTGACGCATCATTATAATAACTCTTATATAAACAATTATTGGATTTACATTTATTGAGCATAGGCTGCATATGCAGCCTATGCTCAATAAATGTAAATCCAATAATTGTTTATACTAATTTTTACAAAGACACAAAAAGAAACTCGTACAAGACGACATAAAAAAACAATAGTTTAAAAAAACGCCTCGTACAACAAGACGACAGAAAAAAAAACCTCCTACAACAAGACGACAGAAAAAAAACACCTCGTACCACATTTTCATGTTTTTGGTGATAAAAGTTGAGCCCCCCCCCCTTCCCCCCCCCCCACCCCCCCCCCCCCGTTGGTGATTTTTGTTTAAGGTGGTATCATTTTGACTCCCATATACTACTTGACAATATGCCACTCAGCTCAACTTATAGGTGCACTGATATTGTACTATGCGTGTTAAATGTTTCACGTCGAATAATTAATCGGATGATATACCCTCAGTTATAGTTATACATGTAGTTATCGCATAAACATATTTTCTGTCTAGTACCCGGATCAAATTACACGCGAAACTATACTTTATGCAGTTCAGTTTCGTCACATAACGACTACCTGCGCCCATGCACTAGCCGATTTCACCACAACTTATCTAGTTAAGTATACTTTGAGGGAGCAATCATTTTTTTTCTTCACAAAATGCATTATTTCATATAGAACTAACATATTTGATTATTTAAAAATATGCAGAATTATTATACTGAATGTATTACATTATCACAGCCAAAATCGCTGTGATAATGTAATACATTCAGTATAATAATTCGGTAAAACATATTTTATTTCATTAAATGAAAATTAATAAATGTATTCTTAAATTGAGTATTTACCCTCAAAGTGTACCGAGCAAGATAAAATCGTCTACAGGCATATTCATACCCCAATAATTGTGTGTTTTGACTAATGGAAAGAGTCTCATCAAGATAAACAGCAATATTAAAAACGTTGACGTTTCAAGTTTCATGATGTCCGTTCTAATGAGACACCAGGGGGCCGTTTCACTAAACTTCCTACGACTAAAATGTTCGTAAGTGCAAAATTATGATAGTCTGTAAATTTCACATTAACAATGTTTTCTTGTAAATAATTATTGGATTTGCATATGCAGCCTATGCTCAATAAATGTAAATCCATAAATTGAAATTTACAGACGATCTTAAATTTGCACTTAGGAACATTTTAGTCGTAGGAAATTTAGTAAAACGGGCCGCTGCTCCTGTTCTACAGTGTACACCAGCAATCTCCAGACAAAGAAATTAAAACAAACAACCATATTCTGAGTACATACAAATGCAACAAATTAGTTGCGGGAAGTAACTCTGCAAAACTCCCGGGAATTTTGCAGAGTTACTGCCCGCAAGTACAAGGAATATATGTTAGAGGATATCAAATGGCGCGAAATCGCCCAGGGGGTTTGCAGAAGAAGTCCGGTACACAAAAAGATAGTGCGGGCGTTTTGAGGTTACAAACACAGTTTGCTTGCAAGTATTGATCCATTACTACCCAGTTTCACTTGAGGAACATTTTGGGGTGCTTTTATCACCAATATTCTGCATATTTGTAGTATTTAAAAGAAAACACTGAACCTGTTGGTCACGTGATGTAAACAGAGTTTCCGTGGCCAAAAAATGTAAACAATATTGGGGGATATGACGAGGTTGGATTTGTCTAAGTAAGTGAACCTATTGTTGAATTCATGCAGAACCAGTACAGACCGGAATCAGGTCATGTACAAGTATATCCCACAGCATCCATACGAATAGTGAAAGTAGGAGAGACTGGCCATATTGGATGGCATTCGGTTAAATTAGTAGTAAAACTATTTGGTGTGGTCTAACCTGTAGACAATTCAGGGTGAGGAATTAACTTATATAGGTTAGAGAAAACAAAATGGTGCGAAATCGCCGAGTGGGAATGCGGGTGTTTTGAGTCACAGACACAGTTTGCTTGCAAATCTTGAACCATTACTACCCTGTTTCACTTGAGGAACATTTTGGGGTGCTTTTAACACCAGTTTTCAGCAAACAATGTACATTGTATTTGGTTAACTTATATAGAAAAACTATTTGGTATATTCTTACCTACATATATCGCTACACCAAAAGAAATCACGCCGCGGTGGCATCACATGTGGTCTACTTCAGGGAGATTCCCCTGTAATCGATGCTTATAATCAGCCAAGACATGTCTCGTAACTAACGCAGGAAATCTCCGTCGGTTACGATACGAAAACTACAGTTTACACAGGCGCGGAGCTGGCAACAGTATATTAATTGGCTTCCAATCACGAATGGTCATTATTTGTGATATGTGACAGTTATGCTTCACAATTGAACACAGAGGATTTCTGATTATTCGTTTTAACGCGGTTCCACTGTATAATTTCCCATCGTAGTTTCAACCTTACATTTGTATACGAATATCCAGATCACAGCGGAGTCATTAGTAACTTTTCATCGAACGTCGTCACATGACGTTACCGTATTAATTAAGATACAATAGAATAGATAATATTTATTGACTTAAACTAAATAGTTTCTCGTCGACAAGGAGATATAGAGAATAGTAGGTTAGTGCCGTGAATGGGAAAAGATATCTGGCAAGGCTCAGGAAACGGGATGGGCCAGGCTCTGCCGAGCACATCCCGTTTCCGTGCCGCGCCAGATATTTTTTCCCATTCACGGCACTAACCTACTATTCTATTTATCCCGTCAACACATACAAATGGCTTTAAAATGCAAAAATTGTATTGACTGGATATCAAAAATGTTTCACGGCACCGTGTTTCACGGCACATACGCACTGTGTTGACGGGATAAATATACAACATGCATGCAAGACACAATACACATGGATCAACAATGAATACTGAATTGTACTGAATAAAGCAGCAGTGTTAATTAAGTATAATTATGCAACGGATGACGGTTCGGTACATGTTGTATGTGCACATCTTCTGGCATAGACCATTGCTTGATAAATGCAATACCATTCTAGTGTCTTTTGATATCCATTGTATTCAGCGGCGATTTTTTATTGAAACTCAGAAACTTTGATATATTATTATGTGCAAGTCAATAACGTCAACAGGTGACGAAATTTTCTTTGTAAATGGGGAATCTCGCAGGTTTGTAAATAATATGCATGAGATATCGCGTACCTTCTTCAGTATAAAATCACACGGCTTGTCTCATTTGCGACACGCCATGGGATTTTGTACCTTTGGACAAAATTGGTAATTTCATTAAATACGTTTACAAAATTTACAATATTTTACGTAAATGACGTCAAAAGTTGACAAAACTGTCAGAGTACATGCGGAAATGTATTCCGCATGTACTCTGAAAATATTATAAATTTTGTAAATGTATTTAATGAAATTACGCAGATGTCCGAAGGTACACAACCACATGGCGTGTCTCATTTAAGGTCATCTTACTCGGACTTTTTGCATGCACATCGAGCACATCCAGCTTTACTACTGCATTTTACACTCACCATATATAGTGTTTCCACTGTAATTACTTTCCAGAGGCCATAAAGTCATAGCGTGCTGTAATCTTTACTACGCTCGTACGCAGATCCGATTTCCTTTCTGCAATGAATTATTGAGTGTTTGCAGTTATTGAAGGAGAGTATATGGTTGTTGTGCATGTCTAACAAGGGACGTCTGTTTTCTGGACGCGTTCACACGGTTGTAGTGTGACGGCGCGTTATGCTGCGTTTCGTATTCGCGACGCATCGTCGTAACATCGGGTCAGTTAAGTGTGTGACCAGTGTATCTCTTGGTCTCCTGGCACACTAGTGGAACATGATAACGATGCAGATTATTTATATTTATTATACAGTGAAACCTCTCTAAACCGGACACCCTGGGATGTCCCCAGGATGTCCGGTTTTGAGATGTTCCACTGTAAACATATGACCATTCTGGGACATACTTATGTCTTTCGTAATCATGAACATGCATTATTATCTAAGATCGTTACAATATCTCAATGTATGGCATTGTTCACATACGCATGTATGTGATACAGATGGCTATGGACGTGGGTAATTGAAGGTTCTTTTGTCAGCTAACTAGGCACCAGTCGCGTCTACATAGCACTCCAAATACGCCCGTACCGTTACGGACGGCACGGGAGTACTGTATTTTGAGTGCTACTTATCCGCACATAAACACGTAAAAAGGCACACTATGTGTTCACATACCCGTGTGTATGTAACAGATGGCTACAGACGGGGAAATTTAAATGTTCATCTTGTACCAACTATGCCAGAACCGTCCGCTACGGACGGTACGGGAGTTATTTGAGAGTTAAGTATCCGCATGTCTATGACAAAGCCAACTCGCAATCAAATACTTTGATTGTATGAGCCTGAGCTGCTATCAAACTGATTTAATTCTAGCATATTATTGAAGTACAAGTATTTTAAAATAAGGGCATTTACAAATATTGGCAAGATTAGCGCAAACGGTTGTGTATGTTCACATACCCGTGCATAAATTACAGATGACCAGTTTAACCAGTGGAGCGACGTGGCGTAATGGTTAGTGTGTCGGACTACTGATCCAAGGGTCGTGGGTTCGAGCCTGACTAGCGGCGTGCGTTGTGTCCTTGAGCAAGACACTTTATCCACACTGCTCCAGTTCACCCAGCTGTAAATGGGTACCGATAATTCGTAGTTGCTCTGTAAATACGAATTACCGGCTTCTCTCAAAAATCTCTACCTTTACCTCCGTTCTTTCTCCCATTCTTGGGAGACGGCATGCAAGGTCCTAGAGCCAGTGCCGCCGTTAAATATAAGCTAAATAAAACCCAGTTTAACCATTTGAACCAGAAAGCCCGATATAGCGGTCTATGCAAACTGTGCTGATCAAGATGAGCCGGCTCGTGACGAGCCGTCTCAACAGGATCGGCACTTTTTGAAATTAATTTTCATATTTTTGAGAGCAAAAATACCCTCTATTCATAAATGGACTATTTTGTGACGATTGGATTGGTTGCAAAATTGAAATCAAAATCCATTCCAGTTACGAAGGGATGTAGGGGTTAAGTGTTACCTGTTCACATACCCGTGTATATGTTACAGATGGATACGGAGCTGACGTGACCTTTGACGAGAGCGGCGACGCGCTGGGTCGCTACAGCATCATGAACTACCAACTGAACCGCGCCACGCGGGAGTACGAGTACCGTAACGTGGGCAGCTGGACCTCCTCTTTGAAGCTGGATGAGGGCAACATCGTGTGGGCGGGCGGCACGATGGACCGACCCACGTCTCGCTGTAGCACACCCTGTAACTACGACGAGATGAAGCACGTGGGCGAGGACGGCGATACCTGTTGCTGGGTGTGCATCAAGTGCCAAGCCTGGGAGTATCTTAAGGATGAGTATACGTGCGTCGATTGCGGCGATGGGCGATGGCCATATGAACACCGGCTCTCCTGTTACGATCTAGAGCATCAGTACATGCAGTTGGATTCCGTGTACGCTATTGTACCGCTGAGCTTGTCCGCGTTCGGGATAATGGTTACCGTGTTCGTGATCCTGGCGTTTATGAAGTTTCGCGAGACCCCGGTCGTGATGGCGTCCGGACGGGAACTCAGCTACATGTTGCTGTCCGGTTGTCTGTTTTCATACCTTATGACATTGATTCTGGTTCTCAGGCCGACGCCCGTCGTCTGTGCCGCTCAGCGATTCGGTGTCGGATTTGGATTCGCTGTTATTTACTCGTCCGTATTAACTAAAACAAACCGGATAGCTAGAATATTCGACAGTGCGCGTAAGTCGGCAAGACGTCCACCATTTATTAGTCCAAAGTCGCAAATTGTGATAACTTTAATTCTTATTTCATTGCAAGTTGTGTTCACAATCATCTGGCTAATCATGGAGCCGCCTGGGACCCGGCTCTTCTCGCCAGACGGCAAGCGGGACGAGGTGATACTCAAATGCAGGACAGAAGACCTATCTTTCCTCGTGTCGCTTATATACAATATATTGTTAATTATTATATGTACATTTTATGCAATCAAAACCAGAAAGATTCCCGAGAACTTCAATGAATCTAAGTTTATAGGCTTCGCCATGTACACGACGTGCATTATATGGCTAGCGTTCGTACCAATATACTTCGGGACGCTTAATTCATTCCAGGTAAGTTGTCTATGTTGTCATTCATTAGTGTCGCCCATCCCGTTTCCTGAGCCTTGCCAGATATTTTACCCATTCACGGCACTAACCTACTATTCTATTTATCCCGTCAACACCTATAAATGGATGTAAAATGCAAAAATATAACCCCAGCCACCGCACATATTCATACGCGGTGATTATGTCGTATTGACAGGATATCAAACATGTTTCACGGCATCGTGTTTCACGGCACATACGCACTGTGTTGACGGGATAAAAAGTGTTTCACATCGAAACTGGCACCGGATTACTGATGAAAAAGGCATTTATCCGATAGCTCTAATCATATCTTCAGGAAACCGGTGCATATTTTGACGTGAACCATTTAAAGGTACATGCCAACTCAGTAGGCACATAAACTCAAATAATTATTGCTAGCTCTAAATAATTGGAGCTAGCATTAAATATTTAGAGCTAGCTTCAAATTATTTAGATAGCTCTTCGCATGATTTGGAGCTAGCTCTAAATATTTAATGCTAGTTCTAATTATTTAGAGGTAGCAATTAATTATTTGAGTTTAGGTAGATTGTGCGTTCCATATATTTGACATTATTCTTTAGAAATCAGTATCGGTGAAACTCGGCGATGCTACAAGGGAGGGTAATGCCGGAGCTGGATTCAAATTAGTATGAGTATATTGTATATTGTTCACATATTTAATTTTTAAGTAATTAAATGCGAGGGAGCGCCAGCGACCGCAGTATTTAGTTCCTGAAAAATCCATTAAGTGAACAATAACTGACTTATAGTTCAGCCAAGTGTACAATGCAATGTCCCATCCGAGGATTGATTTAGGGGATAACCATGTTTTTTTTTTCGATTTGGAGCGGTATGTGGGAGGTTTTATGGTCTGTGAATCAGTTTTACGGCGACGCGTTAGCGGAGCCGTAAATCTGATTCACAGACCGTAAAACCTCACACATACCGCTCTAAATCGAAAAACAAAGCATGGTTATCCCCATTCTAATGCACCTAGTGTGCTCCCCGCTTTATGCAACGTCGTAGCATATCACGAACAGTGATACTTTTCATTACGTCAGCAGGTTGTTGTCGTCATCGATTTATAACCGCCTCACACCAAACGAAGTTAATGAAATGTAACTCGGCCGAAGAATATTCCCATTTCAAATAGAGATCAACGGGACTTTTTCTAAGACATCTATACATTTATTCAACTGTAATGTTTATTTTAACAATTGTATTGTTTTTATATGTGTAGTTGCAACAGTTATTTGCTTTTATTTATTTAAAGAAATGCCAACATTTCTGCATTGGGTTCGTGTGATTTTTACAAAGGAAATGTCAACAACTTGTTGTGTCAACAGGCCTAGGATTTCCCTGGATTCACGCATAATTCAGGTGATTACCCATCTGCAATACAGTTTATTATGTATAGTCATGTATGTGCACATTGGAATTCGTAAAGTTATAGGCTGGTACTGGCATATTGAGTTTGCATTTGAGCACTTTATTAAATTCTTCTGTATTTGGGGCGGGTGGGGTAATATTTTTGGAAATTTGTTGAAGGGCCACCACACTGAAGTCACGTTTGTCAGTCGTTGTTAGATTTTCTTTTCCGCTTTGGGTTGTACAGATCAATATGGCAGAATTGATAACCGAAAATGTACCGAAATTAATTTGGAAATAATTGCAAGCCCCGCCGCTGGTCATTGTTTACAAAAGCGCGTAGGGTTACATAAATATGTCAAGTTGTAAAACACAGGCTGGCAAAACGGAGATTTTATATGCTGTGATTTTTCATATTTTATAGGCTCTGATTTCAATTGACCAATCAGATGCGTGATTTCTATTTTCGGTGTATTAGAATTTCCATTTCCTGTCGAACAGTTAATCATAAAATCGTGTAATATGTAACACATTAAACGTTGCAATATGTAACATAAGTGGAGCGCAATGCTGTCCAGCGATTGGCTTAGAAAGTAGGGAGAACTATACAAATAACTTTCACCTCATATTATTGAATAACAGATTACGAAAACTTGCAGTCAGACAGTTTTAATTGAGCGAGCTGGTTTATATGTTGGATTTAACGAACAAACAGCAGGCAGCGACTGGAAGATACTACTCCATGGTGAATCAATAGCCCCGGTAGCACTTATCGTGTGGCACATTCGGTGCTCAAAGACGTTGCGTGGCGCAGGCAGTTAAAGTAGATTCCAAACAATTAATTTACCATTCAATCGATGAGAGACAATCACGTAATACATCTCGAATCACCGCGATCGCATGGGCTGTACATACTGTGTATTGTACATGTATAGTGAAACCCGAAAGCCCGCTACTCAGTATAGTAGTTTATGCAAACAGTGCAGATCCCGATGAGCCGACTCGTAACGAGCCGTCTCATCAGGATCTGCACTTTTTGAAAGTAATTTTCATATTTTTAGAACAAAAAATACCCCATTTTCACAAATGGACTAGTCTGAAAACCATTTTGTGACGGTTGGATTGGTTGCAAAATTAACATATCAAACCCATTCCGGTTACTTGAGGGTAAAATGGTTAAAATGGACACCCAGAAAACCACAATGTGAATGATTTGTCAGGTGTCACTGTCAGATATCTACATCGATAATGTGTGTTCGTGGTTGCAATGGACATAAGCAATTATATGGGTGTTCAGATGCCTGAACGAAAGTGGAACCTCTCTAAATCGGACACATTGGGTACCTCCCATGGTGTCCGGTTTAGAGAGGTTTCAATGTATTCGGTTGCGGCCAATTGCCGTTTTCTGCAGTCACACACACCATTCATGTGGAACTGAAGTGTTTCCAAAACCAAAGTATGCACGTGTACGTATGTTACACCAGAGCATGCTCAGGATACGCCATTTTGTTTGTGAAAAGTCATAAATATGTATTTGCGTGATCATAGATATATGTTGCGAGTTTTACATATGTTCATACTCGTAACGGTGTATTCTGAATGAAACATGTTAAACAGCTATGCGAAGAGCATTATGGCTATGATCGGGAAAATAGGCAAATAGTGATTTTTTGTAAAACGTTCAGAATATACCATATTCATAACATATCAAAACTCCATGATTGCAGATGGCGTCCTAAATAACCGCCAAATTGCAAAATCATACGTAGCGCAAAATGCGCGAGACCAATCAGAATAAAATGTATCAAAATAGATTGAATATTGACTAATAATAATAATGGATCGTTTTAGTTCAAATTGAGAGGAAGATACAGTCCAGCAATGTCTCTCGTGTTGCTTATAGCACAGAACTAAATACATTACTTTTACAATATGGTTACATGAGATGTCATATTTATGGCGATATGGCGATAATGTATTTAGTTCTCTAGGTAAATATAATTCTGAAGAGATCATGCAATATTCGTCAATGTGCATGATAGAAAGTGATGGATCCTGATAATATGCAGGGATTCCGCTGGCGATCGCCACTTTCGCAATTGGCGATACAAATAAACAATTGGCGATACAAAATTACAATTTTCGAAAACAAAAAAATCCTTCTTTTTTTTTTTCGAAAATTTAATTTTTTATCGCCAGTTGTTTATTTTTATCCTATTGGTTATTCCTTTTTTTTTTTTTTTTTTTTTTTTTTTTTTTTTTTTTTTTTTTTTTTTTATTTTCCCCAGCGAATATGTTGTTTCGTTTTTCTGAATACACAACAGACGGATACATGTATAATTTAGTAACCACTTTCCTCATACGCCATCAATTGTCCCTACTCAGTGTTACGCATAGTTAAATGAACTCGTAAAGTAACCATTATAATGCACTCTATAAATATCACGCAGGCTGATAGGCTGATGATCATACATTACAGGTATAGCATTGATGAACGGTCGCAAATTATTTCCATATATACCCTCGGGCACCTCACACACGTACGATGAATATACTCCTACGCCGATACTCAGATTGAAGTCCCCCAACAGTTTCTCTGCCTGCCACTAAATAACCAACCACGTGGAAAAACTGACATAAACTGTTCCAAGTGGTATTCTGGTAGTATTGTCAAAGACACAGCTGGTTTACATCTGACACGTCCTGGTCCGATATGTCATGGTGACCTGGGGCCCGTTTCACTAAACTTCGTACGACTAAAATGTTCGTAAGTGCACATCTAGGATCGTCTGGAAATTTCAATTGATATGCATATGCAGCCTATGCTCAATACATGTAAATACAATAATTGTTTACAAGAACAAATGATAAATGTGAAACAGAAAGTATGTATCCTGTGTAAGTTTACATCTCAAATAGTAGTATATACAGGGGCGCCTGAAGCATCATAAGATTGGTCCGGCGAATCTACTGGGTGCCCCCGGTATCCACCCAAAGTGTATGTTGTTACCAATCAGTTGAACCGTCTCGACGAGACGGTTCAACTGAGTGGTAACAAAATAAACTTTTGATAAGAAATGAGAAAATTGCATACAAATATTTACATTCCGTTTTTTTGTATACATCAATTACAGATATGTTAAAATTATTGATCCGGCAGTTGCCGGACCTGCCGGACCTGTTCCGACGCCCCTGATATAACGAATGAATAGACATGTTATCAACATCAGGAAGTTTGACATGCAGAAGCCATTGACATTTTGTTGCTATGAGATCGCCCCGGAGGGACATTAACAGCGCAAATTACTAAACGAGGAAATTATAATTGTAATGATGCATTTATTGCTTTTATTTTTGAAAAAAAAGACATGAAATCAGCGACACTAATGTATATACATCCATGCAAAAATTGTTAAAATCTTGTAATTTTATTGAAACTGTTTTCTTCGTAGAAAAGTATTTGTGTGATCCATCAGGTATGAAATGCGCAACCATCTTGCACTCCTGTACCTTTTTCCAACTAGGCTCGATAAAATTTGCAAAAAAAGTAAATGAGTGCATTATAATAAATAGGTTAATGATAGATCGGAAAACATGTTTATTGGCTCCGCTAACGCGTCGTCATCTTCACCGCAAATTTCAAAATTACAATAAAGTTAACCCTATATTAGACTACGAGAAACGAGCACTTTTCGTTGGCCGTTGTTTTATTTTTGTTTCTCCCAATAACAAATGGTTTGACAACATTTTCAATAGAATTTGCAATTATCTTCAAAGCATGTTTTGAGGAATAGAAGGAAAAGGAACAGCAGATGACAACATGTAATTAGGGTTAATATTTAGAAAGCGAATATAATAATGTTGTGTATGTCTCCAACTGTCTGTATGTATTTTACCATTTACCTGAAATGGTACGGAATGACCTCGGGACTATCTGCGTATAAACACACTACGGGTTCTACAACACGAGATAACACTACTGTCTGTTTCACGAAACCTGCCCAAATTGTACGGATTTTTAAACAATGCAAAAACCATATTTGTTTTCGATAATATTAAATTTTATAAAAATAAGCCTTCATTTTATTTCGTAAAATTTGGTCACATATTGATTTTATTACGAGTTCTCTAAGGGAATTTAACATGGGGAAAAAAGAGGTGGAGAACCTGAAGGAGGAGTCGAAAAAAGAAACATTTTTTAAATTGATTCTAAAATCTAACTAGATAGCATGGAAATGATCTAACTAAGAAAACAAAAGTTACATTTTGAAAATCGGTCCACTATTTCTGAAATTAGAAAAGTTTCCCCCATGTGAAATCCCCATAGGTATCTTCACTCTGTAAATATGTCTAGAGGGATTTAACACGTGGAAATTGTTTTCTTCGCAATAAAATCAATATTGAACCAAATTTAAAGAAAGAAAAATTAGGCTCATTCTTAAATTTTCCTGTAATTTAATATTAGCGAAAAATATATTTGTTTTGCATTTAATTTATTTATATAGCCGTAACATTTGGGCAGGTTTCGTGAAACAGACAGTAGATTACAACTATGATATATTAGGTATCAATGTAACACATAATGCCGTATAATAACCAGTGTGTGATCTCACTGGAATTAAACTGGTTACCAATGGTGACAACTCGTATGCCTTTATTACACGGGCTCAATACTCGGTGTGACAATCTAAATTCAATCTGTGAAACCGGTCTTGTGCTACCTCTCACGATTAAACCACTCACGATTAAACGTCATTAATGTAGATATATCTTTCCCATGGTTACAAAACCATCCATGCACTACTACACTATACCAACGATCCGATGACATCGACTTAAACATAATTGAACACCCGGCCGGATTGTACGGGGAATAAATGCCGGTTTGGCTGGATGTGTGGTTCTGCTTTGATATTAGTATCAATTACTCGTGCATCCCAATTGCAATTAAGTCGTATTTCTGCAGTTTAATACCAGCGCAAGCACGTAGGATTATGATCGGAATCAACTTATATGACATGTGAAATAACGAATACAATTACAATAACGCAGCGTCACGGTACAATTCCAGGCAAATCCAACTCGGCGTGGCATTACATATCACACCGTCAATTACAGGATTTAAAAATATGTTTCTAATATCCCTTAATCACAGTGGAACCTAGTTGCGGGCAGTAACTCTGCAAAACTCCCGTACCGTCCTTAGCGGACGGTACGGGAGTTTTGCAGAGTTACTGCATGCACCCACAACTAAGTGCATATCGTCGTCTACTCTACTGTCTGTTTCACGAAGCCTGCCCAAATTGTACAGCTATGAAAAGAATGCAAAAACAATAATATATGTTTTGATAATATTAAATTATAGGAACATTTAAGAGTGAGCCTTTATTATATTTCGTGAAATTGATCAAAGACTATTAAGAAAACAAAAGTGAAATTTTGAAAATCGATCCACTATTTCTGAAATTAGAAACATTTATGTTACACTGTACCCTGTTTGCAAGTCCAGATATCCAGACTGGGGTGTTATACGTGTAAAGTGTGGGTCCTCTCTACGCCGACCTCTCTGGGGACATCACAGTGTGTCGAGATATAGATGTTTCACTGTACTCCGTTTGCAGGTCCAGATAATTGCAGGTCCAGATAACTGGACGTATGTTCATTATCGTGAGCGCTCGCAGTGTGCGCTTGTCAAGTAAACTGTGCGCCTACTGAACAACGGCGAGCGCGCGCTGTAAATTCAAACTACCTCGCTGGTCGGGCGCTTCGGCGAGCAATGTCGTTCATAATCAGAACGTACAAAGCGCTCGCGAGTGCCAGTGCTGCTGAACTTACCTTCTACGACACAATACCTCGCTGGCCGGCTCGCGGACGTTTGCAAGCACTTTCATTGGCGAGCAATGGCGTTCAGAAACAAAGCGCTCAAAGCGCCTGCGAGCTCCAGGGTTGCTGAACATATATTCGGTGTGTTTATACCATTATTTACAGTGGATCTCTGTACATACGTCACAATAGAGACATCCGAGGGTTTTGGGCTACATGTATTACACTGTACCCCGTGTGCAGATCCGGACATCCACAGTTGGTTCATATCCATGTTACATTATAGCGGTTCCACTCCACACCGGATTTCTGGGGACCACTCATGGTGTCGGGGGTTAGATAGGTTACACTGTACTCCGTTTGCAGGTCCAGATAACCACACTTGGTTCATATCCCTTTTACATGTATAGGTTAGACCACGCCAAATAGTTTTACTATATACTTTAACCGAATCCCATTCAATAAGGACATTCGTATGTATGCTGTTGGATCTATTTGTACATGACCTGCAGCCAGTCTGTACTCGTTCTGCATGAATTAAACAATAGGTTCACGTAATCCTAAGAAAGAAATATCCAATCTCGTCATATCCCAGAAAATTGTTTACATGTTTTGGCCACGAACACCTTGTTTGCATCAAGTGACCAGCAAGTTTAGTGTTTTCCTTTAAATGCTACAAAAATGCTTAAAACTGGTGTTAAAAGCACCCAATCAACCAGATTGATTGGCTGAGCCTGAGCTGTGTTACAGCTCAGGCGCAGCCAATCAAACTGATTGATTGCGCAACATGTTCCGCAAGTGTAACCGGGTAGTATTAGATCAAGATTTGCAAGCAAACAAGGTCAGTGACCTCAAAACGTCCGAACTATATTTTTATACCGGACTACGTCTGCGCAATTTGGTATTCTCTAACCTATATAGTGGTTCCCTCTACACCGGACTCTCTGGGGACCACTCTTGGTGTCGGGTTAGAGAGGTTACACTGCATTCCGTTTGCAGGTGCAGATCACCACGCTGTGCGTGTCTACCAGCCTGAGCGCCAGTGTCGCCTTAGTGTGCTTGTTCACTCCAAAGATGTACATTATCATATTCCAACCGGAGAAGAACGTCCGAAAACTCACCATGTTGAATTCCTCGCTCAGTCGTAAGACAGGTACGTATGTCAATACAGTTAAACATCGCTAAACCGGACACCCTGGGAGGTCCCCAGGGTGTCCTGTTTAGAGAGGTTTCACTGTAAATCAGGCATTTGATTATTCCGAGCCATACCTGTGTGCCATGCAATCACGAACAGGCATTATCACCTGAGATAAATGACCAAGAAACCATTCAAAATTATGAGCACATGTTTTCCTTGTTGTCCGGCTTAGAGAGGTTCTAATGTACATGTACAAACGTGCGGCTGTGGGTAATGTTCGCCACGCTTACGTATCGATACAGTCGAACATCTCCAAACCGGGCACAGACAAACGTTAGTTGTGCTTCATTTTAATATGTATCCTTGCCATTTACAGCCAATGATAAGGTATTTTCGTGATCGCAAAGAACGCACGCTAGTCTTGAAGTAGTCATATGTCTGTTTTACAGTGGGACCTCTCTCAACCGGACACCCTGGGGACCTCCCAGGGTGTCCAGTTGAGGGAGGTTCCACTGTACATGTAACAGTGCCGATGTGGGTAATGTTCATCATGCTTACACGACCACCTGCGCTAATCTTGCCAAGAATTGTTAATTTCTTAATACTTGAATAATGTACTTGAAATCAAATTGCTTGATTGCGAGCACACATTGCCAATACATGTTAAAGGTTAATACTCTGGGTAGATTAACGCAGGCGGTTGTGCTATTTATGTTGGAGTTGAACTGCACTCACGTGCCATAAATGAATCAAGCGTTGCAATTGTGTACCTAAGAAAATGTGCGATTTTAATTCAAATCTATTTACAGAACATGTAATAGTTTCTCTAAATGATATCGGAATCTAACGAAAGTTTCAAAGAAAATGCGGAATACTATTCTGCTTCTGCTCCGAACATTTCATCAACTTTCGATGAAATCTGCGGAAAATATCATAAAGTTTGTAAATATATCTTATGAGATATCGCAAGAGGAAGGAACAACATTTAAACAGGTCTATGACAGCGGCGATACGACACGTCTACAGCTGTATTAGTGGTGTAGCCAGGTGCTGCAATGGGTGCGAACGCATCCCCTATAATTTGGCAAGTCGCGGGCAGTAACTCTGCAAAACTCCTGTACCGTCCGTGCGGACGGTACAGGAGTTTTGCAGAGTTACTGCCCGAAATTATAATTCTGTAATGTGTGTAGTTTTACTTTAAAAATAAATCTGAAGGAACTAACTACAATTTACATCAACATTATAGCCTTAAACTCACTATAATCGCGGTAATTAAGTGAAGAAAGAATATGTTTTCCATGGAAAGGTTGCTGCTACCGCACAATTCGCTCCCCCTTCGGCATGAACCTGGATAGGCCACTGTGTATACTTGTATTTAAAATATTAAATGAGACACGACATGTGATTTTGTACCTTCGGACACCTACGTAATTTCAGTAAATACGTTTACAAAATTTACAATATTTTTCCTAAATAAAGTCAAATGTTGACAACATTTACATAGTACATACGGAATATAATTCCATATGTACTCACATAATTGTGTCAACTGTTGACGGACAATATTGTATCTTTTGTAAACTTATTGAATGAAATTACGCAGATGTCCGAAGGTACAAAATCACATGGCGTGTCTCAATTGTTAATAGTTTCGTTTGTTCCATTGTAAATACATACTTTATTCAAAGCACTCTTCTTAAAGTGTTGTAATATTTGCACAACTGTATCCTGCTGTCTTATTGTCATCCCTGCACTCTCGCCATATTGACTTGTCAAATTGAAACGCCAGCACAGCGCAGGCTTAGCCAATCGAGCAACTTGATTTCAAAAAGCACAATATTCAAGTATTTTGAAATAATGAAATTCACCAAAAGTGGCAAGATATGCGCGGTCGGTGGTGTACATCGAGTATGTGGAACTGTACGCGGTCACGTGACCCTTGGGAATGGAACTGCGACTCTAGCTTACATGTACATTCATCCCGCATTACAAACCGCAGCTTGTTGCTTATTTGTACATGTGTACATTGACTTCAAGTTTAATATGATTCATCCGAATGTTAATATACCAATGTTAGCGTCAGCTTCGTATACTATGAGTATTGTGATTGAAGTCAAGCAGATTTATTAGGTGAGCCTGAGCTGTACTACAGCTCAGACTCAGACAAACAAAATGTTTGATTTCTTGTTTGTATTGTTAGGTGTTCAGAAACGTTAATAATCTGGGCAAGACTAACTCAGACTCATCTACAATTACTAGTAAGATGGCGTGAAATGTAAACACGGAGCGGACACTTTGGATACGAAATCTAGCATATATCTACAGTTACATATTCTTATATATGTGTCTGTGAACGGAGAAATGGGGCTTATTGGTTTTGCGACCAGTGTAGATCCAGATCAGCATGTGCCTCCGCACAGTCTGATCAGGATCTGCACTGTTCGCCATTCGGTCACAAAGCCCATAAGCCCCATTTTTCCAGTCATAGCCATATGTGAATGTGACTGACGTAATGGGGCTTATGATAGTTGTGACCAGTGTAGCTCCAGATCGAATAACGCATCCCTGTAGCCTGTTGATGATTTAGATTGCTTGTTAGAAGCATGACGGGTGTTTCGTTGATGGAATGACGAATAGTGCATATCCTGATGAGACTGTGGGGATGCACAGGCTGATCTGGATCAACACTGGTCGCAAAACCCATAAGCCCCATTTCTCCAGTCACAGCCACATAACACAAATTAACTACCATCATGTTATCATAGCCACTATAATCACTATAGCATAGGTAATTATCGTTTCACGCATTGTTTCAAACGCGACACCAACAGCCTCAAATAGCACCAGTAATTACTATAATACTCGGCACAGCGTCGACTTGTTTACTGTTAATGAGATGGCCCGTCTCATCTCTCTGTATGCCCGCACGTGTGAGGTGTTAACGATCTCACATTATGTGTTTCGCTGACAATGTAGAACAGACTAGGCTAGCAAGTTTCAGACAACGGAACGTGGCATTAGAACATCAACAAAACACTCGGATAAACTCGCTGTGCCCGTGGCTAATGTGTTGTCCGCCATTATTGTTGTTGACACTTTCCCCTGCACCTTACACCCTCGTGTTGTCACATTTACACCTATTTTTATTGAAGGGGTCAGTGGAAGAATGGGGCTAACTCCAGCCCCATTTTTCCAATTACCCCTTCAATTGTGTTTATGCAGACTACGAACTGTGTTTGCAACATGTAGGTAATCTATTATTCATTAGACGAATGCAGTCTGTGACAACTCGACTGTATACAGTTAGTTACGTTGTACTTGTTATGTAACTACGCATACGGTCAATTAATACTTAATGTGTCTCATATATGAGAGGCAATCCGTGTGATTTTATACCATTTCATAAAAATATTTAGAGAAACTGCGATCATTTCTGTAAATGACGTAGCATGTTGACGAGATTTTCAATGCAAATGCGGAATTCTATTCCGCAAAGTAATTTACGGAACACATCTTAAATGTTTAACCCATTTCATGCTGAGGGTATGTCATATTTTGGTGAAACATTATAATATATTTTCTTTATATGCGTTTAGAAGTATATGTCGTGACCACCATTTGAACTGTCAAATGAGTGGTCACAACGTATACCTTCATTGAGAAATAAGAAAAAGAAAAATGAATATTGAAAATATTCCATATCCGTAAAGGTGTATTCCGAATGTAATGGGTTGAACTAGTTTTCATATCACACACCGTCTTATGTGCAAAAGTACATGACCTGCCTCATATGTATGTAGATCAGACCAGAGTGTTCAGTAGACATGAACTAACTGTTCATACATTATACATACTATGTCTGATGGCATTACTACTCACACTGTTCGCCAGGTATGAAATGACGCTTGTAACTAGAGACCATAAATCCCATTTGTAATCGATTGCTAAATTGCGTCACATTTACGAGGGGTTGTTAATAACCTTTTTATCACAGCGTAATTAAGTTGCAGTACATGCTTAGCTGTCCGCATTCTTTTTCAACATAAACCAAATGCACTAAGTCGTATCCACCGTTTCTGAAGGGCGTCTGTCCCACGTTTGTAGAATGTCAGAAACTGAATAACAGCTCGATAGTTGTGTCCATATTGCACTTAACACGATAGTATCACACCAAAGTTATTAAACACCATACACTCCTATGTTTTAACCCTTTAAACCCTCAGCAACTGGAATGGACTGTGGTATGCTAATTGTCCGATCAATCCAATCGTCACAAAATGTTTTGCAGATTAGTTCAGTTATGAAAAAGGGGTGTTTTTGTTCTAAAAAAATATGGCTCGTTTAGAGCCGGCTCATCTGGATATGCACTGTTTGCAAACCCCGCTATAGCGGGCTTTCTGGTTCAAAGCGTTAATCATTATACATATATATGTTTGTTTGTATACGTCTCAACACATGTACATGTAATACATATCGCACCGTTATGTACAATTATAAATCAGTACACTTGCCATTCAAGTTAGAATTACGAGAGACGGTAACACAATATAATACATATCCCTAATAATAACAAGAACGTCGCCAACGGCATATATCCCATCGCTGTGATGGCTGGATAACAATATAATATCACTAGACAGTAAGTCTCTATGTCCCCAATGTTGTATGCCCGATATTCTGGCTGTCCGTAGAATTCTGTATTTCCCTGAACACCCAGAATATTCGGGTTTCGCCTATTGATGTTGTGCTTCACTGTTTAGTTTCAGATGCCTCCTCGGTTAAATTAAACAATTCTGTAGAGCCGCCCAGTAAGTATGTAGATTTAGTTGAGACTATATCGTAGGAAATAGAACTGCGACTAGAATAGGAAAGAAGTTATTATAGGAAAGAGGTATTATACAAGCATATTTGATTTCTCGTCAATCCTCCAATACTCGTGGGTATATATGACATGTGCTTATCCAAATGAAATAAAATACTGTTTAAACTAAATAGAACTGACATACATGGACTTGTATTAATTAAAGCTATATCACGTTACGTCAGCATTCGCAGGGGTCAATGGAAAAGGGGGCTAAGTCCATAAAGGACTTAGCCCCCTTATCCACCCACCCCTTCAATTCGATCTGAATCATGAGTTGTTTTTTTACGGACGAATCGTGTATCGACGTATCCAGTCCATTAACGTGTATGCAAAAGTTAATGAGTTAGTTACTTAGCTAAAATTTAAGGGTGGGAAATTGCTATTAAAGATACAAATACTAAAAGTGCGAAAACAACGTGTATACCATATACTGTTGTATATATAAAGATAATCGCGTAATTTATACTATAAATAAAGTAAAAACTCACTTGATAAACAACCATAGTAATACATTTGTGATTTGCCAGCGAATGAAAAGAAAACGAGTTCCTTCAAAATGAACTAGAACGTGTTTCGTTTTAATATTTGTAAGAGTTCTTGAAAGGCACTAATTGCGAACAGAAGCTCTTGCAATCTACTCCAGCACCGTCTGGGAAAGGCACTAGTTGCGAACAGTAACTCTTGCAATCTACTCCAGTACCGTCTGGGAAAGGCACTAGTTGCGAACAGTAACTCTTGCAAATCTACTCCAGTACCGTCTGGACGGTACGGGAGTATATTGCAAGAGTTACTGTTCGCAACTAGAATCGCATATTTTCTCAGATGATGTCTCCGAATATGTCGTTGTTTGCTCCATGTTCTGTAAATGGCTTATAACAACCTATGGCACTGTTTCATTTGACCCCAGTTCAAAGTGTTTGCGCTAACTATCTAAATATGTACTAAAACAAACAATGATAAACTTCGGTTATTATGAGTTTTCGAGAAAAACATACATGTACCACTAAGTATCTTTTTTTAAATGAATATGATAATTTTTATTTCGAAATGGTCATACTATACCATGTGTAAATAATTAAACTACAAAACGAATGACTGTATTCGAAATAGCACGTATTCCCCCCATTAGTTGCGAACGGTAACTTGCAATTTACTCCCGCATGGTCCGTAGCTTGCTACGGACGGTACGGGAGTAGATTGCAAGAGTTAACCCTTTGAACCCGAAAACCCGCTATAGCGGGGTTTGCAAACAGTACAGACCCAGATGAGCCGGCTCGTAACGAGCCGTCTCATCAGGAGCTGCACTGTTTGCAAGTCATGTTCAAATATTTGAGAACAAAAGCAACCCCTTTTCATCAATAGATTAATCTGACAATCATTTTGTAACCATTGGATTGGTCGGAAAATTAGCATATCACTAGTCCATTCCAGTTACTTAGGGTTGAAAGGGTTAAGGTTCGCAACTATTCCCCGATGTGCTTCGTAGTTAGTCTCGAATGTCTCAAACAAACAAAAATAAAATATATTTAAAAAAAAATCCGCCCTCCCTTTTCTCATTCCGTAAACCACGTGTCTGAAAACCAAAGTACTTATTTTGTTATGACTTATGTACCACAATCGTGTATACGTAGCCTTAATGTTTACGTATTCGCGATCAGTAGCCTATTTCATCAACATTGCAAAGTATACTTTACTAGCAAAGTATACTTTGAGGGAGTAATCATTTATTTTTCCAGAAATGCATTATTTCACATAGAACTAACAAATGCATATATTTCATGATTAAAAGTATGCAGAATTATTATACTGAATTTATTACATTATCACAGCCATTAAATGGCTGTGATAATGTAATAAATTCAGTATAATAAAAATTAATAAATTTTTCAAAAAATTGAAAATTTCTCCCTCAAAGTATACTTTGCTAGTAAAGTATACTTTGCAATGTTGATGAAATAGGCTACTGGTCAATCAGTATATATACAGTCATACATGTCATTGTAGATGCATGCATGTCATTAGCGTAATCAGTATATAGCAGTATGTGAGTACATATCATCGGGAATGGTATGGTGTGGTGGCATATTTCTGTCATCTAATTAAAGAGATATCGTGATAGTTAAGTCGTCTTAATATACCGTCGTATTAATTAAACTGTTCGCGTCAAGACGGCTGACTAACTGGCAAGGACGAGATAAATTGGACGAGAAAAAAATAGACGAAGTCTCTTCCAAAACGCCATACTGTTCACTAATGGCATCGGTGTTGGCACATTTTAAATTGTTTTCATCACTCAGTAAGTCATTTTGACTATAGTCTGTTTCACGAAAGCTGCCCAAATTTTACGGCCATATAAACAATTCAAAAACCATATTTTTTTCATTAATATTAAATTAAAGGAAAATTTAAGAATGAGCCTTCTGTTTATTTCGTGAAATTCGGTCAAATATTGGTTTTATTACGAAAAATTGATTTCTCTATGGGAATTTAACATGATTTTATTGCGAAAACAAAATTTCCCCATGTTAAATCCCCATAGACATCTTCACTCGCAATAAAATCAATATTTGACAAAATTTCACGAAATAAAAAGAAGGCTCATTCTTAAATTTTCCTTTAATTTAATATTATCGAAAAAAAGTATTGATTTTCAATTGTCTATATAGCCGTAAAATTTGGGCAGGTTTTGTGAAACAGACTATAGAACATTGTTGTGTTAACTCTTTGACCGCTACACACAACAATTGTCGTCTGCTGTTGCTTTTATATCTTGCCTTATTTCTCAATAAAAGCATGGTTTGACAATTGAAATGATTCTAAAGCGCTGTCAAAGCATGTATTTGGTGATAAAAATGGAAAATAGAATAGACGACACAACATTAAGATAGCGGTGTAAGGGTTAAGATGACGGGCAGTAAGTTCAGATTGGACACATTTGTTATTTGTTATGAAAATACATTCTACATTCATAGAGAGAATCAGGAACATGATCATATATAGCAATATTTATAAATGTGGCTGCGTCTGGAGAAATGTGGCCAGTGTAGCTCCTGGTCAAATAGCACACTCCTGTAGCCTGATAACGATATCATGGTGTATGATCACGTGGTACTAACAACAACAACAAGTACCGATTCAAAGTACGTATTATTGTATAGTGTCCTTATTACGTAACGGATTTTGATAAAATATGGCGCATCAAACGCGTCTTGTTAAGCTGAATTTTGTGGTCTCTGTATTTTTGCATAAACTTCTGTTATTTTTACGAAGAATCTATTTCCGTGTCTCCGACACGGAAGTCGATTCTTTGCAAAAACGACATATGTCTGTGCCGAACTCCCTAGACCACCAAATGCAACTCATGAAGGCGCGTTTGCTGCGCCATATTTCATCAAAATCCGTTGCATATTAAGGAAAATATCAAATAAAACTTACTTTGGAGTGGGTGACGTTGTTGCTGTTGTAACCACGTGATCATGCACCTTGGATATGTATTACTTGCTTGGCGCATGACGAGTGTTTCATTCATGGCATTAAACGAATTTAACATCTGTATTTCTTTACTGTGATATTTATTAAACTCGTTGAGTGATTTCATAAGAAGCTCGACAGAGCCCCGTTTCATATGAAATAAGTAAACTTGTTTCATAAATATCAAATTAAATCATCACTCGTGTAAATATATTATAGTTGTTATATATATATAAGTTCTCACGACATTTCTAATAATTACAGATACAAGTATATGTACATATATGTAAGTAAGCGCTTTATTTTCAGGAAAACTAATGCAATGCTAACGGACATTTAAAATGATCGCTGCTGTTTGAATGCTTACAGTTTTAATCATCAACTACCGTCTGTTTCACGAAAACTGCCCGAAATTTTACGTCTATGTAAACAATGCAAAAACAATATTGTTTTTCTATAATGTTAACTATTATAAAAAAATCAAGAATGAGCCTTCTTTTTATTTTGTGAAATTTTGTCCAATATTGATTTTATTATGAAAACACTATTTTCTCATGTTAAATCCCCATAGACATCTTCACATGTATATGGGGATTTAGCATTTGGAAATATTTCTAATTTCAAAAATAGTGGACATATTTTCAATATTTAACTTTAATTTCTTAGTTACATCCACTTCCTTTTCCTACATGTTAAATTTCCATAGACAAATCATTTTTTTCGTAATAAAATCAATATTTGATCAAATTTCACGAAATAAAAAGAAGGGTCATTCTTAATGTTTAATCAAATTTAATATTATCGAAAAAAATATTGCTTTTGCATTGATTGTTTATATGGACGTAAAATTCGGGCAGGTTTCGTGAAACACACAGTAGACTTGCTTAAGCTACTAGAATATTTAAAACTGATCGACGTATGTTTAATTAGGTTTCTCATGCATATGAAATTTACTTTACTATCTTCTGGGAGCAATCGGCAGCCCGCTGTGCAATTTCCCCGGCTTTTAGTGTGCCTTATCGTGGAATATATCCCGTCAACACAGTGCGTATGTGCCGTGAAACACGGTGCCGTGAAACATTGATATCCTGTCAATACGACATAATCATTGCGTATGAATATGTGCGGTGGCTGGGTTCTTTATTTTTGCATTTTAAAGCCATTTGTAGGTGTTTACGGGAAAAATTAAATAGTAGGTTAGTGCCGTGAATGGGAAAAAAATGTCTGGCGCGGCACGGAAACGGGATGTGCTCGGCAGAGCCGAGCCGAGCACATCCCATTTTCGTGCCGCGCCAGATATTTGTTTACATTCGCGGCACTAACCTACTATTCTCTATATACATACCAGGGGTGGCTCATGGATGTGTATGTACTGTCTGTTGGAACCACGTTTTTCTGCCGCCGGACGTTTGGTAATTACACACATTAAATCTGAAAACTATTTAGATGTAAGTAGTCTACCATCTATAAGAAAAAATACATTTCCATCAAATATTTTATTGCATAAAATAACTGTTCCTATGGGAATTTAACATGGGGGAAAAAATGGAGGAGGTGAGTGATGAGAAATATCGAAGAAAAACGAAAACATTAAATTGACTCCGAAAGTTGGCTAAATAGTTTTGGTTTGGAATGATGTAACTAATACAATATAGTTTTAGCCGCTATTTAAACTGGTATATGGACGAAGGCTGGAAGGCCTCGTCCAGTATTCCCGCGACTTTTCCAAGTTTATATCCCCGATAAATTCCACAAAAAGGCCATTCATTCCTTATTTATCCCGTCAACACAGTGCGTATGTACCGTGAAACACGGTGCCGTGAAACATTTTTGATATTCAGTCAATACTATTTTTGCATTTTGCAGCCATTTGTAGGTGTTGACGGGATAAATAGAATAGTAGGTTAGTGCCGTGAATGGGAAAACATATCTGGCGCGGCACGGAAACGGGATGTGCTCGGTAGAGCCTCGCCCATCGCGTTTCCTGAGCCTTGCCAGATATTTTTTCCCATTCACGGCACTAACCTACTATTCTCTATAATTCCAGCATTTGAAATAAATTCATCAAGAAAATGTGTTTATTTTGACAGACGGCAGCCATTTGTTTACATTGACAGCACTGACAGCGCACCTGTAGAAAGTAGTTCGGAGTGGGAGTTTACTGGGATATAAATTTTGGACAGAGACTTGCTACGGGCCAATCAAATGTTAGGGAATTGTGTAAATATTTTTGTGCTGGAATTATCATTAAATATTTAGAGCTAGGTCCAAATCATTTGAAGATCTCTCTAAATCATTTGTAGCTAGCTCTAAATATTTAATGCTAGCAATAATTATTTGAGTTAATGTATATTCGGCGTTCCATGTTATTAACCTGATCTGTGCATACTATTTACTACAAATAATATATGTTATTGTACATTTTCAACCTGATCTGGGGGCATACTATTTAAAACAAATGCTTCATAACATTGTAGAGTAGTCACCGGATCTGGAGGTCGTTTCACTAAACTTCGTACGACTAAGATGTTCGCAAGTGCAACATAATAATAGTGTGTATATTTCACATTAACAATGTTTTCTTGTAAACAATTATTGGATTTACATTTATTGAGCATAGGCTGCATATGCAGCCTATACTCAATAAATGTAAATCCAATAATAGATTAGTGAAACGGGCACCTGCGGCTGAGTAGTTATTACAGATGCTACATGTTCAAGGTGGGGGATCACGTGGTTTCCGAACGGCATGACGTCATGTTTTTTAGATGTGTTTACAATATATTTCCTTTAATATCTTGCTAATGGAATGACATATTTTTATGAAATATACCGCAGCAAATGCGGTACACGTCGCCCTTTATTGCATAGGCGGCTTTAATCTCCTAATAATGTCGTTTTGACGAAGAATCGGTTACCATAAATGAAATAAAAACTAGAGCACGTGAATGTAAGAAATAAACGGTATTCGATTCTTTGTGAAATTTATAAGTTATTATAAATAACTTTCAGAGCACCCATAAAACACATATGCCATCGTATTTGCTGCGCTACATATCATCCGTTTAATGAAAATCTACTGTAAAAATGACGTCACAGATTACGTCACGTCGGAAAATCGCGTTCTGAAACCACGTGATCATACACCTTGATATTATTGTAGATTAGTTCCTGCATGTACCCGACACAATGTAACCATGTACCTATCAACATACGTCCTGATTACCAAGCACGTGCCTGTCCTATATAAAATTCCAGTAGCCGATTTCACCAAAAGTGATAAGCATACTCATCTAGCTAAGTATACTTTGAGGGAGTAATCATTATTTCGTAAATATGGAACGCCAAATCTACATAAACTCAAATATATATTGCTAGCAACAAATATTTGGAGCTAGCAATAAATATTTGGAGAGCTCTCGAAATCATTTGGAGAGCTCTCGAAATCAATTAATGATATCTCGAAATCATTTGGAGAGCTCTCGAAATCATTTGGAGCGAGCATTATATAACATTTGATTTGGAGAGCTCTCTAAATCATTTGGAGAGCTCTCGAAATCAATTAATGATATCTCGAAATCATTTAAAGAGCTCTCGAAATCATTTGTAGCGAGCATTATATAACTTTGATATGGAGAGCTCTCTAAATCATTTGGAGCTATCTCTAAATGATTTGGAGAGCTCTCGAAATCATTTAGAGAAAGCTCTCGATTTATAAATGCTATCTTTCGAAATCATTTAGACGATTTCAAATAGACTCGAAATCAAATATTTGGATATCTCAAATCATTTGGAGAGCTTCGAAATCAATTAATGATATCTCGAAATCATTTAAGAGCTCTCGAAATCATTTGTAGCGAGCATTATATAACTTTGATTTAGAGCTCTATCGTGGAGCTATCTCTAAATCATTTGGGAGCTCTGATTTCATTTGGAGCTACTCTAAATCATTTGAGCTCTCGATCATTTGGAGAGCTCTCGAAATCATTTGGATATCGAAATCATTTTTTAGAGGCTCTCGAAACTGTAGCGATTTATATAATTTGGATTTGGAGAGCTCTCTAAATCATTTGCTAAATCTCTAAATTCATGAGAGCTCTCGAAATCATTTGGAGAGCTCTCGAAATAAATTAGAAATCGATTTCTCGAAATCATTTAGAGAGCTCTGAAATCATTTGTAGCGAGCTTATATAGCTTTGATTTGGAGAGCTCTCGAAATCAAGTTATATAATGCTCGCTACAAATGATTTCGAGAGCTCTCTAAATGATTTCGAGATATCATTAATTGATTTCGAGAGCTCTCCAAATGATTTCGAGAGCTCTCCAAATGATTTAGAGATAGCTCCAAATGATTTCGAGAGCTCTCCAAATGATTTAGAGAAAGCTCCAAATGATTTAGAGAGCTCTCCAAATCAAAGTTACGACCGAAAAATGCATGGAATACATGGCACTTGGCATGAAACTTATTATTACTCGGCGAATTTTAGGGGTGGGGGGGGGGGGCGCGCCGGGTCCGCACCCCCCCCCCCCCCCCTGAATCCGCCCATGCAATGCAGCACCACCTGCGCTAATCTTGCCAATGTGTGAATTGTTTTATTTCAAATTACTTCAATATCGTGCTTGAAATGAGTCAGCTCCATTGGCTGAGCCTGAAATGTGCACAAGTTTTAATGCTAGTGTATTCAGATACATATACGTAACCATAAACCATTGGTGTATTTAAATACTTATACAACATGTGTATAATACATAGAGGGTATTTAATCGTACATTTTGAATAGCGTGAAATAATACACGAGGGTGCGTCGGCTTCCGCGTAAGCAACGAGTGAGTGTAGCGAACGGGTTGCTTGCACGGACGCTGACAGACACGAGTGTATTATTTCCGCTATTCAAACATGTACGATGGAATATCCTATTTATTACACTTCCACGGCGGATATATATGCATATTTAGTCTATTTTTGAGATGTAACACAATGAATTGTGATGTGCGCATGAATAGTTACACAATGACGTGTTTTTCCGCGTTTGACGTTACGTTGTTTGACGTTAAATATGACGTCATGCAAACTTTTAGAAATCCAAATTCCGCAGCTGTTTCTATGAACCAGATATATTTGAGTGCATGTTTGGAATGTGTTCAATCACATTAACATTCTAGATTAGTCGAAACCCTTTCCACGTTTTCAATAACTTTATTTTGACTGTAATAAAAAAAGTAAACATTTTGCATGGTAGTTCGTGGTTTCCAAGAAAACAGGCGCGCAATTACGGGTGTTCTCTTCACGGTGTATTATTTGTAAGGAGTTGATACCGGGTTTTCTCTCACAGCGAAACCCATGCAAACAACTCGCAAGAGTGTAATAATGAAAAATAACTAGCATTGCAAACGCTAGTTATTTTTCAGTAGTATAAACTTGGTTTACCATTGAACCCTGATTGTTTACATACAGGCAATTTTTACAATTTGGTTAAAAAATACGAAAACAATCTAGAACTGAATTGTTTTCCTACTCTGTTTGATCACTGCCTATCCATATCTGAGAGCCACTAACTTTAACATGTACCGTTTACTTTCTGTTCGTCTCATAACGTATACCTAAGTGTAGCAGTCGGGAATACAGTGGGGTCAGCGTTTAAGTGCACACACGAACGAACACGACAGGTTGGAACCAACCTGTCGTGTTCGTTCGTGTGTGCACTTACACGCTGACCCCACTGTACATGTGTAATGTTGCATAGCGTAATAAAAGTTTGTGTAGGGTTGTTGACGCATAGCGTAATAACTGACGCATAGCATAATATTTACACTGTCCATGAATGCATAATGGCGTTCCATACCAGTACATTAGATATTAGCCCCACGTGACGTCGCGCGACGTTGTTGATTCGTTAAAGTGTGCTTGACGTCAGTACATCGTCAATAATATGAATTGCGAAAAAATCACGTAAAACAATAAGGTTCCTAATTTTAACGCCGTTTGGTTATTTAAATTTTCGAAACTATCATAAAATACAGTGTAAATATAAGTAATAAAACCATGGGCTGTTGCGTTTACTGTTGTTAATAATGTATTTGGTATGTTCAAAGTTTGCGAGGAGCTCTTCGGACTCCACGCACTTTAAACATTATAAATGTAGTGTACACCCCGTAATATAATACTGACGCATAGCGTAATACCAGTAACGTATAGCATAACATAAAGTTTAACGCATGAGCATATTGTAATACAAGTTCACGCACAACGTAATAGCTATTTTTATCTAATAAAAATAAATAAAAACAAGAAATGCGTCTGTCGAACGCGGATGCCACCTGCAGCATATTTGAGAAACTGTGACAAAGTGGTTAACCGAAAATGTGTGACGGACGGACGGACGGACAGACGGATGGACAGACGGACAGACGGACAGACGGACAGACGGACGGTCCAAACACTATATGCCACCCGTTTCTTCGAAACCCGGTGGCATAATAATTAGTTCGTTATGCGTCTATTACGATATGCGTTAAACTATTACATTGCATTACGTTACGCGTCAGTATTACCTTTTATCACGTGGAAACCTTATTATGACGTGCTGTAATCCATTTCATAAATGTGATATGACATACATGTAACAGGTATACAATGTAAGGCTCGGTGCATAAATTGTGTGTGACTCGTTTCATAAATCTCATATCAATTGATAAAATATCACAATATGTTTTGAGTATTACGCTATGCATCTGTTATTACGCTGTGCGTCTTTAGAGACGTGTTTTGGTGGCGTGGCATAAGTGACATTCTAGTAACTGTTTCAGATAACCCAGCGGAGCTCATTCGACTGAACGTACATCATTTCGCCAACAAGTTTGGGCCGACAACTACGGAAACAGAAACGGCGACTGAGAAAGACAGTCTTGCCTCCCTTTGATGGTTCATGCTGAAGCATGTGCGAAATGAGCGGAATGGTCAAGCAAACCAACTAACATTTACTATCCTAACCTAAATGTTCTGGAATTCACACAGGGTCAGTAAATCGCCCTGCCTGACAGCCAGAACATTCGGACTATTGCTAAGCATGTACACGGGACACTGTTTTACTTGTATTTCTCTTGTTTAACCCATTTCATGTTGAGGATACGCGATTTTATGGAACGCCAAATCTACATAAACTCAAATAATTATTGCTAGCTCTAAATAATTAGATCTAGTTCGAATTGACCAATTATTTAGAGCTAGCATTAATTATTTCAGTTTATGTAGATTTGGCGCTCCATACATTTTGATTCGGGGAAATTAATATATAATACTATTTTCATATTCTCATCGAGACGGTTCAAATGAGTGGTCGCAACATATACTTTCATTGAGAAAAAAAAAATTATACCGGTAAAGGTGTATTCCGCATGTAATGGGTTTTCGATTCGGCTTATATTTAAGGGTGGGAATTGGCTCGAACACCTTCCATACCCCGTTGTATGTAATGTGTTATTGGTGCCCATGCTTATAATCATATGTGTGTAACACCGTTTTACACTGATTTAACTAGTTATCACATGAAAGCCGTAATATGCGTTTAGTGTTGCCAACAACATTAAATAAACGTGATATGAGAACACGTGGCGTGAGCGAATTTGATTATGGGCTTACGTTCTGTCAAATGAACAAATGCAAGTCGTTCCAAATGACGTGTTGTGCGACAATGTCAAAACAAGAATCAGCTGTTGCGTTTATTGATACGTATTAACAACGACACTCTGAACGCTTTCGATTTGTACGCTTGGCATTATGTTAATAGTATAATAGCGCATAGATGGACTATAATATGTACGCACATGTATAATGATATTAATGTGGCCAGTCAAGCACATTCGCTGCAAATGTTACACGTCTGTTCACGGGGTCTCAGTGATTAGTTTACTTACGTCTGTTCATGTGTACATATGGAGGCCCTGGAGGGACTTCTGACTTCAATACTTCTAACTTCATTACTTCGAAATTCCTTATTTGTAACTTCCTACTTCCTCAATTCTAGCTTCCAATTTCATTATTTTACTTCCAACTTCATTACTTCCTACTTTTATTTTCATTACTTCTAACTTCCAACTTCATCACTTCATACTTCTAACTTCCTTACTTCTAACTTCATTACTTCTAACTTAATTACTTCTTACTTCTAACTTCCTTACTTCTAACTTCATTACTTCTAAGAAGTAATGAAGTTAGAAGCAAGGAGGTTAGAAGTAAGGAAGTTAGACATAAGAAGTGATGAAGTTGGAAGTTCGAAACAAAAAGCAAAGAAGTTAGAAGCAAGAATTAATGAAGTTAAAAGTAGGAAGTAATGAAGTTGGCGGTTAGAAGTAAGGAAGTAGGAAGTAAGGAAGTATTGAAGTCAGAAGTCCCTCCAGGGCTTCCATATGTACACATATCTCATGTAATAATGCTTGACAACCTCACAGAGCAGGGTTATATGTGATCGTCAGATACATTTATATATATCATAATTATTATAAATAAACACGATTTTGATAGCCTAACTGAGTGTATTGATATTCAATTAGCAATTCAATACTTTATGAACATCCATAATACCGACACAAAATAAGATTGTACTCCATAAATAGAGACTACTAGACTAGTGTCTTTTCATATCAAGTTTATCATACAAGACTAGGAAACGCGTAGGAATTCCGAGGTAACGTTTTATGCTCGAAAATGACCACATGTGACGTCGTTATCCATGGACAGAACACGGACTTGTTCACGTTGCGTCATTACACTGACGTCATTCGGTAACGTCACGATCAATGAAACGTCAGTTTTCACTTTGTTGTAACCAGGATGTTTGTATCAGGTCAATGCCACTATAGGCTGGTGGTGCCGTAAGGGTATAACTCCTGTTTGACATGCAATGCAATTCTCCAAACACGGAGATCGTATGAGCATCTCATGTAATGAAACAGCGTATCTCTGATAACTATAATATAACTACGGTGGCACAGAGGGGACATGGACATATGTTTTACTTTCGCGTGCGCACGCGACAGCTATCGCGTGCGCACGCAATAGCTATCGCGTGCGCACGCAAAACATATCGCGTGCGCACGCAATAGCTATCGCAATAGCAATGAAATATTTCCATGTCCCATCTGTGCCACCGCATATATAACAGCATACTGTTATAAGTTATTGTGATTATACACATTCAATATGGTGTCATATCGCCCGTCTGAATCTATATTCACGCGAAGCGCAGCAGAGGGGGATATAGTTTCAGATGCGCAATACGACACCATATTGTTTTGTATCATGAGAATCACAATAACGTGTTTGTCATACAGTAGATTTTTTTATATGTCTCCAGAAATTATTTGTTAAAGTGTATTATAGGAATGAATGGCCTTTTTGTGGAATTTATCGGGGTATAAACTTGGAAAAGTCGCGGAAATACTGGACGAAGGCCGGAAGGCCTCGTCCAGTATTCCTGCGACTTTTCCAAGTTTATATCCCCATATAAATTCCACAAAAAGGCCATTCCTTCCTTATAATTCCAGCATTTGCGGTTACGGAAAGTAGTTCGGCGTGGGATTTTACTGGGATATAAATTTTGGACAGACACTTGCTACGGGCCAATCAAATGTTAGGGAATTGTGTAAATATGTTTGTGCTGGAATTATTGGTGCATGTTTAACGTTATATAAAATATGGCGTCAAACGGCACGACGTCATGACGTTAGCATTTTACCTGACGTCATCCAGACATAAACGAGTAGAAATTCGTTAATAACAATTTCCGGACCGATTTTCAAAATATAACTTTTGTTTTCTTAGTTATATCTGTATGACTATGTTTCGGATGTGATTGTTTGACTCAGCCTCGACCTGCCGCCATTTTTTATTCCAGCAATATTGACGGGTTTTACAGATAATGTTACAAGTTATTGTTATTCTACACAGTCAATATGGTGTCTTAGTATATAGTTATTTACGTACTGTCGTTTCCCATTGAAAAACCTCACTAGTATCTCCATATTGACGTCTCGTGAGTTTATATATGCTTCATATTGCAAAATAGTTCCTTATAATTCCAGCACAAAAATATTTACACAATTCCCTAACATTTGATTGGTCCGTAGCAAGTCTCTGTCCAAGATGTATATCCTAGTAGACTCCCACGCCGAACTACTTTCCATAACCGTGAGGCGCAGTTAAAATAATTCTTAAGAAAATGGAAAATAAACACATTTTCTTGATTAATTTATTTCAAATGCTGGAATTATAAGGAATGAATGGCCTTTTTGTGGAATTTATCGGGGATATAAACTTGGAAAAGTCGCGTGAATACTGGACGAGGCCTTAAAAAAAATTACAATTTTCGAAAAAAAATCAAAATTTTTTTTTTTTTTTTTCGAAAATTGTATCTTTTTATCGCTTCGTCCAGTATTTCCGCGACTTTTCCAAGTTTATACCCCGATAAATTCCACAAAAAGGCCATTCATTCCTATAGTAAGTCACCACTAATATGTTTATTTTATTTATATTGTGTATATGTTTTGAAGCACATATACATAGCTAATGATGTACGTATATAATAAAAAGGAGGCTATGTCATTTGTATGTGGGTATATGCCACTCGTTCCGCCGCTCCCAAAGTCACGCAATATCACCCGCTGCTGATCTCCGGCATATACAATGTATCCACATACAAATCAAATAACCTGTTGCCTGTCGGAATCTATATTCACACGAGGCGCAGCTGAGGGGGGATATAGTTTCAGACGGGCAATATTACAAGTATTACAATATTAATATTACACCGTAGATTCTTTATATTTCTGCCGAATTTAGTTTTTATAAGTGTATTGGTGCATGTTTAACATCATAAACATATGGCGCCAAGCGGCACGACGTCATGACGTTACAAATATTACCTAACGTTAGGTCCTTACCAATCCATATGACTATGTTTCGGAGGTAATTTCCAAACTTTTCGTTTTTGACTCAGCCTCGACCCGCCACCATTTTTTACTCCAGCCATATTGACGGTCTTGAGAGGTAATATGGGCTCATATGGGCTCATATTACCCGTCAAATTAACCAATGAAAACGCCAGAAATGTATCTGCCGTATGACAAGGGCTCTTATTATATACGTACACAATGCAAAGTCAGACGTCAATATGTGGTTTCATATTGACGTCGCGTGAGTTCATATTGGTCAGTGCCGGAACTACGCTTCACCTCGCAAAATCTAAATCACTACTAATATGTATATTTTGTTGAAAGTTTGTATATGTTTTAAGCGTATATACATTGCAAATGATGTACGTATATATAGAGAATAGTAGGTTAGTGCCGTGAATGGGAAAAAATATCCGGCAAGGCTCAAGAATTTCTTTATTTCTCATCAGAAGTATATGTTGTGACCACTCATTTGAACCGTCTCGCCGAGACGGTTCAAATGAGTGGCGAGACGGTTCAAATGAGTGGTCACAACATATACTTTGGTTCAGAAATAAGGAAAATAGATAGAGAATAGTAGGTTAGTGCCGTGAATGGGTAAAAATATCTGGCAAGGCTCAGGAAACGGGATGGGCGAGGCTATGCCGAACACATCCCGTTTCCGTGCCGCGCCAGATATTTTTTCCCATTCACGGCACTAACCTACTATTCTATTCATCCCGTAAACACCTATAAATGGCTGTAAAATGCAAAAATAGATCCCAGTAAATTCCCACGCCGAACTACTTTCTACAGGTGCGCTGTCAGTGCTGTCAATGAAAACAAATGGCTGCCGTCTGTCAAAATAAACACATTTTCTTGATTAATTTATTTCAAATGCTGAAATTATAAGGAGTGAATGGCCCTTTTGTGGAATTTATCGGGGATATAGACTTGGAAAAGTCGCGGGAATACTGGACGAGGCCTTAATAAATTACAAATTTCGAAAAATAAAAAAAAAACAAAAACATTTTTATTTTTTTTCGAAAATTGTATTTTTTTATCGCTTCGTCCAGTATTCCCGCGACTTTTCCAAGTTTATACCCCGATAAATTCCACAAAAAGGCCATTCATTTCTATAATATTGACTGTGTAGATCACAATAAGTTATTTCATTGCATAAAATGCGCACTTGCAGGGCATAGCCTCGTTTCTTATGATATCAGTAAACTCGTTTAATAAATATCATATTAAATCATCACTCATGTACGATCCTCTATTAAATTATACAGATCGATACATTATAAGTTACCAAAAAGGGAATTGAAATAAACGAATATTGATCCACCAAAGAGCGTTCAGTCAGCAGCCACAGGTGTATTGTATCTTAAAATGCTGTAGCTCGGACCCGATCTCATGTGTATGTGCTGCATGTCTGAATTAAAGTGTCTCTGGGGACTTATCGAATTGTTGACCAATGTAGCCCCAAATCAGAAAAGATATACATGCAGTCTGAACAGGATATGCACTGTTCGTCAGTCAGTCAGTGAATCGCCCGTCATTCTTCTAAACATAAGTAGGTTAAGGGAAGTGCAGTCTGGTTTTTGTCAGGATGATTGTCCAGATATATAGAAAATAGTAGGTTAGTGCCGTGAATGGGAACAAATATCTGGCAAGGCTTAGGAAACGGGATGGGCGAGGCTCTGCCGAGACATCCCGTTTCCGTGCCCCGCCAGCTATGTTTTCCCATTCACGTCATTAGCGTACTATTCTATTTATCCCGTCAACACCTATGAATAGCTTTAAAATGCAAAAATATAACCCCAGCTACCGCACATATTCGTACGCAGTGATTAGGTCGTAGCCTATTGACAGGATATCAAAAATGTTTCACGGCACCGTGTTTCATGGCACTACACACTGTGTTGACGGGATAAATCGGGTTTGGTAGCTCTGTACCGACAAGGATGTACACTATTAACCCTTTCACCCATATGTTACTGGAATGGATTTTGATAATGTTCATTTTCCAGCCAGTATAATCGTTACAAAATGATTTTCAGACTATTTATGAAAGGTTGTGTTTTTGTTCTAAACAAAACATGCAGATCCTGATGAGACTACACAGGCTTTACACGTTTTCCCAATATCACAAATAGTGGCCTGTGATGTTGAAAGGGTTAACTAATTATTGGCCGAGAATAGAATATGAGATGGACTGCCAATTCAACAAGTTTATTTCAAATGTAGTAGAATCATACATGTGTCTGAATATATAAATAAAGTATATCTGGCCCTGTTCTTCTTAGAGTATAATATTATACTGAGCATTGAGTTCCCATCTCCACCATTTTAGTTTGTACAGGCTATCGGGCAGTTTCACCACTTGGAGCGTTTGACACGTACAGTAAATAATATGGCAGCAAATACAATACAATGTGGTGCAATACATCATTGATATATGTAACCAACTGAACCACTACTGGCTGGTTATACAAGACTTTGGGAAGACGCGTCGGTTTTCATCATTTATTCATTTAAGGCACGAAGACACAGGCACACAGAGGCTCACCGAGACACACAGGGACAGCTGAAATCATACATATTCGTGGTTTACTATAATTCGAAGCAACACATGTTAAGCAACACATTGTCACAATATTGAGTTGTGACTTAAGTCATCGAGGGGACGAAGCCCATAGTTAATATTTTCTGGATAACTAAACATTGCTTGCGCGTTACTTCACTCGGAGTGAAAGTGTTAACAACATACTTGATCAGTTATTTTACAGTAGAAATACAAATTAAGCGACCACAATAGAGAATATTCCAAATTGCAATACTATGACAATGGCTACATAACATGCCAGATATAGCAGAGAATATTTGGTTTATGAAATATTCCTCTTAAGTACAAATCATAAAACATTGTTAGCACTAATATTCACCGCTATACAACAAAGGCCATTCATGCCAAAATATGAACAATTCATATTTCGATCTTGTTGATTTCAAACACTTTGTGTACACTAAACTTGTCAAACAGGTGACACATATATGTAATTGCTTAACAGACTAACAGTACATTCCCGTAAATAGTCCTCAATTATGTGCACAGGTTTTCTATGTACAGTTGGTTCTTCAAACACAGCGTTAACCCGTTCAAACGTTTACGGATACACGACGTTTAACGGTTGGTACACGTGTAAACACGGAACAATTTCACAAACCCGACTGTATGACATGGATGTTCTAATACATAATACCCATATCTTTACTCACCCCTAAGTAAGAGCTTTAAGAAGGCAAGGCCTACATTTGATCCAGGGTCAACGCCGTCAACCACTCGTCCACTGTAACAATACAATTTACAACGTCTTACTATGTAGGCCTATACCACTTTTTATCATGTCTATAGCAGGAACTTGTATACAAGGGACTAGCAACTTATCTGGTATGCACACGCAAGTGTTTAGTGAGTCTAGGATTTTGAGAGAAGGACCCGTCACATGCATCACATGCAAACAATAAAGGTCCTAAATTAATAATACAAATATGGAGTAAAGTTATGTCGGTACATAATATTAATTTGAATGGGAGCTTCCAGTCTCTGTATTACAGTGAGTGAGTGGAGAGATGAAATGATTGATAGAATATGGTTTCACATCCGTTCAACAGGAAAATGGAAATAATTTCACCATTCTACTGCAGCACTCATGTTAGTGCGATGCTATTTTATATACAGACAAAAGTAAGAATCCGCGACTCAAAAACTGTTACACAAGAACCAGCTTACTGGAAATTGCCAACAGCAATGAAAACAGTAACATATCTACCTATGTCAGACATGGATTTCACATCAGCGAAGACAAAAAAGAAACATATGGACGAAATTGTAAATGAAACGCCCAATCAGACACCTGGTAAACGAAAAATGAAACCAATCACTACACCTACAGCTGATGAACTGTCCCAACTTTTTGACAAGCTTCATTCCACCTGTTCAGCGGCAGGAATTCTTAGTGTTGTGCCTGAACATTGCCGTTCATTTAAACCAAAATTGCTCTCTGGCAATTTTCCAACTGTGTTAACAGATTTATATAAACCTGACTGCCTAAAGCTCCAATTCAATGAGCTTTTGGAAATATGTGATAAAACTGAGCTCCACTTGACACCGGATCAGGCAGTGGCCATGGAACGATCAACACAAACACAGGCAGACAACAAAATGTGGTTTCGGTTTAGAGCAGGGCGAGTTACCGCTTCTAAAATGAAAAATGTTTGTAAATCAAATCCAGATCAGCCTTCACAATTACTCATTAGAGCAATATGCTACCCCAGTTCAGCCCCGTTCACTAACAAGGCATTGGTGTGGGGGTGTAAACATGAAGCAACCGCCAGACATGAAAACAACGATCAAATGGTCGCCACACATGATAACTTTCAGTTGTCTACATCCGGTTTGGTGCTTAATCCAGCCTACCACCACATTGGTGCCTCCCCGGATGGACGGGTTACATGTGATTGTTGTGGTACTGGGGTAGTAGAAATTAAGTGTCCATACTGCACACGCGACAGCTCAATTGAGGAGTATTGTTTGAATAAAATGCGAACATGCATTACAAATGATGCTGGCAGTATAACATTAAAAAAGGACCATGCTTACATGTACCAGATACAAACACAAATACACATTACTGATGTTGAATATGCAGAGTTTGTGTTATGGACAGAGCAGGACCTGCATGTTGAACGAGTGTTACCTGATGAGGCAATGTGGCAGGATAATACGGATAAGTCTGGTGTTTTCTTCCGCAAGGCTGTTCTCCCTGAACTTGTTGGCAAATTTTATACAAAAATTAGTTCTACACTCTGTGCCAGACAGAGTTCCCAAATTGACCAACAATCCACATCTGATGCAGCATGTATATTTCAGCTACCTATTGTTATTGTCAGGGGCCTGATAATGTAGATGAAATGATTGGGTGTGATGATAAAAACTGTAGAATTCAGTGGTTTCATTTGTCTTGCCTAAAAATTAAGAAAATTCCAAAAGGAAACTGGTTCTGCCCCGATTGTCGAAAGCTCACACATAACAAAAGAGTAAAAGCTTCAAAGAAGTAAAATCAATAGAAATCAGAAATATATTGCTAAAAATCTATGCAAAAACAATGCATTTTCAGTACCGGTATGTGTTTGTGTTCCAATTAGTGACTACATTTAGATGTATACACATGTATATTTACATATCTACACAGTTGTTTTGAATGGCACGCTTTTGTACTATTTATTCCCAAAACAAGATATCTCATCAATTTTAGTAGATATCTAATATATTATATAAAATATCTACTAAATAAATAAGATATCTTAATTAAAAAGCACTTATATAAGATATCTACTAAACTTTAGTAGATATCTTATAAACTATAGTAGATATCTTATAAACTATATGAGATATGTCATAAAGTTTATAAGATATCTTATATACTTTATTAGATATCCTATATAAAATTTCATATCAGATATCTACTAAAGTATATAAGATATGTCATAAACTTTAGTATATATCTTATATAATTTAGAAGATATATTATATAATATATAAGATATCTACTAAAGTTTATAAGATGGTCTGGGACGGCGGTCTGAGCATCCGGTTGATCATGATCTACACTGTTTACTGTTTCCCACCCTCCACCCTCATCCATTAATAAACATACTCCCACCTTATATAAGGGTGGAGGGTGGTAAACAGTAAACAGTGTAGATCATGATCAACCGGATGCTCAGACCGCCGTCCCAGGCGACCTTCGTATACCCTGAATGGTGAGTGTACACCCTAGCAAGGGTATATGTATAAACAGTGTAGATCGAGACTGGTGCGATAGTGTAAACCCTGATCATCATAGGGAACGCCAGCAGGTACGAATAGCGTATACCCTGTCCTTATATGGGTGTATTCCGTTCGTCAGTCTATGTGAATGACCAGCGTAGATCCGAATATGCAGGTACGACAGCAGGTACGATCATCGTATGTGCATGTGACCCGTGTAGACCCTGATCATGTGTGGGTGTGTGTGTGAACAGTGTAGACACTATCCTGGCTATATCTGCAAATTATTTATGTAGAGTTGTAATTTGTTGAAATTCAAATGTTAATCAATTAGTCAATTTAGTGCAGCATCAAAGGGAGCACTCAGTATTTCCTACTTTTTATAAGATATCTTATATAGTATAGTAGATATCTTATATAGTTTCCTTTATAAGATATCTACTAAACTATATAAGATATCTAGTAAAATATATATTATATAACATATAAGATATCTCATAAAATATATAAGATATCTTATATAGTTTATAAGATATCTTATATACAATTGTATAGAAGATATCTCCTAAAGTATATAAAATATCTACTAAACTTTTTCAGATATCTTATATACTATATGAGATATCTTATATAGTATATAAGATATCTTATATATATATATATTATATACGATATCTTATAATAAACTATATAAGATATCTTATACAATATATAAGATATCTTATAAAATATATAACATATCTCATATAGTATATAAAAGATCTGATAAAGTTTTAGAGAATCTTGGTAGCGTCTATTGTTGTTGTTGTTGTTATCAAAAAGGAAAGATGTCCGCCGCTAACTTTTTGTCGCAACTAAAAATGTAGACGTAATTGAACCACACTACATATATAGGACGACAACGTCCCATCAATATTATTTCAGCAGACTACACAAAAACTAGATAGCTTAGCCTTTCTACTATCACTCACAAAATATACAATGGACACTTTTTCAATGTGTAAAATGTTAAACTGATGCACTGTCTATTATCAGAAGTACATCTGACAGAGATAAAAGCCGTATTTACTTGCATAGCAGGCAAGTAGACATTAGTGACAATACACTCAGATAGCTGCTTACAAGTCACCGGATTGCATACAGTATACATAGTAATACAGGTATATATCCTCAGCACTGTGTATTGTTCTTACTGTTACACAGTTTTTACTGAATTCTCAAACATTTTAACAAAGGGTCAAGAACGCTTCAGACATCAGACTTTGTATACAAATCTGATGAAAACAGAGCATAGTACGCTGTCTCCATATCGTGTTGCACCAACTATTATTCATATGTTTGACATATTATTAGTGGTATGTGTCAAACGCAATAAGACGTAAACATGGCAACTGCATGCACTGTATAGGATATTGTAAGAAGAGACTGTTCACATGTATGTTATGCGTATATCCAATCACATTTACGAAGCAATTATGCATGACTCTTTGGATGATCAGGGCCCCACGGGTCCTTAACTTTCTTTTAATTAACTTAAAGGAAAATTTAAGAATGAGCCTTCTTTTTATTCGTGAAATTTGGTCAAATATTGATTTATTGCTAAAAAAACAATATCCCATGTTAAATCCCCACGGAGTGAAGATGTCTATGGAGATTTAACATGGTGAAATTTTTGTAATTTCAATTTCCAAAATGTTTCGTTTTCGGACTCCTCCCATAGCTTTCCTTTCTCCCCCTGTTAAATTCCCATAGACAAATACATTTTTTTGTAATAAAATCAATATTTGACAAATTTTCACGAAATAAAAAGAAGGCTCATTCTTAAATTGTCCTTTAATTTAATATTATCGAAAAAAGTATTGTTTAATTGTTTATATAGCCGTAAGATTTGGGCAGCTTCGTGAAACAGACAGTCACATGTCACAACACAATATTCTTTACAGCGTAGTATTACGTACAGCGGTTATTTTTGTCAGAATATCCGATGTGGTACTCTTGTCGATGTCTACAAATGAAAGCGCAGCAAGGCCGACCAAGTTCGCGCACATGTCTCAACTACAACGGATCTCGATGGTATTCGAATGATTTATCTAACAGTAGTGAACCAATACTTATAATTTAACATGGAATGTAACGATATTACACAATGCTTTACGGGTTCTGATGGTGGTTTCCAATGTAAACATACATTCAGAGCTCAAACATCCATTTCTTAAAAATACAAAGCTGGCAGTTTTTTTCACAAATCGACGATGTTTTAGGGGACCCCTATTGCTTTAGTCATGATCCGTACACAATAAACAAACGTTGATTTCAGACATGATGTGTCATTTTCTGAAAATTAATAACACCATGTTTTAAAATAAACATAAACAATGACGTGTTGGTGCATTTTGTTTTACCAAATTGAGTGTTTCATAGCGATCCACAAAATGAGTTTTCCACTTTTTACTCATATAGACTACTGGGTTAAAAAGGATCCACCATTCACTACATGCATAAACTAGTTTAAATTCCGAACAAATTACATTTTCTGATTAATATTCTGATTTGTAGAAGATCCACACTTTGTCTGTGTGGTTCTGTGCTGTAGACGTCCACCCTTTGTCTGTGTGTTTCTGTGCTGTAGACGTCCACCCTTTGTCTGTGTGTTTCTGTGCTGTAGACGTCGTTTCATCACATTTCACCAGGAAATACTGGTACAGTCGAACCTCCCCGAATGGCCACCTCGCTACAACAACACCCTCTCTGTAACAGCCGCTATTTTACATCCCAAATGGATGATTTCCTCTATATGTAACCCTTAGAATGCTCAGCGCGAAAATGGTCGTCTGCTGTTGCATTTGCCTTCTTTCTCAATAAGAACATGTTTTGACTGCACTTTAGAATCATTTCTTTTGGAAATGATTCTATAATGCTGACAGAGCATGTTTTTGATCAGAATTAACGAAGAAAATAAATAAACGGTGGACGACAAAATTTGATTCAGCATTAACCTCCCTATAACAGCCACCTCTTTAAAACAGCCAGTTTTGCGTCTTCCCATGGGTGGCTGTTGTAGAGAGGTTGCACTGTATACAAGATATGCTGCCCAGTGATTTACCGTGAGTGTGGAGGCCGGGGGTTTATTTCATTGAAGAAAATGTTTCATCCTAGACGTTTCCGGCGAAGAAACAATTCAAGATATATCCGCGAACAATGCAGATCCTGACCAGACAGCTCATGAATCAGCTCGCCTCAGCTCATTGTTGATATTGTGGCTTAGTGTTGAAGGGTGAAATGGTTTGACTAATGTGAACGCTTACAAGACATAGTACACATTGTATTATACAGTGAAACCAGGGCCCAGGGTGTCCAGCTTAGAGAGGTTTCACTGTAAATCAGGCATTGGATCATTCAGAGCCATATTTGTGTGCTATGCGATCACGAACATACATTACCACCTGAGATAAATGACCAAGAAACTAATCAAACATAACATCACAGGTGTTTTCTTGGTGTCCGGTTTAGAGAGGTTTCAATGTACAACACTCGAATGTGAATCATATGTCTGGACTGTTATCATGCAGTTGATACCTCAGAACGTGAAATAGCCGAAACAAATTTAGGACGTCAATATGCCTGTATTAAGCAGATGTGGCGTCGCGAAATTAAGGTTTTTTCAGCTTTACCTACACTTAATCATATACATGATCTATACTGCTCAAACTAGGTGCTAATTATTGATGTTATATTGTATATTTACACATACATTTGTTACCAAACATTTGAAAAGTGACATATAGGTCCATAGGGCCGGGTGTTTTCGTCAATATTATATTGTACATACATATTCCCTGTTTCGTTTAACACATGTCACTATAATAAACAAATTACTTACTTTCTTTTTTTCTTTTTTTTTTTTGAATTGTCAGTGAACCACCCGTTTATTTATATATATACATGTATATATATATATATTTTTTGTATCTATAAATAACAAACATGTATAACAAAGTCAGCGACCTACAATGTGGAGCCGATCAGACCGTGGTTATGTCCGATGTGATAGGATTCACACTGTTGGATCTCACAATACATTCAATTATTGTCAAATTCAAAAGGCTATCGATATTAATTTGCAAAATATTCTGATGCAGTTAATATTATAATGACAAGCTGTGTGGACTCAGATTTCGATCGCATGGATGTGCGTTCTGGATCGGAGTCTACACTGATTGTTTCACATTTAGTTGAATAGATGTCGGGATTTATTGTTTTTGCAGAGATATAACCGATTGAACTGTGGAAAGACTACAGATATAAGTTGTCTGTTCGAAGTAAAATTGGGTATTTTATATTTACTTACTTTCTTACTTACATACTCTAACGTCAAAATTGTAAATTTTGACAAAGTTATAAGCTGGTCTAAGAGCAAATTTCACTTTTATCGATACCGGAATTATTTCCCTTGAAATCTGTAAATCCGACAAAGAAACGAGTGCGTCATAATAAAAACACCCTCCAACCACCGAAATTCCTCTAATGAACGTTTTTTCTTCCATATATCGGCTGAAATTTCCATTTCAACGAAAAAATATAAATTTCCAGAGCAGTCATTGTTTTGTTCACACAGTTTTATATGGAAATGTAGAATGATAGTAGAAAGAGATTTCGATGCTTAAACAAGAGGGCCATGATGACCCTATATCGCTCACCTGTGCAATGTCACAACAATCAAGCAAATACTGGTATGTAAAGTTGTCACTACATGTACATCAAAATAAGCCCATGACGGGCAAAAAATGTCAATGCGACAAACTTGCGAAGTCACCAGGTTAGGAGTTGTCTCGCGATATGTACAGATATATCTTACACAACTTTGAGAGGTTTGGAGACCACAACAGGATGCTTCCAGCCTACTTTTTATTGCAATCCTTAGATTTTATGTATTATATAACCATATTCCGTAAAAAATGTTGCCCCTATTTGACCCCCGGGCCATACCCATTTTTGACACAGAGGTCACCATTTTGATAGCTTTGAAAAAGCATTATACATCGATCATTCCTGTCCAGTTTCGTCGAAATTGGTCTGGTGGTTCGTGAGAAGATTCTTTAAGAATGTATGCTATTTTTAGACGGCGGCCATCTTGGATTAACGACGACGGCCATTTTAACAAAACTGAAAAGGCTTTACCAATGAACCATAACTGCGAAGTATGGCCACCAATGGCCAAGCGGTTTGTATGAAGAAGACATTTGAAATCTCTAATAAAAGAACGACCTTTTGACCTTTCGGCGGCCATCTTGGATGATGTAATCATCCGATTCGATGAAAACAGCACCACAGCGATCGCCTCGTCAATACCTTTGATTTGATATATTATAAGGCCATATTCCATCAAAAATGAAATTTGACCCCATTTTTGACCCAGGGGTCACCATTTTAACAAATTTGAAAAAGCATTGATCATCGATCGTTTCTGTCAAGTTTCCTAGAAATCGGTCTGGTGGAGAAGATGATTTTTTAAAATTGTGTGCTATTTTTATACGGCCGCCATCTTGGATTAACGATGACCGCAATTTGAACAAAACTGAAAAGGCTTTACCAATGGACCATAACTGCGAAGCTTGCTACCAATGGCCAAGCGGTTTGTATGAAGAAGACGTTTGAAATTTCTAATAACAGAACGACCTTTTGGCGGCCATTTGGATGATGTAATCATCTGATTTCGACAAAAAATGCTCCTAAGTGATCGTTTCGTCAATACCTTGGAATTGATATATGACATGACCATATTCGGTCAAATGTGAAATTTGACAACTACTTGACCCCTCCTGCCCGGCCCAGTTTTGACCGGGGGGGGGGGCATCATTTGAAGGAATCTGAAACATCGTTAACTATCGATCATTCATATCAAGCTTCGTCGAAATCGGCCTGGCGGTTCGTGAGAAGAAGATATTTTTAGAATTTGACCTAATTTTCAACAGCAGCCATCTTAGATTTCGGGATGACCACCATTTAAACAAAAATGTAAAGGCTTGACCAAATAACCATTACCATATCGGCCAAGCTGTTCACGAGAACAAGACTTTTGAAACCTTTATTAAAATAACGACCTTTTGACCTTTCGGCGGCCATCTTGGATGACATGACCATCCGATTTCGACAATGCATGTACCAGAGCGATCGCCTCTTTGATACCTTCGATTTGATATTGATATGACCATATTCGGTCAAAAATAAAATTTGACCCCAAGTTTATCCCACGGGCCTCGCCCATTTTTGAATCCGGGGTCACCATTTTAACAAATTTGAAAGCGCATTGTACATCGATCATTCCTATCAAGCTTCGTCGAAATCCGGCTAGCGGTTCATGAGAAGAAGATTTTTTAAGAATTTATGCTATTTTTAGACGGCGGCCATCTTGGAATAGCGATGACCTTTATTTAAACAAATCTGAAAAGACTTGACCCAATAACCATTACCGTGAAGTTTGGCCAATATCGGCCAAGCGGTTCACGAGAACAAGACGTTTGCAATCTTTATTAAAATAACGACATTTTGACCTTTGGGCGGCCATCTTGGATGACATGACCATCCAATTTCGACAAAACATGTACCAGAGCGATGGCCTCTTTCATACCTTCGATTTGATATAGACATGACCACATTCGGTCAAAAATAAAATTTGAAAAAATCACAATAAAATAATTATTATAGAGAAAAATCGTTCAGTCAGTGTCAGAAATTGAAAAAATGTGCATTTGCTGAAATGTTTGCTATAGTCTTGAATATTGTGTTTATTTTCATTGTGAGACACCGTGAAACAAAAAACAAATTGGTTCCATTTTTTTCCATCACTATCTTGGCTGCCATCTTGAATTCAAACAGGGCACCATTATTGTCAATAATGCTGCAGAGGTGTATGTTTTTGCAAGATAATTTAGTTTCCTATGTTGTCCAATTCATGGAGGGCCACCATGTTGGATTTCAAAATGGCCACCCAATCCAAAATATAGTTTACAATAACAATGTTCACTATTGTGACATAGAACTAATTTTTCAACGACATTCCACGTGCTACTATTTACAATTAGTGTCTTATAAACGCCAGAAATGAGTAGCGCTTAAACATGACTTCATAGTATGTCAATATGGCTGGCAAGATAAGCATAGTTTGGTATTTGTTTAAAGAATTCAGTGTTTCTCTTCCTTAAAGGTACATGCCCACGCAGTAGGCACAAAATGTTCTTTATAGGAATTAAATAAGTGTATAATTATGTCACTATTCCACCAGTTCTAAAAATTACGAGTGCCCGCTAAACAAATATAATCATTTATTAATTATCAATTTACTGTTAGCGACGCGCGGCGATAACAGTCTATTTTGATAATGTGCGGGGACGACGGCTTTCACATCACGGCTTGCGGTGCGCATGCGCGGTATACTACGCGCGCCAATAGGCTTCCCAATATGTAAACAAGAATATGAACATGTCGAAACGTCCAGTACGGAAATTGTATGAAACGGCGTCGGCCAAATAAAAGGCGAAATGTCTGAGGGACAGGCAGTACAGAGAGAGAGAGAGAGGTTAATATTGGCGACCAGATCACCAAATGGAAAGAGTTACGTGGAGATTTAGATTTGGGAGTCGAACAGAGATTTTTCTTCTCAACTTCCGATACTTCACTGCGCATGTCAAAGATGTGATATGATTGACCGTGTCACGTGACGCGTATTGGTAAAAATAGCACGAAGTCAGAAAATACGCTTTCTGGTCGCGGCATATAAAATGCGATTTAACACCAATTGACACGCGCCGTAATTAAAAATAATTCGTTAGTGGGTAGACAAATGGCTCATATAAGGCATGACAGAAAATGAAAAGTAGTAGTACAGTGTAACCTGCTGCGTGGGCATGTACCTTTAAATAATGTATAAGCACTGTTTATGTTATTATCATTATTATACATGCACTATATTACTAAGTTGCAAACATGAAACGTCTTCTATTTAGAATGCCTTCAATGATTCAAAATGGCCGCCATACAAACAAGTCTTTATTTAGTGTATATATTATGGACCGCGCTCTGGGAAAACCAGCCTTAATGACAAAATTTCGATTTTCACTTTTTTACATTTTCTGTTGCGGACACCTTTCAAAAACAATATTGTGAAAAGAAAATGCAATTATGCTTCAAAGTTGTTGTTTTATCTCACTTTTTGCAGCACCATGTGAATCACGCACGGAAAAAAAACGTAACGTCATCGAGAAAATGACGTTATTGAAACGGCGACGTTTGTACGCAAGTCAACAACCTACAGTAGAAATGAGTGTTCATAAACGCATCGATGGTGCTTGCTGTAAACTGTATTATCTAAATGTATCTACAAGTGTTAGTATGTATACTATCAAACATTGAACAGAATAAAACCATGATATGCACATGTAGTGAATAAAACAAACGCACCACTATCGATTTTAAATCTATAATTAGCCGACGACATGCGGCTTTGTAATTTGCCACCATCACCATAATAGATTCATATACATGTGTCGTCAGAAAGATACATTGTACTTATTTCAGAATTTAGGTCAGAATAGAATTGACGTCATTTATAGTTAATTGTGACGTCATTTCATGATGTAGACAATACGTCACAAAAGACCAAACAACTAAACGGCATTCCTGGTGTTTGAAATTGTAAATTATAGCATATAGGCACGTCATATCGGTGATTGAAACAAAAAATAACCAGAATCTGCATAGAATTTGGATAGGCCTATGGCCGCACATATCAATGACTTCAGCGCCCGATGGGGTCTAGAGGGTAGTCGGACCCCCTCCCCACCCCCGGGGATTTGTAAACACATTAAAAATCGACTGTCCATTCCTGACTCTCGGAATTAAATTGACATCTCAGAACGCGGGAGGAAAGTTTTCCTGTGTAGTCAATATGACTGACGTACATGTACCCGGTACTTGCAGGTCTGTGCTGAAATACTGCGCTGACCCCCACTCCTTCGGCTGCCCACTGCCGCCACTGCCACCCTACCCCCTCCCCCACCCTTACACACCGTGGGAAGAAATTGTTAGGTGTGTCCACTTAAAACAGTTATTATGCGGTCAAAAGGTCGTTCTTTTATTGGAGATGTAACATATATGGTTGTATAATTGTATAATGTCCCGATAAAAATACCGGCAGTATATACTCTCGTCGGGAATAATTAATTTGAAAACGAAATGTGCAAATTAATTGTGTTGTGTTTCAGAACCTAGACGCGTTTAATCTGCAAATCTGGAATGTGTGTGTATTTGCTTTCTATTATTTACACGCCTCCGACTAGAACGACCCTTTGATAAAAACAAAGCATGCAGATGTATATTGTTTAGTACAATGTAGTAAGTAAATTAACAACGATCTGCCAAAGTCGGACTTCTTAAATGCACATTTGTGCAGTCTGATCAGTGCCTGCAATGATTCCAAATATACTATTAAAATTGCTATACATTCATATAACCATATTTAAAAGTGGTAATGGTAAAGAATATTTACATTGTTATCAAACGGCAATCTTCCGGCTGATTCAATGTGATATTTTTGAAAGTCGCTAAAGAATTACGTGATACATGTATCTGGTAGCATACACAGATACCAATCAGTAGGCTACGTCCCTGGTCCCTGTTCGCAGTAAATATGCATGTGGCACAATACCAGCACACTAAATACTAAAACATGGTTGGCCCAGTGTCTCCATGATGCGATATGACAGGAGCCGCGTATATTTGGCACTAACATAATGTTACATCAATGATAAGCTTATTTTTCTGAAAATTTCCAAATTGTATTTTATGTTGATTTTCGAAACATTCGACGGGCGAAACAGTAAATTAAATTAAATTAATTTTATCCAGAATACGTGTCCCAGGTAATGAGTAACTTTTGCTGGCACACTTTCACGTAATCTGAACACGACCGCTTAGAACAATTAGTAAACAGCACACACATGCGCCCCGGGTCCTAAATTTGCAAGTACATGTATATCTGATGGTGGTCGCCAGACAAGATAAGTTTGCTTTCTTGAGTATTCTTGTTTAAATCCAAATTAAAAAACAGAAAGATGCCTCCATCTACGCCGACTACAATTGTTCTCGCGTTTGTATTGTATAAATAATTATTGAAATATTAGCAATATGATTACATAATACGAATGCGTTATCTAAAAATACTGGTCGTATGGTTATTTGGTTTCAAATGTCAGGGCACAAGTCGTGCATATATATCATGTATATTATAAAAAATTATTTGCAATATTCCCATTTGTATAAAAAATAATAGAAAAAATCACTACGTGTTTTCTTGAAGGAACCCGAAAAAAACAGACAACTTTCTGAACCACTATGAAAACCACTATGTAAAATTCTGTTTCGCATATCCAAAATTAATATGTTTGTGAGCCACAAAATAGTAAAGCGTACGGTTATAAATAGGACAACTTATTGCAATGACGCAATTATTTCGAGTGTCAAAATCCGATGTGACGTTGGTAAATTTAAGCGTAACTTTGCGACGTCATTTTCAGGCTTTCATGACGTTGTCATTAAGGCTGGTTTTCATTATATATATGCTATACTATAGAAGGGCACACATGATACAGCTAGTATAATATGGCTTCCAATATTTCCCCCATATATATCTGCTGTCAAATGCTTTTGGTACTCAAATTTATATTAGCAGAACATTCATTTACGTATTAGTGTTTGCGGCCTGTCAGTAGCTAATGTCATTGTAGGTCTTCGCCATCACAGTCACTTAACCTCCAAACCCCTAAAACGAATAGGAATAGTACTAACCCTACAACATTACAGTGGGTATCCGTCATGTAACATGCAAGTCAAAAACGTATATGAGGGCCACTGGAACCAGCGAGATTGGGATTCAGGATGAAATACATCATTAAATTACCATTCACATAAGGAAAATGCATGTATTACCCACACATGTTGCAATTAGTGTAATATATGTAGTTTAAGTACACCCTTTGTACATATAACGGTGATGAAACTGGTAGGCTTAATAACGTGATGAAGTAACAAAATAAGTTTTGATTCTGTTTAATCCAGATTATTGGTCATTGACACATATGTGATAAGTCCACATTGGAAGATGTGTCGGTCTATCAGTTCAACATACTGTGCCAACAACAAAATGTAAATATGTGTTATGCGTCTGTTGCTCCTTTAGCATTTGGAAGATGGGCATTTGTTAGGGATGTCGGAGTTCTTTCAAAAATTTATATTTTTATGGAATGTGTGGTATCAAATTAAAGCTGAGGAATGTAGTTTTGAAATGCAAGTTATTTCATCAAGATATCTTATTAGATTAGTTAAGAAGTTATTCAATGAAAATAGAGAACTTCGGAAATTTTCTGACCATTTTCTGCCAATTTTGTATTTAAAGATTTTTTGATTTTTTTAAATGTGTAGAATGGAGTGTTTGATATCTATTTAAAGGTATTGAAGAATTCAAAACAATGGAAGTTGTTTCATCAAGATATATTGATTGGTTAAGAAGTTATTCAATTTTTAATTTCGAGAAATGAAAAAAATTGTAAAAAAAAATAATTAGTTTTTTAATTTAGTGAATATTTTTTCCGAAAAAGTATGCAGTATGGAGTGTTTGGTATCTAATTAAAGGTATTAAAGAATGCAAAACAATGAAAGTTGTTTCATCAAGATATCTTGATTGGTTAAGACGTTATTCAATTTTTTATTTCGAGAAATAACAAATTTTCTAAACAAAATATTGCCAATTTTGAATGTAGTGGATATCTTTTCCACAACAACGTGTACATTATGGAGTGTCTGGTATCAAATTAAAGGTATTGAAAAAAATGCACAACAATGGAAGTTGTTTCATCAAGATATCTTGATTGGTTTAAGAGTTATTCAAATTTTCACATTTGGGGGAAAAAAAGCAACATTTGTTTGTCCAGAGATCTTAAAACGGATAATATACATACACCACTTGATAGTAAGTAGCTCAATTATTTTTTGCACAAAGATGTTCATGTCAAGATTATAATGTGTTAATGAATAGAGCTGTTTGGTGTGTTTATAACATGTTTTGATTAAAATATATTCACAAACTGAATATTAATGGCCGAACTAATGAATGGACCAAATTACAAAAACTTTTTATCTATCCAAAATACAAGGTCGGCGGTGAGATTAACTAAGATAGTGCGCTCTCAATTAATTAACCAACAATTAGTCAACAGTGGCTCTCATACACGGATTGATAGATAATTTGTGTTTAACGGCATATCAACAGCTAAGGTCATTTAAGGCTTGGCCAACGGGTCTTATTATCCCGTATTTAATGTGTCCATAACGAGAGAAATTCCCAAAACCAGAACTGAATATTCGGCCATGAAATTAGAATATCCTATCCTAGTGCTAGGTCCATTCCACACCAGTCACTTAACTTAGCCCAACCACAAAAGTAGTATGATAAACACTAAACTAATTTGATCTGACATGTGGCTGCAGAGGCAACAAGAAAATATGGCTTGTCGGCACACAAATGCCCATGGTGGCAGATTGGAGAAACTGTGTCACAAGTTAATTAACAAAGTGATACGTATTCACAAGCGTATTTGTGAAGGTCAAAAGGTCAAAGTCATATTAAGGCCAGCATGGATGTATGGCATTTGTGCACATGTACGATGTATTAAAATATTAAAGTAATCCATCAAGGGAAATAGAAGTGATGATGACAGAAATGAGAAACTCGGGCAAATTTCTTAATGTGTGAAAAAGTTGTGACGGTCAAGGTCATAAAAATGGCAGCATGGATGTGTGGCATTTGTCCACAGGTATGCTGTGTTGAACTGTTTATGTTCAAATGATATAGAAGTTATGACAGTTTGTTGGTGTTTAACGGCCTATCAAGCAGCTATATATGGTCATATATGGTTATATAAGGTCGGGCCAACGGGTTCGATTACGATTAATCATACTCAGATAAGGCGTACAACTCTCACATACAAAACCAAAGAAGTACACGAGGGCCAAACTAGGTCTCCGGTCGGGATTCAGGTAAGGAAGAATCCCGATCGTTAAATACCCCACCGGTTACCCACGAAGAAATGAACAACTCTGCCGAACTTCTTAACGTGTGAAAAAATTCAAAGTTGTGAACGCCAAAAGGTGAAGGTCATATTAAGGGCAGCATGGATGTGTGGTAGTTGTTCAGAAGTATGCTGTGTTTAAATATTTAACTAATCTAATCCTATCTAACCAATCCTTAAAGGTACATGCCCACGCAGCAGGTTACACTGTACTACTACTTTTCATTTTCTGTCATGCCTTATATGCGGCATTTGTCAACCCACTAAGAAGTTATTTTTAACTACGGCGCGTGTTAATTGGTGTTAAATCGCATTTTATATGCCGCGACCAGAAAGCGTATTTTCCGACCTCGTGCTATTTTTACCAATACGCGTCACGTGTCACGGTCAATCACATCACATCTTTGACATGCGCAGTGAAGTATCGGAAGTTGAGAAGAAAAATCTATGTTCGAGTCCAAATCTAAATCTCTCCGTAACTCTTTCCATTTGGTGATCTGGTCGCCAATATTAACCACTCTCTCTCTCTCTGTCTCTGTACTGCCTGTCCCTCAGACATTTCGCCTTTTTTTTTGGCCGACGCTTGTTCATACAATTTCCGTCCTGGACGTTTCGACATGTTGATATTCTTGTTTACATATTGGGAAGCCTAGTGGCGTGCGTAGTATACTGCGCATGCGCACCGCAAGCCGTGATGTGAAAGTCGTCGTCCCCGCACATTATCAAAATAGACTGTTACCGCCGCGCGTCGCTAACAGTAAATTGATAATTAATAAATGATTATATTTGTTTAGCAGGCGCTCGCAATTTTTAGAACTGGTGGAATAGTGACATAATTATGCACTTATTTAATTCCTATAAAGATCATTTTGTGCCTACTGCGTGGGCATGTACCTTTAAAGTGATATAAAAGCAAACTGGGGGGAGGGGGTCAATATTTTAGCTGTAAACTTCTATCTATATCTATTTGTGCCTGTTGGAGAAAGGAAGAATCGGAAGCTGCCCCACCCACCACCGCCGGCGCTGTACAAATATATAATAGAACCCCCCCCCCCCACCAACACTGTAGAAAAAGCAGACATTTTTATTGAATACAAAATAGATCAATTAGTTATATTGCATAATTAATTGGCCTCCAGACGCTTTACAAATAATTAAAAAAAAGCCCACAGAAAGAGGTGGGGCTGTGGAGAGGGGGGACGGGGGGGGGGGGGGGGGGGGGGCGCTTGGGTAGGGAGGATTGACAGTCTAGTGTCTCAACAAAAAAGATCGCGAAATACACAATACTCAATAATAATGATTCAGGCTTCAGCTCAATTTGATTGATAATAACATTGTTATTTGGAATTGAATTATTTTTTTTATTGAATTGTTGAACATATATTCGAAGTGAATCTACAAGGACCCACAAATACACAGAGGCATCATTAAACAACAATTTGGCACTGCAATTTTACACCAAAAATGGCCAGTTCAACTGTAACGCTGACTTTTTCGATGTGGAAATAAAAATAAAATGGTCGCGAAAACCCATGACACGGCTCGTGTTCCGAACTTCCGGTTTGATATGAGGTTACTAAAAAAGTTTACCACCGAGTGCGCACAAGCCAAACGGTTCAACGCAGTGTTTTTTGGGCACATTAATGATTGTTAAAGAAACTGTCGATGTCCTAGGATGTCGAATCCAGAGGTTCTTATAAAAATAACTGTTCAAATATTTAACTCTTTCTAGCACCAAAAACACGATTTTCGTCTCAGAAATTTCAACAGCAGACAACGGAATCGTGTAGAGGGTGCTTTTTTCTTTCCGTTGACATGCCCAAATTAAATATCTATCAAGAAATGATCGCGTTATCGAATTTAAGCCACACCACCTATCACGTGAATTTTCAAAAAGTGAACTCGGCGCAAGTGATTAGAATGTATCGATTAAAAGTCACCCACATGTTACATATTTAAAAATAAAACTTCGTAAGTCATAAAATATACATTACACAATGTGCGTGTATGTTTTTTATTAACTAAATCGTCCAATATTGATAAAAAATCGACTTTGAAAACGGCCAAATTTAACATTGGGTCAGAAGGCAAACCGTACATCGGGGAAAACTCCGACAGCCCTACATTTGTCAATATTTATTTGCTTACAGCTGAGGAATTAAATAATTAATTTGGCCGTTTTATGTGGTGTCAAATGCTTAAGCCAACCAAATAGATAACTTAACCCATGTAGATGTATTAAATGTTAATCTACACACAGCAGTAGCCCCGTCGTTGATCCATGCCTGGGATGTTTAAAGTTGGATATTCGAACATGAGAACACAATAACAATGGTCATTTATAATTAAATAATACAATAATCGTTACTCATACTATGTCATATGACTTCCAATCAATATTTCCTACGTGATCGTCAAACATGTTTCGCAGAGATGCGAACACATGCAGTCCAGGCATGCATTGGGATATCTCTGATTGGCAGATCACATTCATATCAGCATGACTATTAAAAAATAACCATATCCATTGTATGTACAAGTGTGATTGTCTATATATTTATATGTTAATACATGTATGCCATATACCCGTTGTCAGAGTGGAAATTTGGCTAGGTTATCAACAGTGCCAGCTGTTCAGTAGCCTATTTCACCAGCATTGCAACGTATACTTTTCTAGCAAAGTATACTTTGAAGGAATAAGAAAACGAATGAGCAGCCGCTGTAGCCATCGAGAAGAGTAGAGTCTCTTCTATAAAATAGTAGGTTGACGACAAATATTGCTTAGCCAGATCCATGGCTAACATATCAAAAGCTACATGAAAGCAATGTCCCAATGTACACCAAAACTGTTGATGCCATCGATGGAGCAGGCTCCAAAATTGTGACAGCTCTGTTTAACATTCGACAAAAGTGGGTCATATAATTATATACATAAACCACATAATTACATATGGATACAAAATAAAAAATAACTATTCAGCCCTGAAATTAGAATAACCTGATCCTGTGTTTGGTCCTCACAACAACATAGTCACTTAGTCCCATCCCGAAGGTAATAAGATTTTACTACTCTTATAATGGGTATGTCCAGGTTTAACTCTCAGATATAACTAGCAGTATACCGGAATGCAATTTGAATACTTTACATGAATACTCACACCCCAATCCGTACATATGAAATATGACATTCAATCCAGTTAAACCGGCCTGAAATGACCGTAGCTCTTAACAGGCCGTTACACACAGTTAACAGGAATTACACACAATAAACAGTAATGTAGATTTTCGGGACAATCATTATTCTGGATGTTGTAAAAGTCATTTGATGCGAAAAGGTATACCAGCCTGACATTAAATCTAAATATAAAACGTGTTATTTGTGCCCTATGCATTTTATATTGCATAACACATGAGTTAGTGTGGGATGGACGCCAGTACTACATATGGAAGTAAACTATTAATAATATATGCTAGCAATCAGATATTGCCTGTTATCAGACTGTCATTTACAGTTAAACACAATACATTTAGAGGTCATACATAGAACTAAATGTGCATTAGTGTTGACATACAGAGTGGTCATCACAAGAACATATATGTAATGTAGTGTATGTGCTGTAGGAATGTGTCATATGATGTTCCATGTGGAGAGTCATGGCGGTCATGAGTGACTATCATAGATATCTCAATATTGCATAGTGAAACACATTTATTCCATTTTCTGCCTGTGCTCATAAATAATGATATTGCTTATTTAAAATACTGGTACCCAGTTGGAACACAACAAATTATGCTAAATGTTAAATGCTAAATTTTAAAATGACAGACATCAATGTTATTGCATACAAATGTGGTCAATATACTTGTTCAATCAACACCATACATAACCAGCCACATGTGTAGTCCAAACCGTTGTTATGCTCTTGCTGATTAAAGGTACATGTACTTTATATCAGAGACACTATCGGAGACATCTTCTGGCAAATTAAACATACATTCACCATCACCCCACGTATTTATTGGCATTATTATACATTTTATATCAGACGTAAATTTGCACGCTGATATCAGGAGTGATAACCGTGTTTCCTTAACATGTTAACGGACAGTAGTATTTTTGTCTGTATATATTTTGTATGTGCAATGATCCTACTTTATAATCTGTCGGAAATATTATTTTGTTCAGGTGACGCATTTAATTAGTATTAATAATTAAAAAATAGCATGCCTCATTTGCATATGAAGATAGCCTTATACCGCGAATCAGTAAATCAATATGACTAAATGATTATATCTGTATAGCGGGCACACGCAATTTTAGAACTGGTGGAATAGTGACACAATTATACACTTATTTAATTCCTATAAATAACAGTTTGTGCTTACTGAGTGGGCATGTACCTTTAAACTGTTTGATTTAAACGGTGGCCATTTTGAAATACACATCTACATCAGCAACAATCTAATTATTTCATTACATGACATAGTAATACATGTGGCCAATTAAATATTTAATTTACCGCATTATAATGTAGATAATAATCCATTTTCCAAACGAAATTACTTGTGCTCAATTGAAAATAACACAAAATGCATTGTTATGGCGGCCATTTTGAATTTTAAAATGGCAGAAATATCTGTTATCTTGGCAGCCATTTTTTTAATATATCCCATAAATAAGTTAACTAAATTATGATCAAAAATATGTTGTTCTTTTTTATAAAAAGAGGATATGGGTCTTGAATGGCGGCCATTTTGAAATTCAGGATGGCCGCCACACGTGTGGTCGAAAACAATGGTACCAATTTGTTCTTGTACTTTGTCACATACTCTGTCATAAACACACATTTTTGGTGTCCCGATAGTATAGTATCAAACATTCGTCACATGCATGTCCTTTTTATGTTTTTGTGCAATTCTGCTAGCCACAGTGAGGAATTTGGGGAATCGTTCGCACACAGTTGCGTCCGGGGCCCGCTATCTTCATTTCTTGTAAGTCTTGTTTTCATCTGTCCGGTATGGTCGTAGCGATGTTCATAATGATGATTTCCTCAGTCACGTGACATTAGTTAGACATCGTTCGACCATATTGAACAGATGCACTTATCGTGTGCGCAGCAGGTTTCCACTAGCAATCCATTTTCTATTTTAATCGTATCTATTGTCCGAGTATGCATTGACATACAGCGTACTCTATTCAGTCCGAATCAATGCCAATCTTCCATATAAGGCCAAGCCCCTTCAGTACCCTCGATATACACCATCCACATTAACAATGGAATGTAACAGACAGTTCTCTAACATATTGTGCTTAACGATTTTCAGCATAATATGGACAACATGGTTACTTATTATTCTTTCGGGAGACGTCCATCCGAACCCCGGTCCCACAGATAGCGACGATTTTCTGGATTTTTAATTTAGTTCCATTCCGTCTACGTCATTCAACCAAGAATCGGCGTGCGAAATAATTTTATCACATGATCTATCTCATCACTTGTCATTCATACATTGGTACGTTCAAAGTATGTACTCAAAACTAGACATATTACGCACTGAGCTCAAAGACTTTGACCTAATAGCTTTTACAGAGACATGGCTTGGCGATGAAAATAAAACAGATGATATGCTGTTTTGCAATTTTGAATCTCCAGAAAGGAAAGATAGACAAGGCGATAGGCACGGAGGTGTAATTTTATATCTTAGAGACACACTATTCCATAAGCGTAGGCGAGACCTCGAGCTCCCTAACATTGAATCAATTTGGATTGAAGTTGTGTCAGATAAGAAACATTTCTTATTTAGCGTATTTTACAGGCCCCCGAATCTTAATGCTGTATATGGTAATAGTATCGAAGACTCAATTCATATGGCGATAGATACTGGCCATAGAGATATTGTAAATGTTGGCGATTTTAACTATAATACTTTGAACTCCCAATCCAATAGAAAGGTGACTTCAATTTGTACTCAGTTTTCACTGTCGCAGTGTATTTCCTTCCTCTCCAACTCACTTCACCGAGCATTCTGAATCAATCATCGACTTATTGTTTGTATCAAATAGAGACAACATCGTTAGCAGCGGAGTAGGAGATCCATTTTTGCGACAAGAGACATGGTTTCATTGTCCTATATATGGCCTTCTAACATTTTCCAAGCACAAATTTAAACCGTTTAAGCGCAAAATATGGCAATATGAGTTTGGAGACTACGACATGGTGCGCAGAGAAATATCAACCACAAACTGGGACAACTTACAATCTGAATGTTAATGAATACGCCCATAATGTAATTAATTAATAAAGTCATGTCTCTTGCCCAAGAATATATACCTAACAAAGAAATACTTGCTCGACAATCTGATTTACCATGGATAACCACTACTATTAAGAGAATGATCAGGAAGCGGAAACGATTATATCATAAAGCAAAAAAAATATAATAACCATTCACATTGGTTAAAGTTTCGAAGTTTCATAAGATTGGTGGTCTACTTTGAAACATGTTATATGCGAGAATGAAAATAAAACAATCCCACCACTTCAACATAATGGATCAATAATCGACGATAAAACTGGGAAAGCTAACATGTTATATAACGTTTTCCGTGATCAAACTCTTTTACAAGAACCTCCTGTTCCTTCACCCATAATAACGCCTTATGCAATAACCAGTAGACTTGAATCTATCACCCTTAACAAAACAGAAATACAAACAATCCTTTCTAATTTGCCCATAGGTAAAGCCTCTGGACCAGATGGCGTGAATAATCATATACTTAAAGAAATAAAGTACGAATTAGCAACTCCCCTAAAAGAACTCTTTAACAAATCAATTGAATGTGGACTATTTCCAGACGTATGGAAAGAGGCCAATGTGTGCCCGATATTTAAAGCTGGCGATCCTTCTCTCACTTCGAATTATCGTCCCATCTCCCTGCTTAACACTGTTAGTAAAGTTCTTGAGAAGCCCAGCCAGCATCACCATGTCGGGCCGACGTCGGCTGTAAGTCGTACAGCGGCGGCGTATGCCGACGTCGGTACGCCGTCGGGCCGATGTCAATTGGATATGTTGTTTTATGAAATAAAATGTAAGAGAAAACAAATGTATACATTTAAAGATTATATAGCCTATGTCTACATATGAAACTAACTGGAAATGCAGATTTTGTTTCCTATTTGGCATATTTTGTCTATCACGAGTGCTGACGTAGGACCGACGTCGGGCCTACGTGTACTATACATTTTGTAAACTAAAAAGGAATAGTGAAACAAAGAAAATTTGAACAATAAAATATTATTTACATAATAAAATAACTGGAAAATAGTGTTCGTTCAATATTTGACATCCATTGTCTAAAATGATCTTGCAAAGTTCAAACGAGGTCGGTATTATATAGGGCCGCTGTCGGGTAAAGAGAGTTAACTTTGGAGAAAACACTGGCAGTCACATCTACCAATGTCATTTGAGCATCTCTAAATTATATACTAGACATAAAATAATGATAAAAAATCAGATTATGTTTTTTTAAATATGACAAAAAATTGTGTACCTCTTTATTTATTTTGAAAAGTATTAAAGAAGAAAATAAAGTTTGTGCGAATCTACATTTTTTCATAGGCGGCAATTCATATAATTATCGAACGCAGCAGGTGCAGTTTAAAAATATTTTGAAATTATCCAATTGTTCAAGGTGATACTTGTACATGCTTTAAAGTATGAATGTGATATTTATTTAGATACATAGTATATATTATTATATATGTATATGTATATTGTCATAAATCATACGTATTGCTGTAAAGTGGTAAAGGCTGTTTAAAGTCTGTGTCATGTGTTTTCGTGTTTCAGTTTGAAGATTTTCTTTGCTTTAGCAATAGGGAATGGTGATCCTTGTACATATTTGAAAGTATGAAGTTTTTGCTTATTTAGATAAGTAGATGTATATATATATAGTTCTATGTTATTATCATAAATCGTACATTTTTCTGTAAACTGGTAATGGCTGTTTGACATCTGTGTCATGTGATTTCGTGTTTCAGTTTGAGGATGCTGTACAGTAGGCTGTCGGGCCGACATTGGACCGATGTATAAGCTGATGTAGGGCTGATGAGTATGAGTGGCGATTCATGTTATAAGTGCCGTTTCTAACGCGTTAGAGAAGTAACGCGTTATTTGTGAGAAGTAACACGTTACTAATGTATGTATTATATAGTTAAACACATGATTTGTAACGCGTTACTGCTCAACAGTAACGCGTTACAAAACTAACAGTGAGTAGCGCATTAGAAACTGGCTGTAATTCGTTACAAATCTTCTATATTGGCGGATCATGTCATAGGTACAGCTTCTAACGTGTTAGAGTTCGAACGCGTTACTCTTGGTAAGTAACGCGTTACTTCTTAGAAGTAACACGTTACAAATGTATGATGTATATAATAAAATATCAATATCTAACGCATGAGTGAAGCACGAGTAACGCGTTACTTATTTTTGGTAACGGGTTACTGCTTGACCAATCAGAGCTCATGTTACAATACCCGCCATTTCTCCAGAAGACCGGGAATGTGTAAAGTACAGACTGGACGCAAGCTTGCTTCACTAACACGTTAGATATTGATATTTTATTATATATACATCATACATTTGTAACGCGTTTCTTCTGAGAAGTAACGCGTTACTTACCAAGGGTAACACGTTAGAACTCTAACACGTTAGAAGCTCTACTTATGACACGATCCGCCAATATATAGGATTTGTAACGCGTTACAGCCAATTTCTAACGCGTTACTCACTGTTAGTCTTGTAACGTGTTACTGTTAAAAAGTATATAATATGGGTTTCACTATATAGTGCATACAGTAATAACGCGTTACTTCTCACAAGTAAGGCGTTTCTTCTCTAACGCGTTAGAAACGGCACTTATGACATGAATCGCCACTCATAGATGAGTTTTACCGCTTGTAAGCCGCTGTAAAGAACGCTGTCGGGGGGCCGATATAGGACCGATGTGTAAGCTGATGTAGGGCCGATGAGTTTTACCGCTTGTAAGCCGCTGTAAAGAACGCTGTCGGGCCGACATTGGACCGATGTGTACGCTGATGTAGGGCCGATGAGTTTTACCGCTTGTAAGCCGCTGTAAAGAACGCTGTCGGGCCGACATTGGACCGATGTGTAAGCTGATGTAGGGCCGATGAGTTTTAACCGCTTGTAAGCCGCTGTAAGAACGCTGTCGGGCCGACATTGGCCGATGTGTACGCTGATGTAGGGCGATGAGTTTTACCGCTTGTAAGCCGCTGTAAAGAACGCTGTCGGGCCGACATTGGACCGATGTGTAAGCTGATGTAGGGCCGATGAGTTTTACCGCTTGTAAGCCGCTGTAAAGAACGCTGTCGGGCCGACATTAGCCCGATGTTGGGCCGATGTGTTAGCCGACATAGGGCCGCTGTCGCCACGCTTTGCAAAATCGACATCGGCCTGATATAATTGTACGATGTAGGGCCGATGATGTACACGACATAGGCCCGACGTCAGTCCGATGTGGTATTGCTGGCTGGGAGGCTGTTTTCAAGTATAGTACCATCATTTTAATGACAATAATATATTACCACCATTACAGTCAGGGTTTGTACCTGGCGACTCAACTGTGAACCAAATGACATTCCCTTATAATACATTCTGTCATGCATTAGACGATGGAAAAGAGGTGAGGGTGATATTCTGCGACATAAGCAAAGCATCTGATCGAGTTTGGCATACAGGTCTTCTTTTGAAGCTGAGAGCCGCAGTTGTTACTAATAATATTCACGACTGATCTTAATAATCGCAAGCAAAGTGTTGTATTACCAGGTGTTTATTCAAACTGGAACCAAATGAAGGCTGGCGTCCCGCAAGGATCTATTATCGGTCCTCTGTTATTTCTAATATATATAAACGATATTGTTACGGACATAAACTCTAATATTCGACTTTTCGCATACGACACCAGTTTATATCTTACTGTTGATTCTCCTGCAACAGCATCCAGGACTATAAACAACGATCTTGATATAATTACTAACTGGTCTAATACCTGGCTTGTATCATTTAATTCAAGGAAAAATGAATCACTACTTATATCACGTAAACGTAATAGAGAAGTACATCCCCCAAATCCTCATGAATAATGTTAATGTCTCAGAAGTTGATAGTCACAAGCATCTAGGTATATATTTCAACAACGAGGGAACAAGTAGGATCAATGTTATGAGAAAATACATTTAAACCGTGCTGTAAACCTTCAGCGGACTCGGCAAATATAATGATATCATCGGCATATAGGAGTAATAATAGTTTAATCATACCAGTATCAATACCTTCTACTCCCTTTAGGTAAAATTCATCCTCCAAGTCGTTTACATACATGGCAAATAAAAATGGAGAGAGACATTCCCCTTGACGGACCCCCAATTCACACGTATATTCTTCACTGAGACAATTATTGAACTTAACCCTTGATTTAATATTTGCTTACATCGATTTAATAACATTAAATATTTTCCCTCTTATTCCTATCTGTATCAGCTTATACCACAGATTTTCCCGTACTACATAATCAAAGGCTTTCGAAAAATCAACGAAAGCGCAAAATAGTTTTGATCCCTTGTTTACGACATACGAAATTAAGCCATGTAGAACAAATATATGATCTATAGTGCTCATATCATAATATTGTTCTGCCCAATATGTAAGCCTGTTATTTAATACTCTCGAAAACAACTTCCCTATTGTGCTTAGCAAAGTTATGCCGCGATAATTGTTTACCGTATTTATATCACCCATATATATACTAGATAGAAAATGCCTTGAAATAATTTATCTTACTTTTATTAGACCGGTATTAGAATATGCGGATGTCGTTTGGGATAATTGTACTCAGTATGAGAAGGATGCCGTCCAAAAAAATCAGATTGAACGCAACAGGTGCCACTCGGCTTGTTTCAATCGAGTCCATGTATATATAAACCTATTGGGAAACATTAGAAAATAGACGTCACTCCCATAAATTGTCCCTATTTTACAAAATGAAAAATGGCATCTCACCCAGTTACCTGGTGGATGTCCTTCCACCGGAATCAGATACTTCACGTTACAATTTACGAAACCCTGCGAATATACATATTTTAGGGTCCAGAACCACCCTTTATTATAACTCATTTCTACCATCCACTATCTTCCAGATGACACACGGAACGCCCCATCACTTAATTGTTTTAAAACCAAAATAAAAACAAATACCGGAGAGGTCCCAACCTACTACTACAGTGGTCCTAGATATGTCCAGGTATTACACACACGTCTTGGAACGAAATGCAGTTCTCTTAATCATGATTTATATCGTTAGAACATTATTGACTAGCCAAACTGTAACTGTGTACAAGTTGAAGATGCCACCCATATCCTTTTCCACTGCACTCAATATGGAGCACATAGAGCCCAACTAATATACGACATACAAACTTTTTGCCAACCAACCCTCCACACTATACTCTATGGTAACAGACAACATGACGATAACTCTAATGAAGCCATTTTCGCATCAGTTAGACTATTCATGCAAAACACCGGTCGTTTTTAATGCACCATATAATGATGCCTGCGTGTGCACATACTTATCACTATCTGACTTGGGGTGGCGCTAACTGGGCATGGCTTGGTGTGGGAACAAGACTCCAACTCCTATTGTGGCTTGCTTCATTCCTTATTTTTGTTTCCATTTCATGTATCACGTAATTGATTGTATGGAACAAATTGTCATTACATTTGTGTCAATACAATATTTTTCGGAATTTTAGATTCAATTGCTTTAATGTAATTGCCGTGTATCAGAGGATGCTGAAACCAGAACAACTTATAATCCAAAACATATCAATTATCACAGAATATAAACTGTTCTAAAACTGATGGCACGAATGTCTTGGTTTCGACATCCTATGATATCTAGTCACATGTAAGGGAGAGGATTTAAATAAGCTTGCTTTAAATCCAATCCCATTTGTATAGTACTGTATATAGTAACATTGAGATTGACAATGAACTTGTAAACAATATGAAAATAAAATATGTTTAAACTAACTAAACTAACACACATTTCCAAAACCTATAGCGCAAAAATGTCAGCAGTTTCACATCTTGATACACCGACTAGTTGTCACGTTAGAAGTTTATTTTGGAAACATTTCGATGAGTAAAGTACAAAAAACAAGAAGATACACTGACAAATCTAATGTCAATGGTTTTCACAACAATAATTTTGAGGGAGTATTCATTTACTTTTCCCGAAATGTATATTTCATATAGAACTAACAGCTGCATATATTTGATGATTAAAAGTATGCAGAATTATTATACTGAATTGATTACATTATCACCGCAAAAATGGCTGTGATAATGTAATAAATTCAGTACAATTATAGCCTGTTGTTCTATGGCCTCCAGTAGTAGTAAGGGAGTAAAAATTATACCACCTACCGTGATATCATTTATAACCCTCTATAATACCCCCACCACCCCCGAAAATCAAAAAATTGGTTAACGAGGAAAATTGGGTCTCCCGACAGCAAATTTATGAATTTTTGGAGAAAATAATTTTGAAAAGAGGGAGTCCCAATTATATTGGTAATTGACTTTTGAAAAAAGTCGAAATCATTCATGCAAGTACAATAGTTTATATTCCTCATTTTTATCCTCCGATATAGCTAATTTATTTCGCAGATCAGCAACTAATTCTACCAGCTCTAGTCTACCACGTTCACCTTTAGCCACCTGACAGCGTAGTTGCTTATGTCTACAAAGAGTTTGGGCACTAACGAATTTACAAGGGCATCTAGGGCATTCAAATTGTGGGGGGACACAAGGAAACTTTCTACGTCTCGCAGATCCTTCGTAGATAGTCTTTACACGTAAACGTCTTACAACAAGTCTCACACTCCATTATATATGTAAATAACCTATGAAATTTATCTGTTCAATTGGACGTGAAAAAAACATTATGTAAATTTTTGACGTCCAATTTGAACAGATAAATTCTATAGGTTATACCAAAAGTATTATACAAAAGTATATACAAAAGTATAATACAGAAAATATGATAACGCCAGAAACTAGAGCAGAAATAGAAAGTTTGAGAAGAGAAGCCGAATCTCTAGGGATTACTTATAGTACACGGTTGAGAGTTAGGGGGTTGACAAAGCTGATAAATGCCACAAAGAATGAGGCGTTTATGAAGCGGTTTACCCGAGCCTATAAAAGAGGGGCATTTAAAGACCTCTCACTAGCAGAGGAAGTTGGTAACAGAATTCAAAAAGAAAGTATTGCGGAGTTAAGGGCTAGTGTAATAAAACCTTCAAGCACCAATAATTTGTCCCAAATTAGACACACAGGTGGCCCAATACAAAATAAGAAGAAAAAATATTTCGTTCGCGCGATAGTGGAAAAAGGTGAAGAAATACTGGGGGCTCACGATGAAACATTGGAAAAGGTAGAAAATGGAAGACGGGTAGTTACATTATCATTTCGTAAAAACATTAACATTAACGAGTCTGAACGCATATTCTTACAAGCTAGAACATATGGAGGAAATTAAAAATGGAAAACCTGTAACTATAATAATGCACAAAAATCTCGGTGGTAGCGAACCACTATCATCAATGAAAACCGTTAAAAAATGGCTGTCAGATAAGGAGCAAACACGAATAATGTCCGATAAAATAGACAGAACCGTAATACATAGTGTAGTTGTAAGATGGGTAGAGGTTTTGTAAAGCTAATACAGGGTAGTAGGGAAAAAGATTTGGGACTACAATCCAAAGAACGGCAGGAGGAGAACTTCCAGAATGGCTGAAGAATAAAAAAGGTATGTATTCTTTAGATAAGTATAATGACGACCTTTGTCTGTTCAGGTGTCTCGCTATGCATATGACAGATAAAAGACCCGACAGATGTACAGAAAAGGCGAAAGAACTTAGTAAGCAATATTTTGGTAGTAATGTGGTTTCACCAATTCCTTTTTCAGATCTGAAAAAAAGTTGAAGAGTTTTTTAAAATCGGTATAGAAGTATATCAACCCACCGAATGTAACGTATGGTGGTTGAAAAAGGTACCAGCGCACTATAAGGCAATAGGTAATAAACCAATGACAATAGGACTGTTTAATAATCACGCATTTCTAATAAAAAAACCTTAAAAACCTATCTAAAATTTACGCCTGCGATAATTGCAAGCAGAAATTCACGAAAGCGAGTAATATGAAGAGACACGGACCAAAATATATGAAAGGTGAGAAAAAAAAAAGTAGTATGTGATGGTAATTATTTAGAGCGCCCGCGTCGTCGTTCGAGAAAGCGTTCTACCCAAAAAGTTCTAACAGTTATGGGGCGATCGATTGGATGTACTCTGTGGAAAAGCGCGAGGGAATTCACATTCACCACGAACAGTGTGGACACGGGGTTGAAAGATGGGTTTTAGGAGCTCCAGTAGATGGTACTGTCGGAAAAACCAATATCGTATACTCAATATCACGGCTGTTACTGGCACGGGTGTGAGATTCATGCAAAGCATAGAAAAGAAGAACGCGCATCCACTATGAGAAGAGATACATTTATTAGAAGAAGCAAAGAATTCAACCTAGTTGTTGTGGGAATGCGAATTTCAAAGAACGGGTAAAGACATAAAGATCGGTTGTGACACTACTCTTTATCCATATCAGATAGTATACGATTTTGAGGCATATCTCAACCCAGAATTTGAAACTCTCGGTAATAATCTAGAGTACGAAGCCGAGCACGTTCCGGTAAGCGTTAGTATAGGAGATAATTTCTCAGGAACAGTAACTCATATTTGTGATAAAGATCCCGCAAAACTTATAGAAAAATTCGTAGAAGATTTGAAAGTCAGGGGAAAAGCTATAAGAGAAGAAGTGTGGTCAAGATATGGGTTTAATACAGAACATTTACGTAAAAACCAAATAGCCAAGATCGAACAGTGGATAGAGCAAGTACCGGTTATAGGTTTTAACAGCAGTAAGTACGATATAAACTTAATAAAGAAATACCTAGTAGGCGAATTGGCATCAACAACAAAGAAAGTAATGGTCGGAAAACATGCAAACGCAACAATATTTCTGTTTACTCCAGAGTTTAGATTTCTTGATGTAATACTTTATTTAGGACCTGGTGTAAGTTACGATAGTTGGATAAAAGCCTACGAATGCAAAGGACAGAAATCTTTCTTTCCTTATGAGTGGTTCGATTCTCCAGACAAACTGGATTACCCAGGACTACCGGATATAGAGAATTGGTATCCCAAACTATCTGGGAAAATGTTAATAGATGAAACAGAATTAAGTAAATGTCGTAGAATTTTCGAAGAAAATAATATGAAAACTTTCAGAGATTGGTTGAAATATTATAACAGATTTAGATGTAGCACCGTTCCTAGAAGCGGTGGAAAAAAATGTGTGAATTTTATAAACACAGAGGTGTGGATATTTTCAAAGGATGCGGTAACACTACCTGGAGTAGCTATACAATATTTATTGAGAGGAACCATTAAAGAACAAAAATCTTCAAAGACGATTATATACCGGAGAATGCTCTATATGCACCAAAAGAAGAAACATACGAAATGATGAAGGACGCTCTAGTTGGCGGTCCATCAATAGTATTTACACGATATGCAGAAGCTGGTGTTTCAAATATTAGAGTGGGTTCCAAACCTTGCAAGGCTGTTTTGGGGTACGACGCAAACGCGTTATATTTATCTACGTTAAATAAAGAGATGCCGTGTGGGAGAGAAACTATACACCATATAGATACCCCACATAACCCTAAATTTATTAAAAAGTTTTGTAAAAGAGTTTTATCTGGAGACTGGTTTGGGTTTGCGGAGGTGGATATAGAAGTTCCACACAACTTAAAAGATAAGTTTTCTGAAATGTCCCCAATATTTATAAACAGAGAAGTAGAGGTTAATGAAGTTCCCACACACATGTTAAAATATTTAAAAGATACTGGCCGAACAAGAGGAGATGGAAAACAATTGGTGGGATCTATGACTGCCACTAAAGTATTGCTGTACGCGCCACTGTTGAAATGGTATTTAAAACACGGCCTAGAAATAACTGGAGTTCATCGTGTTATAGATTATATTAGCGGAAAACCATTCGAATGGTTCGCAAAAGAAGTTACAGCCGCAAGACGAACGGGTGATGTAGAACCAAATAAGAAACCAGTAGCCGACATAATGAAATTATTAGGAAACTCGTGTTGTGGAAAAATGATAGAGGCAACGGAGAGACATTTAAATACGACATATGCACAAAACGAAACCTGTGTTGACAAAGCATTAAGATCTGCATTCTTTGACGATTTGGAAGAGATAGGAGATGCATACGAAATATCTTCAAGAAAACCCAGGTGTGCGGTAAAGAGACCATTCCATTGTGGAATAGCGGTTTATCAACTAGCTAAATTGAGAATGTTGGAATTTTACTACGAATTTCTCGACAAATACGTAAAAAGAGAAGACTTTGAATTAATACAGATGGATACAGATAGTATGTATATAGGAGTTAGTGGAAAAACGATAGAGGAATTGATTAGACCTAACTTACTAGACGGGTTTGAAAAAGAAAAAAAGAAATGGTTGGCTTGGGATAAATGGAGCGAAAGAGAGCCCGGACTTTTCAAAATGGAATTTAGCGGAGATAGGGCGATAGCGTTATCTAGTAAGTGTTATTTTATAGAAAAATTGAATTCTATGAATAAAAACTCTGCTAAAGGAATGTTCAAGAGAACTAACAATTTAAATTGGGATAGATATAAACGAGTACTAAGTGAAACTACAGAAGATGGAAAACACATTATAGATGTAGCACAAAATAGGGGAGGGATTTAAATGAAAGACGGTGTTATGAAAACGTACTGTCAACAAAAATTAGGACTCTCGGCATACTACGATAAAAGACGTGTGTTACCAGACGGAATACATACAGAACCTCTCCAATGATTTATTTAATAATTTTGAAAAAATTAAGAAAATTAGCAATCTAAAGACTCTGACGATCCGGCGGTAGCTGGGTGTCAGAAGGCACCGCAAGAAGTTCTTCGCGAACAAACCCTCGAGATGGCCCATCATCCAAATAGTAGAGCACGGGCTCATCGGGCTTGATAATAGATCGATCTAGATGATATACATTGAGAGACCACACGGGATCAGTCGCGCGGCGGCTGCCACCTTCGAGCTCTCCCGGTTGATAGAGGTAGCGGACGTCAATATCTGATGGAAGCCGTTGCTCCTCTAAACCAACGGGTCGCCCGCGCGAGACGGCAGAGGGCTCGCTCATCACCCTTTTAAACTTAATAGCATCTACAGGCTTCTTACCTATCAATCTGGTCACCTCTCCGTTCAGTGCGGAGACCACGGCGGGCAGTCTGGCCACCCACTCGGTCGATCGCGAATGAAGTTCTTTGGCGTATTGGTGTCCGAACAGTCTCTCAGCCAGGGTTCGATTGAAGCGCTCCACGATCTCCTGGTCCCGGTGGATGTTGACGCGGCCGCGTCTGACAGAAACTTCGTGCTTAGACAATATATGAGAGACCGCGCCCATGAACTCGCGGCCGGGATCGACCTGGAGAAGATTCGGCCATTTGAGAGGACTCCTCTTATATATTCGGGAGAGAGCCTCGGCCACCTCCTTAGACTCTTTAGTGGCCAACGGCTCAGCCCCCTTATAACGACTCGCTACGTCAACGATTGTCAGCGCGTACTTGTACGTCTTACGACCGACGCGATCGTGAGGGAGAAACAGGAGATCCGCTTGGTGAACTTGGTTCGGTACCGGCACGCCGAATTTCGTGCGCGGAATATTGTGAGTCGCGTGTAAATAGATCTGCCAGATGGCCTGCTTCTTGAGCCATTCCTTGAAAGCGTTTTCTGAAACCTTGGTCGCCGCCGCGAGGTTCTTGATGGCCGCGAGTCCCTTCCAGTACCCGCGGGGGCTATAGTACGCGTTCGCTAGCTTGCGCGTTAGGCGAACCGATAGTTTGGTATTAAGTTTGCGCGTGTTCATAGTATGCGATGTATTCTAATATATCGGACAATCTCCAACATGCCCTCGCCAGATCGTTCGGTAACTGCGTCGATAATAATAAACCTTTGTTGGAAGTACAATCGCGATTGTGGGTTAAGTTCAGAAGGAACTTGGGAAAATCTAATCCCCCAGGATTGGTGGAGGAATCTAACATCCGCTTTGCGAAAAGGGTGGCCGCTTTTTCGTCCTCCCGCCACGTCTCGAGAGAATCTCGGGCCAGACGAATCATACCCTTTGCACCAACCATGCGGTGTTTAAGGGCAGTGTAGCCTACATCAATCATAGCAAAATAACGTTCAACAACTGACATCGTTCTATATATATATATTTATATAAAAAGTTATTTAAAATAATTAATTTAAAATCTCGATTGGATATAGTAGCCGACGAGCCCCACCACACCCATTCCCACGACGATGAACCCGATCTCGCGGTCTTTTTGGGGCTCTGACGGTACATAGAAATCTGAAAGTTCGGGCTCGCGATCCAGCGGCGCGAGACTTTTGTGCGGATATGCCAGCGCGTACTCGCGGTTGGCTTCTTCAACGTTCTGAAAAGTTTGTGCGGCGTGATTTTCGCGGCGAAGCTCTTCATTTACCCAGTCCAGATGGGCGGTTAGTTTTTTTCGACCACGCTTCCTTTGCGCTATTGAGTTGTTCTACAGCTAAATCGTGACGCTTACGCTCCTCATCCACGTTCGAGCTTTTCATTTTAGAGAATATAAAGTTGCTACCGCTGAACGCCAATGCGTTTACGAGCGCACCACCTACTATTACTGCGATTGAAGCCATTTATTTCCATATATTAACTGGTAGAATTCCAGCTTTAACTAGATAATCTCGGGTCCAAACTGCGGCCGCTACATCTAAGGTCGCGAGCCCTACGTCTCTCACAGTAAAGTCCAATTTGGGAGCGGATCCTCCTAGGGCCATCTTTGATAGTCGAGCATACCCGATACTGAAACCCGATATCACCACGGCGTGACAAAGCGCATTCACTAACATTTTACCATCTTGTTCAGCCATAATAATTATTGCATATAAAAGGGGTCGCGATCAATGTTTAAATGGGGCGCATCCAATCGCGATTGGTGTTTCGTAGCTTTCTTCTGAACACTGGCTGGTTGTTTTTTCGATAATATGGGGTATTTCCACACGCACAGGGCACCAACAACTGCCAGACCACCACCAACAACCCAACTCCAATTCACGAATTTTGGTTCAATCTGATTCGCCCAACTCCAACGGCTGTTGGTATTGGGTGTTGAGTGTGCTTCCAATTCGTGAATTGGGGGTGTACTCAACTCTGCCTTCAGATGTTTTGCTGTCTCCGTCCCCGATTGCAACGACTGTTTAGCCTCTCGAAGTTCGGCGAGTATTTTATCTTGTTTAACTTTTCGGGTGGCAGCCGCCACCCGCCCAGCTGCCTGTCTTTTGGGATTTTTTATATGCGGTATGTCATCCAGTGGCGGAGTAACACTCGGATTCGATTGGGTTGGAGCAATCGGGTTCAACTCCGTCACTCTCGCGGGTGTGCCTTGTGTCATCATTTATGATATTAATATTAGGGCTTATAGTTCGTGGGCATATATATCCAAATTGACAGTGTTTACCCGCGGTCAACGCGGTTGTCAGCGGAGCTAAGTACATTCCAAACTTGTGATAAATTGAGCAGCAGGCTGTTCTAAGAGTGTGACCTATAAAAGGGTCAGTCTCTAGATCGTCAATCAATCCCGCGGTGTTTGGTATAGGGAGAAGTATACTAACGGCGGTTGCGTACAAATGAATAGCCGCCGATCCGAGAGTTTTTGTCATCTCCGCACCTAACCTAGATTCATATCGCGCATACATTTTATCGATCTCCGCATCTGACATCTTATCCACCTGAAAAACTGAGAGACGCCTACCGAGATAATGCTCCGATTGTCCCCCAGCAGCCAGCGCAGCTAGCCGCTCTCGTCGCGCCGCATTTTCATTTTCATTCGGAGTCGTTGCACTCAACCCAATACCAACCGCCGTTGGAGCTGCAGTTGATTCCGATTGCTCTGTCGGATCATTATCTTTCAGGATGTTGGCAGTCGGAGTTGAGGTTTCTTCCATTAGCTGATCGAGAAGTTCGTCGCAGTTCATTTTTCTTAAAATTAATTTAACTATTCTAACAAGTCTCATCACTTTAACATATTGCCAAGCGCACCACCCGATACTTATGATCACCATTATGCTCGCAACAAAGCTCGCAGCGGAGCACCAAATTGTTAACATTGTTAACCATTGTTCAGCATTGTTCAGCAATTGCTAATTTTCTTAAAATTAATTGTTAAGCACTTACTCGGCAATTACTAACGAGCGTTAAGTAATTGCTAATTAATTATAAAATTAATTGATAATTTCGTAAGCAGTTGGTTGATCAGTCTTTAGCAAAAGCTTGGCGTGCTTAGTTTCCGAAAGCATCTGTCGAACCTCCAGGCGCTCCTCGCGCGTTGTGATAACGTCATTCTTTCGAAGACAGTCATCGAATGAGTCTCGGTCCTTGCAGTGAAAGAGGGTGACCCATTTCGTTTGCTCGCGCAGTTCCTTGAGGACGGCGTTGTACTTTTGAGTGGATATCCATACGCTTTGCCTAGCATGGCGGCCAGAAAATGCGAGCTCGGAGAGCATGTCCTTCTTTTTGGTCATCGCCGCCTTGGCAGAGCAATCGTCAATCACGTATAGGGTGGGCTCACCCTGGAATTTTTGGTATAAACCACGCAACCAATCGTGAAGCCTATCACCGGGGTCAATAACGTATACCTCAGGGTCGGTCCATATCCACGGGCGCCGCTGATAAGTATCGTTGTGCCGCACAGTGGGACACAGGATCACAATATGACGAAAGGCGTCGCGGTAGGAGCCCTTGAGCAAGTCTAGGATGAAAACCGTTTTTCCACATCCTGTCTGCCCACATATTATGGCAGAGTGGGCATCTCCAATCGTGAATTGGTATTGATTGTTAATTTTCTTAAAATTAATTAATAAATCGTTAGATGATTTTTTTATTAAATCAATAGAGTGCTGAGACGTATCGACCATCTTCGATGTTGAGTTGTGCGTCTGTAATTATATATAAGTACACGTTCAATGGCCCGGCTCCGTCCGCCTCTTTGGTTATCTGGATCGTCACACCCTCGCTGGCGTTCTCAACTTGGCGTCCGTTGCCGTGTATTTGGTCGTCGTCGCTGGCTCGCATGTCTAGCCATAACGCGTATTTGGTATTCAGGAACTCCGCTAGGGAGACGGCCGAGAGATGCAGGTCTTTGGCAACTGCTGCAACCTCCGGAGAGCGCTTAGAGCCGGCAGCAAACTGCTTTCTTACTTCGTCCCACTGCTGGTGCGCGCGAGCACCCGCGCTGTAGAGTTGATTGGGTACTCCCTCAATCGTCACCTCTACCTTCGTGATTTTGGGGTTATAGAATTTGTCGGTTTTTCTAGCACCAGCAGTGGGACGAAGTAAGAAAGCAGTTTGCTGCCGGCTCTTGCGATGGCGAAGAACTCGGTCGTAAAGTATGGCAACGCGCCCGGCGTACTGGGTTCTGATCAATCGCGCGAGTTCGGGCATCGTGACCATGTCGTACTCCAGCGAAACATTATCGATCGCATACGTCGATAACATGTCGCTGGTTATGAGAACTCGGCCGTAGTCGTTGAACGTTAGTTCGTATTCGAGGCGGTCAGCCAATGCGCTCTGATAGTAGGGCATGTGACTCTCCAGCAACTCAAAGTCGAGCGGAATGTAGAAGCGGTTGCCGTAAGCGCCCGCGACCGCGTTGTCGCTCGCGTTGTTATCTGCCTTGTTAGCAGACCCGATTCTAAGTTTGGTTACGTTCTTATTTTTGCTGGTGTTAATACCCTGATAGACAGCGTTTTCGCGCTCTTGCGCCGTCATCCATAGGTCCTGATAACAATGGTATACGTGGTTGTCATCGATCGACATCACCTCATTACCAGAAATGTTTATCATGGTCTTTTTGACGATGGCGCGACCCAGGTTCTGAACGACGGTTCGGTCCTCGTCCGTCGACGTCAGTGAAATAGTGAAAGCGAGGCGAACAGTACCCGGCACAATGACGTCGTTAGCTCCGAGGTTGGGGAAGCGGACCAAGAGCTGCTGGTTCTGGTCGATCGTCGATGGGTTGTTCGTAATAACGACACTCTGTATCACGCCTTTTGCCCCGAGAGCTCACGCAGTCTGCGGTATGGATTCAGTTTGCGACCGTATTGACTCGAAGACATAATTTAGTGAAACTATATTAAACCCGTATGGTTTTGTCTTTAATACATAATTAATTTTAAGAAATTATAAATATGGCTGATTGCGATATTGACATGGACAACTACGATCTCACTACGGGCGACTGGGACGATTACCTCGATGGTGATGATGATGATTATAATGACGAAACGCAATTGATACAGCCTCCAGTTCCAATCCAATCGCAATCGGGGGAATTAGGTGGCGCTACCAACACCATTAATCAAAGTCGGGAATTACTCGAGGGAGCCGTAGACGACTACTACAACAGTTTGGCAGCAGAAAAAGGTCTGGTACCATCTGTCGGTCGCGACTACTCCAAGTTCGAATTGGATCTGCGTGGTAGATTGCGACTAAAAGCATCAAATGTCCCGATCGTTAACACGATGACCGGTAAACCCCTAGCGCTGAGCACCATTGCCGGAAACCGGGGCGGTGGTGAAATCATAAGGAGCGAACTCGGATTCCCAGATTGGAAGAGGGGTAAAACAATTATGCCGCCCAGCGCTGTAGAGGCCCTACAGTCTACCGACGAAACGATGGCGAAAACGGCCGCCGATATAGAAACGGTCGAGCTCAGCGATGTCCCTCGAGTAGCCACCGACGCTATTAACACGATGGAGCTCAACGAAAGTGAGATAGACGAAATACTCAGAACGATGAATGACCCACCGTTACCTCTTCGCGAACTCCGGGGCCTCGATAAGGTTATGCAAACGGTCCGGGGCGAACTGGTCCTTAACCTCGCAAAACTCTCGTCGCTGGATGAACATATCGCGCTAGAAGAAAGAAAACTGGAGGAAGCGGGTGACGATAGAGAATATACCGAGCGGATCACCGAACGCCTGCAGTCGTTGCGAGATGAAAGAGCAGCTCGTTTGGAGGCTGCATCGACTAACCGTGAGGCTCTCCGCACCCAAATAAGTCGGATCCGCGAAACAATCTCGAGGGTCCTGCACGAGGAGGCGACACTCGGTGAGCGTCTTCACACTCTGTTCAGAGAGCAGGGTGTCACGATAGCAAGCATCCTCGTTGCTATCAGCATGACTATATCGACCATAGTTCTAGCTTTCACTGGTGGTGCGGCGCCACCACCCGCGCCATCACCCACACCACCACCCGCGCCATCCGGCGGAGCCAAGGAGTGGATAAAAAAACAACTAAAAGCCCTCACCAGTCTCCTGGCTAAATTAGCCGAAAAGGCGGCTGCCGCACTACCTGGACTGATCGGAAGTATCGTTTCTTACTTGCTATCTATATTATCAAAAACGGCCGGATGGCTAGCCAAAAATACCTGGGCTTTGATCGTGGCAATCGCCGGTCTCCTACTATTCTTCGCCAGAGAGTTCCTAAAACCAAAGCGTAAATAGTCCGATCGCCACGAGGGCGACGACGAGCGCTAATTTCTCCTCCTCGTGTGTTGTGCTTCCAAGCTCGATTGGTGTTTCAACATTGTTGATGGAACTCGATGGTGCATCCAATTTACGAATTGGGGGTACTGTGTTCGATTGTGTTGAGCGATGTGTATCCATTTTGTGTTTTGGGGGTTTTATGAAATCTTTTTCAAATTTATTTGAATTTACAACTCCGCGCCCGATCATGTTGGGGGTGCGCTTGATGATATCCGTGTTCACGTTACCGTTGTGACCGATTTTTTGATTGGCGGTGGCGATTACGATTTGATTATTGTAACCGTCAACCGGGTCGTCTCGTAGTATCATATTGCTCGGCGCCATATAAAGACCTATTCCAAATACATAGTCCACTGGGGTGCTGGCAGTCTGCAAAACGTCTTGATAATTCTGGATCGCCTTCTCCAGGTCCACCTTAGCTGAGATGGCGTCCTCAACAAGTGCCAAGAACTGTTTTTGCGAGTCAAACGCCGTTCCGACTCCTATTATAGAACTGAGAGTTTGCTTCTGTGCGCCGAGGATGGTCCAAACGTATACGCGAATGGAGTCGTTGAGGCGGGTAACACCGGCCTGCGTAAACCCTAGACCGTCGTCCAATATAAAGGTTTCTATACCCTTATGCACGTTTTCGTCTTGTAAAATATAATCGACGTGAGCTATTTTTGGTGCATTATACCAGCAGTAATCGTAATTACACTGTCTCTTTGTACTAACTTCAGACCCGAATGTCATTTTATTTACTACATAATCGGTGGCGGTCCAATTTTTATAACCTCTAACTGGGTTCACAACACGATTTGAATAGTAGAACCCAAAGGTTACATCTGGGGTGGCATACTTCGTGCTTGCACCGTAGTCTAGACCACTGAGATAAACAGTACCTAAACCTCCGGTGTCTGAAAATGTTTTCTGTCTCCAATCCGAATCTTTTGAAACTTTAAATTCGTCACATATCCGTTCGAACTCCTTACGGTTGTATGTGTTGGAAATGGGATTCCACCCATCGTCTTGAGGAGTAGTGGGAGTACCTAGTTCTTTGAGAATCCTCCTAATGGTATAATACACATGAAAGTTGTAGACGCTACTGCTTAACATGCTGTTACGGTCTGCTATGTGGTCTCTGAAAGAGACGCCACACCCGGTTGTGGCACACCACACGGCAAAATTTACTTGGTTCTGCCAGAACTGCATAGGATTGTTGTTCCAGTTTGTTATGACATCCTGTGTAATGGTTTTAGGAAGTCTGTACTTTTCAAACATGTTAGTGAAATTTGTGTCGAAACCCGTGCCCAAACTCTTATTGTGGGGTGCACAAGCTCACCAATGGTGTTCTTTTGAGTGTATACACCTCCGACCGCGTACTTTGCATTATAATTAAAGCTAAATGCTTTGATATCCATTGAAAGATATTATTATGTTTGCTACTATCACTAATGTTCAAAAAGGGAGTTGTGAACTTTAAAAATTAATAGACAACTGCTGCGGACAACGCCGGGTGGGCCTCAGATCAATCACGTTCACGGTCGGGTGGAAAAACGTTGAAACGCTCGAGGCTATCTATTCCGGAGATGTTGGAGATTTTTTAGATATTAATAATAATCCCGATCGTACAAATGTAGCGAAACGCCTTGGGGAAACAACTGCCGTATTACTTCCTGGCCTTTGGGGTTTCGGAGATGTCCAAGCTTTAATCGCGACGAATATGCCTGATATGCCCCCACCCCCCCCCCCCCCCCCTCTCGCAGTCTCAAAAGCCACGGGGCATGCGACATTGTCCGCTGAAACAAAATTAAGGATCTCCCCGGGGTTGGCCTCAATGTTAGGATTTAAATTTGCACCCCCTTACAACGAGGATGGAGGGTTTAAGTTCCCGTTGAACTTTGTCTTCCCCGTGGGCGAGCACCGCGGCGATACCCCAGTAAACTTCGCCGTCACGAAAACTCTCGGGGTACACCTGGATCGGGTGAACACATCGTACAACACGGTTGACGGCACTCCCAGCACATTACTGAAAACCGTGCCCGCCAGCGACTGTTTCTTTGGTGAGACTGTCACCTTAGACTTCCCACACCCCGAGATGAAAGTTTTGGAATCGGGACACATCCACGAGTTGAAGATTTCTATTCTTGATGATAAAGGGAGAGAGTTGAAGAACGATTACCCGATTTCGGTCGTCCTAGAAATTTCAAATTAATTAATTTTAAGAAAATTATTTAGAATTAAACGCATGTTCGTAATATATATATTATCAACATTATTGAAAATGAGTATATACGGACCAGGGCGACTTTTTAACTACCCAAAAAACAAAGGCCTTGATCAATATAACTATATCGGTGGCCACGGACGAGATTCACAAGAGTCTACTATCACAACTTAGAGAATATGCCCTGGCTGTGAATACACAAAGTCGTGAAGAAACGCATACGGAACTAAACGAACTAGGTGAAAAAATAACCAAATTTCGAAAAGAGGCCCGGTTGGGGATTGATAAAGTCCGAGAAGACCACCAGGCGGACCTTACGGAGGCTTATGATGCGCTGCTCTTAAAGGACACTCTCATCAGTGAAGCGACACTTACCGAACTAGACGGGAAAATAACAAAATTTCGAAAAGAGACCAGGTCGGATATTGATAAAGTCCGAGAAGACGGCCAGGCGGCCCTTACGGAGGGTTATGATACGTTGCGCTTAGAGGACTCTCTCATCAGAGAAGCGGCACTTACCGAACTAGACAAAAAAATAACCAAATTTCGAAAAGAGGCCACGTCGGGTATTGAGAAAGCCCGAGAAGACCACCAGGCGGACCTTACGGAGGCTTATGAGGTGTTGCGCTCAGAGGACTCTCTCGTCAGAGAAGCGGCGGTTGCCGAACTAGATAAAAAAATAACAAAATTTCGAAAAGAGACCCGGTCGGGTATCGATAAAGTCCGAGAAGACAACCAGTCGAACCTTGCGGAGGCCCTTGTGGAGGCTTATGATGTGTTGCGCTTAGAGGACTCTCTCAACAGAGAAGCTACACTTACTGAACTAGACGGGAAAATAGCCGAATTTCTGAAAGAGACCAGGTCGGGGGTTGAGGGGGTCCGAGAAGACCACAAGGAGGCCATTGCGGAGGCTTATGGGGCGTTGCCCTCAGAGGACTCTCTCAACAGAGAAGCGGCACTTACTGAACTAGACAAAAAAATAACAAAATTTCGAAAAGAGGCCCGGTTGGGGGTTGAGGGGGTCCGAACGGGTATTGAGAAAGCAGGGGAAGACCACCAGGCGGACCTTACGGAGGTTTATAGGGTGTTGCGCTCAGAGGACTCTCTCATCAGAGAAGCGGCGGTTGCTGAACTAGACGGAAAATAACCGAATTTCAAAAAGAGGCCCGGTCGGGTGTTGAGAAAGCCCGAGAAGACCACCAGGCAGCCCTTGCGAAGGCTTATGAGGTGTTGCGCTCAGAGGACTCTCTCATCAGAGAAGTCGCGGTTGCTGAACTAGACGGGAAAATAACCGAATTTCAAAAAGAGGCCCGGTCGGGTGTTGAGAAAGCCCTAAAAGGCCACCAGGCGACCATTACGGAGGTTTATGATGCGTTGCGCCTAGAGGACTCTCTCAGCAGAGAAGCGGCACTTACCGAACTAGACGGAAAGATAACCGAAGTTTCCGATAAACTGAAACATGATCGTATAGCCGCGACCAAAGCTCTTGAGGAGGCCTCTTATAATATTCGTACTGAGGCATATTACGCAAACAGTGCGCTTGCCGGAATAGTGCGAACAATGAAAACGCTAAAACGTGCCACAACAGTTTGGGCTGAGAAGCGGGGCCCATTGGTTGAGGGGCACTATAAATATTCGTTAGGTGCCAAAGCGAGTAATAAATGTGGGGGATACACTATGACAGCTGCAGGTGAAGTTATCCAAATGGCGATCTGCTCGGTTAATGGTAGTGGTAAACCTGTGGGCGCGGTCGCGATAAATATTGTAGTAGATGGGGAAGAACGGGGGGTTGGAGTCACTAAAATCTCTGGAGATAGTTCGACGGTGGTTTCGTTCTCCGGTTCTGATCGAATTAGACTTTCCAAAGGTAGTGTTATTAACTTTGTTACGAAAATCGGTGACCCAGAGAGTTCTTCAACTATTGTCTCATTGTTAATTGAACTTATTTTGTAAATACTAATATATTGAAAATCATGAACGAATGAACGCTTCCAATTGTCAATACCACTCCATCAACACTGTATACAATTAACGAAAGAAGTTCAGATTTTAGGTTGAATAATATCGTCGCTATGCAGGATATTTTAGTTAGAGAATATACAAATAGAAAAAGAAACGCTAACAAATATAGACGCGCGGTGAACACGGCTGAAGCATCTAGCACGGCTCTAGCGAGTGTTTCTGTGTTGTGTGGGGCGGGGACAGCTACAACTATATCCACCATTATAACGGTTCCTGTAGCGGGGATTTTATGTGCGGTGTCGGTCGTTTCTGGGTTGTTGTGTATGGTAATTAGGGCGTCGGGTGGAAAACTCGAGAAAAAATGTAGAAAACATGATAGAATATCTGTTCTCGCCAGGTCGAAGAAAAATACCATCGACGTTATGGTGTCCAAAGCGTTGGCCGATAAGAAAATATCAAATTTAGAGTTTGAATCCGTGGTGAAAGAAATGGGGAGATATGAACAATTAAAAAATGATATAAGAATCAAGGCGCGCGCCACCATACCCAAAATTGAGTGTACCGATTGGGATAAATTTAGGGAAAAACTTGGAGATAAAGTCGGAAGAAATGTTACAGCACCATTATAAAATAATTTTTAAAAAAAAATTAATTTTCTTATATTGGTGCAGTAAACAAATTTATATACCTATACAACATGTGTTTTTCACTGAGAATTACGCCGTAATCGCATAACAAATTCAGTCGAGGATTACACTGCAATCGCCTGTGTAAATTTATACACTTGGCTATAAATAACTGTCTGTTTACCTAGGCTATCAATTTACGCATGGTTCATAACCCGTGTAATTGAAACATTGTCGTAAGTCGATACTTGTACAACACAAGGTAATGTTTATCATAACAGCCTTTGTGGTCGTGTGGGTTAAGGCGATAATGTATAGAGACGAGGGTCGTGGGTTCGAGCCTCGGTGGGAGCTAAATCTTTTTATTTCTATCCCTACAAATGTGGTCGCTATGGTAAACAACTGCATGACAACGGCGTTCCTATCCGACCGCTCGAGGTTGATACAAAAATAAATTGAGATTGCCAGTTTACATACCATCGATAAGGAAAAATACACTCAAAGAATGACAACGGCGTTCCTAAAGACCGCTCGAGGTTGATGAAAAATAATTTCAGATAGCCCGTTTACATACCTTCGATAAGGAAAATACACTCGGCTATAAATTAATTAGTAGTTTTTTTTCAATAATAATTTTTCAATATCTTTATAAGCGATATCGTAGAAATGTACATTCGTAAACGAATCGTTGGGTTTTTAAAATTTTTGTATAATACACCTTAGTTTCATATCCGATACGCATTATCCGTCTTAATGTTTGTATTTGCCTCTTGTATAGTTGACATAATTGCCGGTATAATATTGTAAATGTAACGTTTTTATCGGAGCGTAATAAATTACGCTGGTATTTCATATATTCGATATCGCCTAGTGTTCTCATTTTATAGAATTTATATACAGGATTATAACCCCCGTAAGCTTCGTAAACTTCTTCAACACAGTCATTAAAAATTTTCAATTCAAATTGTATTGTATTATCCATTTTCTCTAATAATATTGGTACTTGTTTTTTCTGTTCAATTGGACGTGAAAAAAACATGATGTATTTATGACACCAATATATACTTTCAAAAGTCAATTATCAATATAATTGGGATTCCCTCTTTTCAAAATTATTTTCTCCAAAAATTCATAAATTTGCTGTCGGCAGACCCAATTTTCCTTGTTAACCAATTTTTTGATTTTCGGGGGTGGTGGGGGTATTATAGAGGGTTATAAATGATATCACGGTAGGTGGTATCATTTGGACTCCCTTACTACTACTCCTCCCGTACTGTTATTGAGCCAACACGCAAATAACATAATTGGTAATCTTAGATCAGTCTGGATTCTAAGCAATTGAGCTTATACAGGGTTACCAGGAAAGATGGTTCGCATATAGACTGATGTCCCAATAGCTGAACGACGTCTGCAATAGACACGGAGGATCATGTACATACTCGTATGCCGATGAATTCACGCAGTTCGTACGACGCTGTTTGAATGCGGAATGAGTTCCACTGTATGCTAACGTCACAATCAATCCTGATCATATAAGTCTGTGCCTGTGACTGGAAAAATGGAAAAGACGGGTTTCAGTTTCGGGCCTGATCTGGGGCTACACTGGTTGTATAGACCAGTGTAGCCCCAGATCAGGCCCGAAACTGTTTTCCGTTGTGTCAGTAACTCGCATGCCATACTTCTAACAAATGGTGCATAATATCCATTATACAGACGAAGATCAGAATCACGACTGACCATAAATGCATCATTTATTCAGCCGAAGCATATCGAGGTTTCAGCGCAATAAGGTCGTAACTCACTTTTTTTCAAAATTGACTTTTTTGCATTTTCTAATGTATTTTCTAGTAATAGAGCATATGTAAAAAGATTAGAATTGAATTCCAATATTTACGGCTATAAATGGTCATGTGGCATAAGGTCGTAACTCAAAATGGCCAAATAATCTCAGCGCAACACAGTCGTAACTCAAACTACATGTGTAACGTATTTGTGCTGCATTTCATAAAGAATTGTGATGGATCTATAGTGAAATTTTGGACTATAAATAATTGTGGATTTGTATTTAGTAAAAAAATGATATTACATTGTACATAAACAATATTTAAACATCTAAAAACAATTGCAAGTTTTGAGAAAAAATATAACCTCGGAATGCAAATTTTAAAGCAATTTAAGCGTAATACAGTCAGACCTTGTTATTTGTACACTTTTGTGCTGCATTTTATAAAATATTGTTGTTGCTCCGCAATGATATTTTGATATATAAATACAGATCAAGTTGTAGTTTGTCAGAAAATAATACTACATAATACATTTAAAATTGACATTGTTTCATTAAAAAATACGAGATGGAAAATAATGTTTAACCGACTCCATGACCACATGCACATTTAATTGTTCAATATAAATTGCAAATAAAGGGAGACATAAGTGGTACTGTATATGGTTGAAAATGAGGTTGACCTCGTGGTCATAAAAATATATTTAAACATTATTTTTATAATCTTAAATGCAATCTGAAAGGATTATGCCTAGTCCGGAAGTTGTATGTACCGTATTTATGAAAATGTGTATTAATTACATTTTTGTTCAAATTGTCACATTCAATTCCGTGACTTGTTTTTAATCTCAGGCAGTATTATGTTAATGTGTGTATCTTATACTAGATACTTACAATTAAATTGGAGGAGACTGTCATATTGTAAGTAAAAAAAAGGTGCATGATCACGTGGTTACAACAACAACAACGTCGCCCACTCCAAAGTAAGTATTATTTGATATTTTCCTTAATATGCAACGTATTTTGATGAAATATGGCACAGCAAACGCGTCTTCATGAGCTGCATTTGGTGGTACAGGGAGTTTGGCACCGACTTATGTCGTTCTTGCGAAGAATCGATTTCCGTGTCAGAGACACGGAAATCGATTCTTCGCAAAAACGACAGAAGTTCCGTGTAAGAGGTCACTATACGGGGCCTCTATGGTCATACCGTAACCGTACGGGCTATCGCATATATGAACGAATATCGTATATTTGTATAATATTCGTATAGTATGTTTGTGTAATGTAAACAACAGTGCAGACGCTGGTGTGAAAACAGGAGTTAACACGGCGAATATAACAGAAATCCGCACGCGGACGAGTAGAACAAAATGTTTGTCATAAATACAATATATAGTGAAACAGCGATAGCATCTATTGTTTTAATAACATGCATATATCTTATAATTAATGTTTAATAGCGATATAATTAAGATTACTATACTATAATATGTGTAATTTCCAATAACCTCCGAAAGTTGTACTATAATATCGTTTATACTTCAGCTCTATTTTTTATGGCTGTGTGATTTGCCTGAAAATAAGCTGGGTTAGTTTTTACTTATATTCACGCGCAATCGAGAGAACATTTAAATATACAAATACTATTTAAAGAGTACCGATATAATATATTTAAATAATAAAAATATTGAAAGTATATACTAAAATTGCTTACAGCATAATTTACTGATCGATAATAGTCACTGAATTGTGGCCAATTTGACCGCACTACATATTGCGCAGGCACCCCAACAAACCCCCTTCTTTACGTAGGTCACTTGAGGTGTGCTGGTATGCGCTCGCTAATACAATATTTGCGTAATGTATGCGTAAACTTCTGGCACGTTTGTTTGTTTGTTTATTGGTGTTTAACGGCTTATCAACAGCTATGGTCATGTACGGCCGGGCAAACCGGTTCGATCCCGCTTTAACTTGCTGCATTGGGGGAAAATCCCAAAATCAGAACGGAATATTTACATGGAGACAAATGTATTCAGCCCTGAAATTAGAATAACCTGACCTGGTGCCAGGTTCATACCAAAGTCACTTGGCCCCTTCCCCTAAAATAGGATTACGAATAATCGTAATACTCATATAATAATAAGGGGTAAAACCAGATTCAACTGTCACATACAAAATGCCAAAGACGTATGTGAGGGTCAAACCAGGTCTCAAATCTGGATTTCGGTAAGGATGAACCCCGATCGTTAAATTACCCATCACATGCTCCCACCTGCCACCCACATGGTACGTATGTATCGAACAAACATACCATATGTGTGTACGGTATAAATGTACTATATAGGATAGACCGTTACCGTAAATGTATACGATATATCAACGGTGTTGTCGTATACTATTTGGCCTAATATTTACCTTACAGTCAGTACGATCCATGTTCGAAATCGCATATATTTTGTAAAACAAGTTTCCTGTAATTTGATGAAAACGGCATATTCTCAAATGAAAATCATCTTAAAACCAAACGGTAAATTGTATTTTCTGCCAACCACTGTTTATGGGAAGCATCACACTGAATCTCCTACAGTGCAGACTCAGACCAGCCTGCGCGAATGCGCAGGCTGGTCTGAGTCTACGCTGGACACATTGCACACGTGCCCCATTTCTCCATTGCATAGTCACACAATTATAAGCAAGGACACTTATATCGCCAACAAAATACCGTGTGGACTGAACTGTAAAATACACAACCGCCTAAATCAGGAATGTGCAGGCTGGTTAAAGTCTACGCTGGTCACATTGCACACGTCATGTCATTTCTCCATTTCTCCATTTCATAGTCACATAAGCAAGGACAACTATATCGCCAATAAAGTACCGTGTACACTGAACTGGAAAATACACAACCAACCGCTTAATCGGGGTCGCGTGCCAACTGATAAGGGATAAGGATAAGGGATTAACAGCAAGTGGGGCTATGGCATTTTCAGATTGCTTGGATTGCGTGTATAATAGTGTGTACGTGTAAGAGGTCTCTATTATGGGGCCTCTATGCTCATACCGTATCCATACGGGCTATCGCATATATGAACGAATATCGTATATTTGTATAATATTCGTATAGTATGTTTGTGTAATGTAAGCGAACGGTATAATACGATGATACGGTACAAACGTACCAGTATTATACGATCATACGATATTCTCATTGAATATACCAATAGTATACGTATACGATATGTCAACGATATTTTTACAAATACGTAACCAGCAGAAAGGCGCTACTGTATAGTTAGTGAGAAACAGATTTAAACGCGAGCACTTAACAATGAACGTAGCTAAGTCGATTATGCGGTAAAAAAGTAGGTCAATGTAAAAAGAAGGCAACATGTTGGATAGTGGTATGAGGTGGGGCTCTCATTGGTTATGAAGTTGTGCAAGTATGGTGATTCTAGATGGTATAGTAAGTGAGAAACGGATTTACACGCACAAACTTAACATTGAAAATGGCTAAGTCGATTACGCGGAAAGAAAAGGTCAAGGTAAAAAAAAAAGGCACGTGTTGGATAGTGGTATGTGGCTGGCACCCGTTGGTTATGACGTTGAGAAAGTATGGTGGTCCTATGTGGTACAGTAACAGAAAAATTGACAAAACATGAAACCTTAACATTGTGGACGTCGCCGCCCGCCGCGCTTTCGCCAATCCAATTGCAGGAATTTTTGCCGGATAGATCGGGACAGTTCCACCAAGTATGGGCGATTCAGTTCAATTGGTTCAGTCTATCGCGTGAGGTGACACTAGCGTTGACGTCATATCCCGCTAATTCGGGTAAGATCGGAAGATTATGTGGGGCTCCGGAACTCTCCGATTAGAAATCGAATGTACCCGTGACGTCATAGCCCAAGATGGCGGAAATTGTCAGACAGCGATCAGTGCAGCTCATACTATCTTCGTTAATGACAATACTAATTATAATCCAGACATGCCATTCGGTAAAAAGGTAAAGTCTGACACATGACAACTTGTATTGAAGCTGCAATCGGTCTGCAACCTAACAAGTGCTCGGTCAATTAATTGTCGTCTACAAAAATGTGTCTGCATATTCCTATTGTCTCACGATAATGCTTTTAAAAGAAACAGTTCAAATTCCGAACAATGAACAATGTTCTCTTTATTAATCAAGGACGGCCAGCGTAGCAATATGGTGCGACATTTTCTCTAATTTCAGCGGACTACACCTACTGGAAGGGCTGTTTGTTAGGTTGGATGTTATCGGGGTTTGGAAATCCAAGATGCCCACTATCTTCCATCTTGAAAAGACAAAATACAACATTTCCAATTTGGAATATTATAGGCTAAACGTACAAAGTCATGAGTATTTCACACATTTAAGCAGCCCACATCTATTCAAAAGCCGTTTGATGAGGTTAGCAATGCCATGAAATCCAATATGGCCGCTGTTTTGTAAAACTTAATGTACTATATATGGGGCAATATAAATTACAATTACACAACAAATATGTTTTCTTACTGATAAGCTATAACTTTGTGAACCTGTTATTGCTTGGCTGTATATTATACTTAGTTTTAAATCCGAGATTGTATCTGTATGCCATCTTGAAAACATAAACTGTAAAATAAGATGCCAAATAAGATGGAAAATCAAACTATATGGCCGTTCTTAATGACAGAAGATGTGAGAAACAACATGAATTCTAATGCACTCTATAAATATCACGCAATCTGATTGGCTAAAGACCACACATTACAGGTATATTATTGTTGATGAACGGTCGCAAAGTGTTTACAATATATACCCTGGGGCACTTTACCCACGCGCGATGAATATATTCCTACGCCAAATTTGTTTACTTTGGAGACGCGAATATGTCATCGATCGAAAATCTGATTTTCGAAAAATTTTACGTTAACTCACAAGTAAGACTGAAAATGGAAGAAAGGATGGACGAAGATGACGAGTTTCTGACTACGGCATTATTATAAATCGAAAAGGAGCCGTCGCCGCCGCCGAAAATGGAATTTGAGGGCGGGCGATTGCCGATTCCCAACCCTGACCGAATCTGACATAGACGACTTGGTTACGTCATTAGTGCATTACGTCATTAGTGCATTAGAAAGATCGTTCACACACACATAAATTATGTAATGTTGCAGCTCAAATGGTAGTATGTGACAAATGATTAGACAAGTCATCACAAATTGACAAAGTCCGAGAGTTTTACAGGCTGCGGCCATCGACATTGTTGCTAAGAGAAAAGTAAGAGATCGCACCGGAGGGAAAGTTAAAAATTAAATCTTAAAATATTATATGTAGCAACTATAATTCTGACGATGTGTTTATTGAGTTTATTATTGAAATATTTTGAAAGCATGAACATAACTTTATACACATTCGTTAAAACATTGTATAATTCAATTGGAACTATCTTTTGCTTGGCGGAACATTATTTGTGTGATTCGTCCGGTATGCCATGCGCAAACACCTTGCACTCGGTACGACTTTCACAAGTGGAATCGGTAAAATTTGCAAAATGTTCAATTTGTGCATTAGAAATATGTTAACCGCATTGTAATTTTGAGATTTGCGGCGTATATCAGAAAATGATAGGTCGGAAAATATGTTTAATGGCTCCGCTGGCGCGTCGCCATTAAACAGATTTTCCGACCTATCATTTTCTGATATACGCCTCAAATCTCAAAATTACAATACAGTTAACCCTATATTAATTACTATTGTTTAATTTTTTTAGGGTAAAATATATTGATTGTGATGCTGACCTTCACAATCTAAGATGGCCACTATCAGCTGTCTTCCAAATCATAAAGTGCTCTACTATTATGACAAGATAATTCAGAAGCACAATTTTGTTTATCCAATCTTAGGCAGATCATGACTCCAAATGGTAATATTATTCCATGTGTAAAGGCATACAAATTACCACTAGTTGTATGTTAACCCGGATGTAAGATGGCGGACATGGAATACAAATTTATTACCAGTGAATGAATATTCGAATTTATACATAAACCAGTATGCACACAGGATTTTAAATGTACTAAAGACTTTAATAAGTGATATCCGTATGTTGTGTGGTTAAATTTGTGTTGGAATTATATCGATATTTTGAATTAAAGACTATTGGATTTGACGAGTGCAAGCAATGGACAATAATACCATGGAGTATAACGTGAGTACAACTAACCGTTATGAATCGTTGTCACCAGGTAGTGTTTTCACAGATATCTGTAGCCTATTTCATCAACATTGCAAAGTATACTTTAGCAGCAAAGTATACTTTGAGGGAGAAATTTTCAATTTTATGATAAATTTATTAATTTTTATTATACTGAATTTATTACATTATCACAGCCAATTTGGCTATGATAATGTAATAAATTCAGTATAATAATTCTGCATACTTTTAATCATGAAATATATGCATTTGTTAGTTCTATATGAAATAATGCATTTCAGGAAAAATAAATGATTACTCCCTCAAAGTATACTTTGCTAGTAAAGTATACTTTGCAATGTTGATGAAATAGGCTACAGGCCTCCACCTTATCGATATGATCAGTGCTCAGCGGATCAGGGTCTACGAAGTTTGCACGACTTTGACGGCATGAGAAATGATGAAGAGTTATATCACATTATAACAAAGGTGTCCAACATTGAAAATACACAGAGTGAGGCCAGTATGAAGACCTTATGTGGGCAGTTAGATAATGTCGTGTCATGCGTGAACTGGCATTCAGACATGCTAAAACTTATCGCATACGAAGGAATAGACGGGGAGGCCAGAGGTAGGCGAATCAATTTATTATTTCATGGGATCGGTGAGCGAGACAATGAAGACTGTTTAGAGGTGATGAAAGGCTTTCTACATAGGAAATTGTGTCTTGATTCCCGCGACATCTCCATAGCGCGCGCTCACAGGTTAGGCCGTCCCCGTTACCGTTATATACGTCCGATTATTGTTGCGTTTACTGAGTACACAGATATTGAGATGATCATGAGCAATGCTCACCATTTGAAGGGACAGGTTACGGAATAGACAGGGATTATCCGCGAGAAATAACCGATGCCCGGAAAAAACGTACCCCGCTTTCAAATTAGCACGTGATACAGGTAAAAGCCGAGCATAAAATACCCAGCCAGGTTGGTTGTAGACCGTAAAACGCAACAGGATGAGCTGCCCGACTGTTATGAAACAATGCAGGGTGACAGAATAGGCATGCTGAACGATTTGCCCCGTGGCACATATTCGACGTCGACAGTCGGGGACGCTAGTGGCAATGTTAACGCTCCGAGAGACACCGCCAGTGACACGCCAAAATCAATCCTGGAGTTTGCCCAGCGCCACTAGACCGCCACGTTTTGATAAGGCTACAGACGGGCAGTCACATCCGCAGACTCTGATTGGCCAACGTTTTACTAAACCGCCTCCCCCACAACGTAGACTCGATTCGCCGATGAAGCCAGCTCCACCGACGTCCCAGTACCTGCTGCCACCCCCTTCATATTCGTGCGTCCCACCGCCACCACCTCCACAGATGCACAGCTATTCTGATGTTAACAGACAGCCAGGTGTATGCAGCGGAAATAAAACATACACCAGTATATTCCCAGTGTTAGTACAGCATACACCAGTGTACCTAGTGCAAACACCGCATACACCAACGTACCAAGTGTGAGTCGCATACACACCAGTGTAGCCAGTGTCGATATCGCGCACACCAGTGTAGTCGGCGCAAACAGTCACCTGAGACTGACCATTCGCAGTCATTGTTACCAAGTGTCGCCGGACAATCGCACACAAATGTAAACGCTAACAATAATACTAGGTCAAACTGAGGTCAAAACAGTGTATCCGCACAAATATAAAATGCTCTAAAGAGGACGTAAAAATCACGGTTTATTCGTTAAGATCGACTGTGCGACTGATTCCCTGCGTTTGGCTTGAAGTTGTACTGGTTCCCAGTGCTCGTCAACAAGCAAGCGGGAGCCGAAAATAGTTCAAGTTCCGATTGCAGAATACTACAAGCCTTTACCCAGATATTCCCAACGACAGACACCTGACCGATACACACGTAGAAAGGTAATACATTTAAGTTATTACTGCCACTAATTATTTGTTCGAAACTGCTGCTATGCGGAATTTAATTCAGCGTACACATAACAGCTAGCGGAATCGTTACAACGCTTTAAATTAATGCACGGACCGTAGCGATGGATAATAAATGAGCAGTCAGTTGTGTTACGTTTCTGCAGTTCATTAATTGATTAATTTATTGGTGTTTAACGGCCTACCAACAGCTAAACCTATGGCCGGGAAGGTGGACAAATTGGGCTGATGTGAGTTGTGACCAGTGTAGCTCCTGATCAAATTGCAAGCGCCTGTGGCCTGATAAGGATCTATGTTGATTGTAGAAGCATAGCGGGTCTTTCATTGAGAGACTGGCGAGCAGTGCAGATCCTGATCAGACTGTGCGGATGCAGAAGCTGATATGGATCTACGCTCGTCGTAAAACACGTGAGCCCTATTTCTCAAGTCCCAGTCACAAATTAAGGTTTAATCTACAATACTGGGATTCACGCCTGGTTCCATCACTTTCCATCACTAAGACAATATTGTGCAATCTGATTGCAATAAGGGTGCCTGACACTGGATCGGGATATTTTGTTCTCGGTATGGAAAGGTTAATAGTGTAAATTTACAGATATTTGCAGAATTAGCAATTTAGTTTTCTTACCAGGTGAGCTGATTATCTTGAATTAATACACATGCGTGGGTTCTACAGATAATCAAACATGGTTCGCTAAGCTCACTCGTTTGATTGGCATAAGGACTCACTCACCTAATAATTCGACCTATGCATTATTTCAAGATAATTAGCTCGCTTGGCTAAACAATGCTATTTAATACAAAAATACTATTTCTCTATGGGAATTTAACATGGAAATGATATACAAACTATAAAGAAAACAAAACTTATATTTTGAAAATCATTCATTATTTCAGAATTTAGAATAACAGATGTTTCACTGTTATCCTCGTGAATGTTTAAAGGTACATGCCCACTCAGTAGGCACAAAATGTTTTTTGTAGAAATTAAATAAGAAATTAAATAAGTGTATACTATAATTGTGCCACTCTTCCACCAGTTCTAAAAATTATGAGTGCCCGCTATGCAGATATAATCATTTAGAAATATATATTTTATTTACTGATAGTGACTCGCAGTGGTATCAGGCTATTTTCATCAGCAAATGAGGCATGATATTTTTTAATTATTTATTCTAGTTAAATGCCGCATGAAAATATAATACTTTCGACATATTATAAAGTATGATCACTGCACATCAACAAATACATACAGAGAATAAATAGTAATGTCCGTTAGCATTTTAAGGAAACGCAGTTATCGTCCCTGATATCAGTGTGGAAATTGACATCTGATATAAAATGCATACTAATGTCAATCAATACGTGGGATAATGGTGAAATAATGTTTATTTTGCCAGACAATGTCTCGGATTATGTCTGATATAAAGAACAGTTTGTGCCTACTGGTGGGCATGTACATGTACCTTTAATCTCCTGGTAAACATCTTCACTTATGTGAAACTATGATGTATCTATGGCTGTGTGAAGTTAGCACTGCAATCGCAGATCGACAATCAACATTCAAATCGAATGTCGAGTTGAATGTAGAGCTGTAAAGTTAGGATATGTACACAACTTGAATGAACAGCTGGCTAGTTTCCAATGCGCTGCTGGCTCTGCAATGGACAAAGTGAATGCACAGCTGGCTAGTTCCAATGTACAGCTGGCTCTGCAATCGACATTCAAGTTCGTATTTTCCGTTCAATCTAAATGTAGAGCTGGACATTCAAACCTGTATTTTCGGTAGAATCTGAAAGTAGAGCTGGATACTTCCAATGTACAGCTGGCTCTGCAATCGACATGCAAACATGTATTTTCCGTTGATTCTGAATGCAGAGCTGTGTGCTTCCAATGTACAGCTGGCTCTGCAATGGACATTTAAACATGTATTGTCAGTTCAATCTGAATGTAGAGCTGAGTACTTCCAATGTACAGCTGGCTCTGCAATTGAAATTCAAACTCGTACTGTCAGTTCAATCTGAATGTAGAGCTGGGTACTTCCAATGTACAGCTGGCTCCGCAATCGACATTCAAACTTGTATTTTTCCGATCAATCTGAAAGTATAGCTGGGTATTTCCAATGTACAGCTGGCTCTGCAATTGACATTCAAACCTGTATTTTCGGTAGAATCTGAATGTAGATCTGGGTACTTCCAATGTACAGCTGGCTCTGTAATCGGCATTCAAACAAGTATTTTCCGTTGATTCTGAATGTAGAGCTGCATACTTCCAATGTACAGCTGGCTCTGCAATATACATTTAAACAATTATTGTCCGTTCAATCTGAATGTAGAGCTGGGTACTTACAATGTACAGCTGGCTCTGCAATCGACATTCAAACTCGTATTGTCAGTTCAATCTGAATATATAGCTGGATCCTTCCAATGTACAGCTAGCTCTGCAATCGACATTCAAACCTGTATTTTCGGTAGAATCTGAATGTAGAGCTGGATACCTCCAATGTACAGCTGGCTCTGCAATCGACATTCAAACATGTATTGTCAGTTCAATATGAAAGTAGAGCTGAGTACTTCCAATGTACAGCTGGCTCTGCAATCGACATTCCAACTCGTATTTTCGGTTCAATCTGAATGTAGAGCTGGGTACTTCCAATGTACAGCTGGCTCTGCAATCAACAATCAAACTTGTATTTTCCGATCAATCTGAATGTAGAGCTGGGTATTCCCAATGTACAGCTGGCTCTGCAATCGCCATTCAAACTCGTAATTTCGGTTTATTCTGAATGTACAGCTGGGTATTTCCAATGTACAGCTGGCTCTGAAATTGACATTCAAACCTGTATTTTCGGTAGAATCTGAATGTAGAGCTGGTACTTCCAATGTACAGCTGGCTCTGCAATCAACATTCAAACATGTATTTTCCGTTGATTCTGAATGTAAAGCTGGGTACTTCCAATGTACAGCTGGCTCTGCAATCTAAATTGAAACAATTATTGTCCGTTCAATCTGAATGTAGAGCTGGGTACTTCCAATGTACAGCTGGCTCTGCAATGGACATTCAAACTCGTATTGTCAGTTCAATCTGAATGTAGAGCTGGGTATTTCCAATGTACAGCTGGCTCTGGAATCGACATTCAAACATGTATTTTCGGTAGAATCTGAATGTAGAGTTGGGTACTTTCAATGTACAGCTAGCTCTGCAATCGACATTCAAACCTGTATGTTCGGTAGAATCTGAATGTAGAGCTGGATATTTCCAATGTACAGCCGGCTCTGCAATCGACATTCAAACATGTATTGTCAGTTCAATCTGAATGTAGAGCTGAGTACTTCCAATGTACAGCTGGCTCTGCAATCGACAATACAACTCGTATTGTCAGTTCAATTTGAAAGTAGAGCTGGGTACTTCCAATGTACAGATGGCTCTGCAATGGACATTCAAACTTGTATTTTCCGATCAATCTGAATGTAGAGATGGATATTCCCAATGTACAGCTGGCTCTGCAATCGCCATTCAAACTCGTAATGTCGGTTTATTCTGAATGTATAGTTGGGAACTTTCAATGTACAGCTGGCGCTGCAATCGACATTAAAACATTTATTGTCCGTTGATTCTGAATGTAGAGCTGGGTATTTTCAATGTACAGCTGGCTCTGCAATCGACATTCATACTCGTATTGTCAGTTCAATCTGAATGTAGAGCTGAGTACTTCCAATGTACAGCTGCCTCTGCAATCGACATTCAAGCTCGTATTGTCAGTTTAATCTGAATGTAGAGATGGGTACTCCCAATGTACAGCTGACTCTGCAATCGACATTCAAACATGTATTTTCCGTTGATTCTGAATGTAGAGGAATAACGATCTCAGACCCAGCTCGTTATTCAAACTACCCAGCACTGTATTCAAACACAGCTGTTTAAATGTCGACTACACAGCCAACTGTGCATTCGAAGTAACCAGCTCTACATTCAGATTGAACAGAAAATGCGAGTTTGCATGTCGATTGCATAGCCAGCTGTACATTCGAAGTACCCAGCTCTACATTCAGATTGAACAGAAAATACGAGTTTAAATGTGGATTGCACAGCCAGCTGGACAATCGAAGTGGCCAGCAGTACATTCAGATTCACTCGAAAATTCATTTGTGAATGTCGATTGTAGAGCCAGCTGTACATAGGAACTATGCAGCACTACATTCATATTCAACATAAAATGTGATTTTGAATGTCGATTGCAGAGCCAATTGTACATTGGAAGTACCCAGCTCTATATTCAGATTGAACAGAAAATACGAGTTTGAATGTGGATTGCAGAGCCAGCTGTACAATGGAAGTACCCAGGTCTACATTCAGAATCACTCGAAGTACATGTTTGAATGTCGATTGCAGAGCCAGCTGTACATAGGAACTACACAGCACTACATTCATATTCATCGTAAAATGAGAGTTTGAATGTGGATTGTAGAGCCAGCTGTACAATGGAAGTACCCAGTTCTACATTCAGATTCACTCGAAATTACATGTTTGAATGTCGATTGCAGAGCCAGCTGTACATTGGGAGTACCCAGCTCTACATTCAGATTGGACAGAAAACACGAGCTTGAATGCCGATTGCAGAGCCATCTGTAGAATCGAAGTACCCAGCTGTACATTCAGATTCAACAGAAAATACGAGTTTGAATGTCGATTGCACAGCCATCTGTACATTCGAAGTACCCAACTCTACATTCAGATTGAACAGAAAATGCGAGTTTGAATGTCGATTGCAGAGCCAGCTGTACATTGGAAGTACCCAGCTCTACATTCAGATTGAACTGACAATACGAGTTTGAATGTCGATTGCAGAGCCAGCTGTACATTGGAAGTACCCAGCTGTACCTTCAGAATCAACGGAAAATATATGTTTGAATGTCGATTACAGAGCCAGCTGTACATTGGAAATACCCAGCTCTACATTCAGAATAAACCGACATTAAGAGTTTGAATGGCGATTGCAGAGCAGGAGTACATTGGGAATATCCAGCTCTACATTCAGATTGATCGGAAAATACAAGTTTGAATGTCGATTGCAGAGCCAGCTGTACATTGGAAGTACCCAGCTCTACATTCAGATCGAACGGACAATAATTGTTTCAATGTCAATTTCAGAGCCAGCTGTACATTGGAAGTACCCAGCTCTACATTCAGATTGAACGGTCAATAATTGTTTCAATGTCGAGTGCAAAGCCAGCTGTACATTGGAAGTACCCAGATCTACATTCATAATCAACGGAACATACAGGTTTGAATGTCGATTGCAGAGTCAGCTGTACATTGGAAATACTCAGCTCTACATTCAGAATAAACCGACATTACGAGTTTTAATGGCGATTTCAGAGCCAGCTGTACATTGGAGGTACCCAGCTCTACATTCAGATTCTACCGAAAATACAGGTTTGAATGTCGTTTGCAGAGCTAGCTGTACATTGAAAGTACCCAGCTCTACTTTCAGATTTAACTGACAATACGAGTTTGAATTTCGATTGCAGAGCCAGCTGTACATTGGAAGTACCCAGCTCTACATTCAGAATCAACGGAAAATACATGTTTGAATGTTGATTGCACATCCAGCTGTACATTGGAAGTACCAGCTCTGCATTCAGATTGTTCGGAAAATACAAGTTTGAATGTCGATTTCAGAGCCAGCTGTACATTGGAAGTACCCAGCTCTACATTCAGATTGAACTGACAATACGAGTTGTAATGTCTATTGCACAGCTAGCTGTACATTGGAAGTACCCAGCTCTACATTCAGATTGAACGGACAATAATTGTTTCAATGTATATTGCAGAGTCAGCTGTACAGTGGAAGTACCCAGCTCTACATTCAGAATCAACTGAAAATACATGTTTGAATGTCGATTACAGAGCCAGCTGTACATTGGAAGTACTCAGCTCTACATTCAGATTCTACCGAAAATGCAAGTTTGAATGTCGATTGCAGAGCCAGCTGTACATTGGAAATACTTAGCTCTACATTCAGATTGAACTGACAATACGAGTTTGAATGTCGATTGCAGAGCCAGCTGTACATTGGAAGTACCCAGCTCTACACTCAGATTGAACGGACAATAATTGTTTCAATGTAGATTGCAAAGCCAGCTGTACATTGGAAGTACCCAGCTGCACATTCAGAATCAAATGACAATACATGTTTTAATGTTTTTTGTAGAGCCAGCTGTACATTGGAAGTACCCAGCTCTACATTCAGATTCTACCGAAAATACAGGTTTGATTGTCGATTACAGAGCCAGCTGTACATTGGAAATACCCAGCTCTACATTCAGAATAAACCGACATTACGAGTTTGAATGGCGATTGCAGACCCAGCTGTACATTGGGAATACCCAGCTCCACATTCAGATTGATCGGAAAATGTAAGTTTGAATGTCGATTGCAGAGCCAGCTGTACATTGGAAGTACCCAGCTCTACATTCAGATTGAACTGACATTACGAGTTTGAATGGCGATTGCAGAGCCAGCTGTACCTTGGAAGTACCTAGCTCTACATTCAGATTCTACCGAAAATACAGATTTGAATGTCGATTGCAGAGCCAGCTGTACATTGAAAATACCCAGCTCTACATTCAGAATAAACCGACATTACGAGTTTGAATGGCGATTGCAGAGCCAGCTGTACATTGGGAATACCCAGCTCTACATTCAGATTGAACTGACATTTCGAGTTTGAATGTCGATTGTAGAGCCAGCTGTACATTGGAAGTACTCAGCTCTACATTCAGATTAAACTGACAATACATGTTTGAATGTCGATTGCAGAGCCAGCTGTACATTGGAAGTATCCAGCTCTACATTCAGATTGAACTGACAATACGAGTTTGAATGTCGATTGCAGAGCCAGCTGTACATTGGAAGTACCCAGATCTACATTCAGAATCAACGGAAAATACATGTTTGAATGTCGATTGCAGAGCCAGCTGTACATTGGAAGTACCCAGCTCTACATTCAGATTCTACCGAAAATACGGGTTTGAATGTCGATTGCAGAGCCAGCTGTACATTGGAAGTGCCCAGCTCTACATGCAGATTGAACTGACAATACGAGTTTGAATGTCGATTGCAGAGCCAGCTGTACATTGGAACTAGCCAGCTGTACATTCACTTTGTACTGTAAGTACAAATGTCTAGTGCAGAGCCAGCAGCGCATTGGAAACTAGCCAGCTGTTCATTCAAGTTGTGTACATATCCTAACTTTACAGCTCTACATTCAACTCGACATTCGATTTGAATGTTTGATTGTCGATCTGCGATTGCAGTGCTAACTTCACACAGCCTGCAGATTTTTTTTCGTAATACAATTATTATTTGACTAAATTTCGTGAAATAAAAATAAGACTCATTCTTAATTTTTTCTAAGTAGTAATAATAGTTGAAAATTGTGTTTTGTATGGTGGCGTATATTTTCCATCAAGATGTCGACATAATTTATCGCAACATGTTGACTTAATTATCATGACATGTCAACATAGCCTGATAAATTGCCACAACAAGTCAACATAATGTGAGTTATCACAATTACCGTAGTCAACATCCCGTGATAAGTTAACACAATATGTCGATATAATATGATATTTTATCTCAACAAGTCGACATAACGTGATATTTATCTCAATATGGCGACTTTTTTTAACGTGATAAGTTAACACAACATGTTGATATAATATAATAGTTTTACACAACATGTCGACATAATGTGATATTTTATCTCAACATGTCGACATAGTGTCGCGTCGGCATCTTAACAGCAAGTATATGCCACCATAGTTTTGCAATGTTTATATATATAAGGTGGCAAGTTTACACAAAACTGACAGCAGTGTTAGTGTCCACGTATATCATCTATCTAAGGCCATAGACATTTAGTTAGGAGATTTATCTGCTCATCCAAATTTTGTGGGGGTGGGAAATCGTACTGACTGTATAGTGTCAGATTGCTTTTGAACTCTTTTGAAAATAGATACATTTACAAATAAAATAATAATTTGGCAATTTAATTCAGTGATGGGTATGGTCCCATCTACAAATATGCAAATTATTTTCTCTAGCATGAACTAAAGTTGACAAATACATGTATCATGTATCCTGCATATTTTACAACTTTTTTGTATTTTTTCTGTCTTCTGCAGATTTTCAACCCACAGACCGCCTATACTGGGACACCTGGTTTGCGAACATTTACCAGTTGTGGCGAGAGAAATAGACAATAAAAGTTACAGAAAATACTGAGAAGGTATGATTTTGTTACTATGGTGGAAAATAAAATATCTGTTGTGTGAATTTAGGCCAGAAAACATAATTCCGCCGTGTCAGACAAATATCTGTGTGTCCGAGCTTTTTATGGGAATTTAGTGTTACCCTTGTCCGTTCCGTCCTTCCACCCGTCCGTCACATACCGTTTAGCTCGTAAAGCTTTTAAACAATACTAGCTACAAACTTTAAACTAAGTATGTACATGTAGCTTCCTTATGATGAGTCGATTTTTGATTCGACCGACAGGTCATGGATTATCTCCAACATTTTTACTTAGAATTTCCCAATTTTGCATTGTAACTCGTAAAACTGTTAAACCGTTCTAGCTACAGACCTAGAACTTGGTATGTAGCTTCCCTATGATGAGTAGATGTGCAAAAGTTTACTTCTATTTTGTATTCGACCCCCGGGTCATGCATTATCTCCCCCTTTCTTACTTAGAATTTGGCAAGTTTGCATTGTAACTTTTAAAACTTTTAAATCGTAATAGCTAGACCTGAAACTTGATGAGTAGATGTGCAAAGCTTATTACAATTTTTGATTCGACCCCCGGGTCATGGCTTATCTCCCACTTTTTTTTACTTAGAATTTCCCAATTTTGCATTGTAACTCGTAAAACTTTTAAACGTACTAGCTACATACCTGAAATTTGGTATGTAGCTTTCTGATGATGAGTAGATGTGCAAAGCTTATTTCAATTTTTGCTTCGACCCCCAGGTCATGGATTATCTCCCACTTTTTTACTTAGAATTTCCCAATTTTGCATTGTAACTCGTAAATGTTTTAAAGGTACATGCCCACTCAGTAGGCACACACTGTTCTTTACTAGGAATTAAATAAGTGTGTCACTATTCTCCCAGTTCTAAAATTACGAGTGCCCACTATAGAGATATAATCATTTACCGGTTTGTAATATTTATTTTACTGATCGTGACTCGCGGTGGTATCAGGCTATTTTCATATACAAATGAGGCATGATATTTTTTAATTATTTAATATACTAATTAAATGAGTCGCCTGAAAAAAATCATATTTTCCACAGATTATAAAGTATGATCATTGCACATCAAACAATAGAAACAAAGAATAAATAGTGATATCCGTTAACATTTTAAGGAGACACGGTTATCGCCCTTGATATCAGTGTGAACATTTACATCTGATATAAAATGTATAAATTGCCAATCAATTCGTGAGATAGTTATGAATGAATGTATATTTTCCAGAAAATGTATCAGATGTTTTCTCTGATATAAAGAACATTTGGTGCCTACTGAACGGGCATGTACCTTGAAACTGTACTAGCTACAGACTTGAAACTTGGTATGTCGCTTCATTATGATGCATTATCTCCCCCTTTTCGACTTAGAATTTTGCCTTATAACTTGTAAAACTTTTGAAACCGTAATAATAGAATTTCCCACTTGCCTCGTTTATTATCAACACGATATATGGGGCATCCGTGTTCTATGGCACATTATCTAGTTGTTAATATTAAAAGTTTGCCAGAGTTTCTCAATGCTATTATACATGTAACTCTTTTAGGATTATTTTAATAGTTCATTATATTATACTTGTGCACAAATGCAACACTCCATGCGTGGTTGGTTGGGAGCACGCGACGGGTAATTCAACGATCGGTATGCATCCTTACACATCGACTCTATTGTTTGTCAGAGGTTGGTAAGCAACTTGAACACCTCTGTAGACAAAATAAAAGTTTGTATCTGTATGCAAACCTGGCACGAAAAAATCGTGCCTAACGGCAAACCGGTGTGTCTATGTTCATTGTGAAACAAGGAACACCGGCTAAGAAAAGCGGTCTTACGATGGCTAGCGTAGCCCAGATCAGTCTGCGCATCCGCGCAATTTGATCATTGCATGTGTTGGTCGCCATTCGATCAATACAATTTCCTATATTTACTACATGTCACCAATGTAGCAATTGTTGATCAGCGATCAGAACAGTGTCGAACATACGAGTGGAACTTAAACTACACGTATTGATAACTTGTGATCAGTGCATATTTATGATACAAGAACATAGCTGTATTGCTTTCTTTGGCTCGAGAATATTGTTCACTTCATCCCAGTTTATATGAAACTAGGACATAATATGTTAATACGCTATCTACGAAAGTCAAGTTTATGCATTAACTGAGAATAGTTTTATTACCGTACAAAATAGCACGTTTCATTGTTGAATGACAACTGTATATTTACTTAAGTTCAATCACTTAAGTTGGTTTATTACTGAAACTGCATGTGAAAATACAGTGGCTAAAATTATGAAGGATTTACTTGTTAATGATGTGAACTCTACAGAGACCCAACTGATGATATATGAAAAAAGACATATCCTAACGTATTTTAAAGAAACAGTGTATCACATGATGTTTCAGATGATGTCAAAGATATTCAATGTTCCTTTCCTTTTATTTGCTCCTTATTGACTCCAAATGCCATATACCACACGACCCGCACCATTTTATTCAATCGAAGGCCAAGGAATGTGTGTTTTCTTATACCATATACAATGTACTACCATTGACTTTGATGAAGATGAGAGATGAGTTAGTAACGCATTTCCGTTCGCTATTTCAGTACCAGGAAGCACACTTTGTGAAACATAACACTTTTTTAGTTTGAAGCGTATAATACAAACGCATATAATATGTTGCTATGTATAGACACGTGTGGAATTAATTTAACTAATTAAAATACATGTAGTACCATCGACTGTCAATTAAACTAGCGTTCGCAACGCTATTTATGATTTGGTATAATAAGCATAATGTACCAAATACTGATTATTTTCAAGACGATTAATGGGCACGATTTGGTTAAGACAGTCCATGTAAATCTACCATTAAATTATTGTTTCCTAAATTAAACATGTTTCATCACTTTATGAACATACATGATTCCACGTGTCTTTAAATTTGCTTGTTGTTTTAATTATAGTTTGCATTCATTAAATTAATGTCATTTCATTTTATTGGGATCATGTATATTGGGAAATAAATTTTTGAACACCCCTCGTAAATGACTTTTATAACTGACCATCCAATAATAGATATATGCATTCATATGCTGCACGTGCAGGTACAGTTGTACGCACTGCACCAGGCGATGAGAGGCCCTTCAATTACAAATATATTCTATATGGCCGGGTGCTGTTCACTTCGTCGATGTTTTGACAGAGAACTGCTGAACGTAAACGTGGTGGGCTATGTATACACGTCTAAACCGGACACCCAGGGGACCCCATTGCGTTTAATTTATATGGCATTGATTGTAGTTTGTTCATGGTTGAAAATGATTGCAAATCTGCACAGACTGTTTAATTATTCCCTTGCCGATAGGCAAGAGGGGATATAGCGTTAGTCCATGTACGTGCATACGTACGTTAGTAACACCTTTCATTTGTCAAAAGCTCATGAACCGCTTCACCGATTTTGATAATATTTGGCCACAATGTGATGGTGATTTGTTGTGCATGCTACCCACATCCGACCGTCAAAGGTCAAGGTCACTGAGGACTTATGTTCACCTTGTTTGTAATAAGGCAAATTTGTAAGGCAATACTGTTGATATCCTTATTTTATTATCAAGGCTTCCAGTACGACCGCCCAAGATCAAGGTCACCGATGACTTTTTTATCATTATCAAGGCAGACAGCGAGGGCATAAGCTTTGTTTAACGCTGCCATTTCTTGTTATAGTGGTACCTATCTAAGCTGGACACTCTGCGGACCTCCCAGGGTGACCGTTTTAGAGAGGTTCCACTGTACTGGTTACTTATTTATTATCGGGAAACGAGCTTTGTATTGACCCAATGCGTACTGACTGATAACATACTACCGTATAAGTAATCGACCTGATACGAATATCCGGGTTACAACGAATCGAAAAGTGGCGTTTTATTGGACGAACGACGTCACATGACGTTACCGAACGACGTCAGACTAATCACATAACGTAAACAAGTCCGCGTTCTTTTCAACGAAAACTGTTTTACATTTGAGCATTGGCTAGCATAAAACATTACCTGATAAATAAAATACTAGTCTAGTGTCTTTCGATATCAAGGATAAACTGGATATCAAACTACACTAGCCTGGTACTCTCTGTGAATGAGTATGATTTATGTAAGCATGTTCCAATGCATATTATACAGCATGCTTTGTATACCCATACGTTAGACATCAAACACAAATAATAATCAGAAATGTGTCAATGGCACACGCATACTCCCACTGGCAGCATGCGTACATGGATGTTATTGATCGGCTGTCATAACTGTAGAGACAGTTCCTTTAATGTCAAATGGAAATTCAAAATTGCCACTGAATACTAGCCAACGGTAGTCGGTAAGTCGATGTGTAAGTCAGTTACTGCCCTAATCGAGGTGTTCATGTGTTTAAACAGCCTACATGTGCTTCGCGGCTCGGTGTTCCATCCATGGGCACATGTAGGTTGTTCAAACACATGAACACCTCGATTAGGGCAGTAACTATTGCTTACCGGAATTCTGACTACAGACCTGATTTGGCCCTCACATACGTCTTTGGCACCAAATCAGATTATTCTAGTTTCAGGGCTGAATGTGTTTTTTCTCAATGTAAATATTCTGTTCTGATTTTGGGATTTAACCCGTTTGCCAGGCCTTACATGACCTTACCTGTTGATAGGACGTTACATGCTAATAAACAAACACACATCAACACTCCATGCTGGCCGAATATGACCTTGACCTTTTGACATTGACAACCCTGCTTAAACACTTTCCTATTTCGGTTAAGAAGTTTGCCAGACTTATCCAATCTGACATCGGTGGCATTCGTGCGGACAGACCACATTTTCTTGTTTTCTTTGTGCTCATATGATAAATAACCACTATATGTATTTATTGTTTACCTTACTTTCTCGACCAATGAAAGAATGGCATTTCGTCCCAATTAATCGCATATTGTGACGTTTTCACCAAAATGTATAAACTTAATCATTAAATGTTCAGCGCTATATTTATAACTGATTGTATGGCTTGGTGTCATCAGTCCACAATACGCAAAGCATATTACTGCCCACACACACGCTCACTTTGTGTTGCACCGCCAATCACATACTAGTACATAGTGATTCGAAATCATGTTTAGAGGCTTCGCTTCGCAGGGGGCTGGGTAAACAATAATTAAGTTATAGTTCCCATATTTAATTTTTAATAAATTACTTTCTTGCTTGCTAGCGCTCGCTCGAAATTAATTTATTAAAAATTCAATATGTGAACTATAACTATTACATTATATGCCGATGTGGAATCATAAATAGAGGCATGTCCATGGTCTGTTCACATTTTCCCCAACTTTGTCGCATATCATATGTTTTTTCCCCCACAAAACTAAAGGGCTCCAGCCCATTCACAATGCCTAGGAACACAGTTCTGAAACATTTTGGAAACACTTGTGACTGCAGTCTGATGGTATTTCTCTTCTATAACAAATACTCTGTTATTATTGCAGGAGAGCTCGATGAAGTCAACTCTGGTTATTGAAAGTTTAGCACCAATTATTTCCAGCCGAAGAACTTTCCCACCTGTACCACAACCAACAACTGAAGCAAGACATCGTCATAGCAGAAATAGACAATGAACTAAATAAGACTGGGATCCACCAAACCTATTGCCAGTCATTTACATGGCCCGTGTCAAATGGTTAAAGATGAAGTTTTTTAGCCTAGCACCATAGATGAATTCCTTACTGTGTTTTGAAGAAACTGATCATACACAGTATACACTGTGCCTATGAAGTTGTTTTGACCGCATAGATATTCTGGTTACAAGACAGTGATTTTGCCATCCATGATTTAGCAATGCCACAACCATTCTGAACAGCAACAAGTGACAGCAGTGAATGATGTATAGTTTCATCATAACTTCTATATTCCTTGAAGATTTACTTAAATATTTCAACACAGCATACTTGCGGACAAATGCCACACATCCATGCTGCCCTTAATGTGACCTTGACCTTGACAACTTTCAACTTTTTCACACATTAAAGGTACATGCCCACGCAGTAGGCACAAACTGTTCTTTATAGGAATTAAATAAGTGTATAATTATGTCACTATTCCACCAGTTCTAAAAATTACAAGTGCCCGCTATACAGATATAATCAATTAGTAATATTTATTTTACTGATAGTGACGCGCCGTGGTATCAGGCTATTTTCATATGCAAATGAGGCATGATATTTTTTATGTATTTATGCTAATTAAATGTGTCCCCTGAACAAATTATATTTTCGACAGATTATCAAGTATGATCATTACACATCAAAAAATAAATACAGAGAATAAATAGTAATGTCTGTTAACATTTTAAGGAAACACGGTTATCGCCCCTGATGTCAGTGTGTGAATTTACGGCTAACATAAAATGTATAATAATGCCAATCAATACGTGGAATAACGGTGAATGAATGTTTATTTTGCCGGAAAATGTGTCAGATGATGTCTCTGAAGTAAGTAACATTTTGTACCTACTGAGTGGGCATGTACCTTTAACAAGTTCGCAGGAGTTTCTCAATTATGTCATAACTTCTTTATCCCTCGATGGATCACTATAATATTTCAATACATCACACTTGTGGACAAATGCCACGCATCCATGCTGTCCTAAATATGACCCTGACCTTCACAACTTTGAACTTTTTCACACATTATTTATGTTACCGGAGTTTACACAAGACCTGTGCACAAATGTCACACATCTATGCTGCCCTGAATATGACCTTCACTTTTTGACCTACACACCTGTGTTTATGAATACTTATCACTTTTGGTAAATTAACTTTGCCACAGTTTCTGCCAATCTGCCACCGGGGGCATTCGTGTGCCGACAGGCCACATTTTCTTGTTTTTAAGTGTTATAAAAAACGACAATTAATAATTTTCCTCAAATATATATAAATAAAAGATTAATCTGATATTATTTTTTAAGGGGCAGGTGGGGATGAAAAACAATAATTTAATTTCATGCGAGCCTTAGTCGGACATAAAATTTCAAAATAATGTTATACCAATTACCAACGGAATGAAACGGTCAAAATGTCCACATCAAAATTTGGTTGATTTTTTTCTGATGAATTTAAAAGTCCAGGTGCATATATATTCCTTATACATGCTGTTCCTGTAATAACATATTATTGTGACTGATTAAAAGATGCACCAAGTGTAACCCCATTGTTAGTGCTGAATTTAGAATGCTCCCAAATTCTGGTGTGTTTCTCTATGTATATGACATTTTGAAGTCACTGCAGCTATTCAGTATGTAGTTTGTCTCTTGATGTACTGCAAATAAATTTCACTCAGTATAGCGGAAAAGGTCAGTGCATATCAATTGAGTGCCGTTAACAGTTCAAAGTGAATATGGTTGGATAAATGGAGCTTTTGACAATTGTGTTCATTGTCGGCACTTACCAGCATGCACATTTGTCTTATCAAGGTATGCGCTATACGCCATTTAGTCAACAAAACACCCACCATGCTCCAAATAAACAGTATAAATCCTAAGCAAGTTGCAGGAGTGTGCTAGCAGATCATGATGTACTGGCCACAAATACCATAAGCCTCCATTTCTCCAGTGAAAAATACAAACATTTTGCAGGCTTGTTGACATCAGTTTCATGAATATTTGTAATTCAAATTTTTAAAAAAATGTCTAGTATGTTGCTCATGTGACTGATGTAAACATGGTAGTGGTGCATGTTGCCACATAATTTTACACTTTAGCAGGGTTAAAACAGAAAAGTGGATTTAACTGAATCTACGTTTTGATCTGGGTCGGTTCAGTGCATTAAGGTTTCAGTTTATGGAAAAGTAGTTTCTACAACAAACATATATTATAATAAGCTTAGAATTGCAAATGTATTCGGTTAATTGATGCATGTACGTGAACAGACGAATCATTTTATATCATTTAGATGGAATGTCAAATAATTGTGTAATTTGTCCACAGTATGAATGAATACATGAAATAAACTGATGTATACCATTTTCATTGTTATTAGTCAATTATTATTTCAATCATGATTATAAAACTTGCTGAGCAAGTCAAAATAAACTCAGAATAAACATGAGGAAGCATGTTGATTGATTGACTGAATTTGATTTTAGGTGTGTTCAACAGTAAGATTATATAACATGTAGACGGTGTTTTGATTCGTCATGCATTAAGGCTTATGTGCTCAGAAAAGTTTATAATCTTGAATTCAGGCCCAGTATGTCAAACACACCGTTAATGTTGAAGCCTGCTTGTAGAGAGCTTGTAGTAGTGGTTACATTGACGCCAGTGTGTCTGTGTGTGAAACACACCGTTAATGTTGAAGCCTGCTTGTAGAGAGCTTGTAGTAGTGGTTACATTGACCCCAGTGTGTCTGTGTGTGAAACACACCATTAATGTTGAAGCCTGCTTGCAGAGAGCTTGTAGTAGTGGTTACATTGACCCCAGTGTGTCTGTGTGTGAAACACATCGTTAATGTTGAAGCCTGCTTGTAGAGAGCTTGTAGTAGTGGTTACATTGACCCCAGTGTGTCTGTGTGTGAAACACACCGTTAATGTTGAAGCCTGCTTGCAGAGAGCTTGTAGTAGTGGTTACATTGACGCCAGTGTGTCTGTGTGTGAAACACACCGTTAATGTTGAAGCCTGCTTGCAGAGAGCTTGTAGTAGTGGTTACATTGACGCCATTGTGTCTGTGTGTGAAACACACCGTTAATGTTGAAGCCTGCTTGTAGAGAGCTTGTAGTAGTGGTTACATTGACGCCAGTGTGTCTGTGTGTGAAACACACCATTAATGTTGAAGCCTGCTTGTAGAGAGCTTGTAGTAGTGGTTACATTGACGCCAGTGTGTCTGTGTGTGAAACACACCGTTAATGTTGAAGCCTGCTTGCAGAGAGCTTGCAGTAGTGGTTACATTGACCCCAGTGTGTCTGTGTGTGAAACACACCGTTAATGTTGAAGCCTGCTTGCAGAGAGCTTGTAGTAGTGGTTACATTGACGCCATTGTGTCTGTGTGTGAAACACACCTTTAATGTTGAAGCCTGCTTGCAGAGAGCTTGTGGTAGTGGTTACATTGACGCCATTGTGTCTGTGTTAAAGTTATATCCCATCGCGTAGCGAAAATGGGATATAGGGATGCAAAAGTCGTCCGTCTGTCTGTCCATCCGTCACATTTTCCATTCTGCTATGACTTTGTTACCGTATGACCGATTGGCTTGAAACTTCATGTGCATGTCTATTATCCATATGTTCATTCCCCGCCCCACCCATGCATCCCATGCCCAAGGTCAAGGTCAAATTACTAGAAATTTGCGTCCAGTAGATGCGTACACGTTTCTCCATTCTCTAAAAACTTCTTTACTGTGCAAGTTTACTATCATCCATAGTTTGGTTCCTCACCCCACCCATGTTTTCCCCATCCCCAAGGGCAAATCATTTTTTTACTTTGGGTCCAGTAGATGAAAGCGCGTTTCTTCATTCTCCTATAAATTCTTTACAGTGTAACAAATTGGCTTGCAACTTCATGTGCATGTTTATTAACAGCCATATGTACATTACCTACCCCACACATGCTCTCCCAATGCCCAAGGTCGAGGTCAAATACCTTTGAAGTTTCAGTCCAGTAGGCATGTGCACGTTCCTCCGTTCTCCTATAACTTCTTTACTTTATGAACGAATCGCTTCAAACTTTATGTGCATATTACCCATCTTTCATATTTGCATTCCCCACCCAGACGTGCTGCCCTTGTCCAAGTTCAAGGTCAAATAACATTTGCTGTGAGATTAACCTTCAAACCAGGGAGCTTGATTTGTGTTGTGTGTGGTTAGAGTTCAGATGAGCTTTTGTGTACTCCTTTTTATACGCCCGTTTGAAAAACAGGACATATTATGTTGTGGCGCCATCTGTCCGTCCATAAAATTTAGTCTTGTACATCGAATTAGTCCTACAGATTTCCACTGTTCGAATTTCAGGGATTAACATATATTTATTTCGATGTAAATATTCCGTACTGATTTTGGGATCCCTTTTCCCCCAATGCAGCTGGTTAAATGCGGGATCGAACCTATTGGCCCGGCATTAAATGACATTTGCTGTTGATATGCAGTTAAATACCAACAAACCAAATCAAGTCAACCTACTAAATTTAACATGAGCCAAAAGAGGTGAGGATGAGCAGAAAAATGTATACGAAATTTACACCAAACCATGGAGATATAACTTGGAAATTATTTATTTACGCAACCTTTTAAAATAAAAAAATGAAGAGAATAACATGCATGTTATTTTGAAACAAATGTAATTGAGTTTTAATAATATGAAGAAATCTCTGTAAATGAGACGCCTGTTAGGTTGCCGTGGTGTTTCAGACAATTTACAATCTAAGATTTTATTTACAGTGAAACCCAAGATTAAAACACAGTTATGTTTTATGTGTGGATAAATGGGGCTTATGTGATATATCTTGCTCTGGGTCTTCCAGGTCAGTTTCGAGGAATGATAAGAACATACTTTGTTAGAAACAGGACTGACCAGAGCAAACTCTGATCTGATCAGACTGCGCGAATGTATGGGATATATGGCCAGTCTAGCACTAGGTCTTACAGCTCAGTCTTGAGTAATGATAAGAACATACACTATTAGAAGCACGACTGGTGTTTCCCTGACCAGTACCATAACCATGATGAGGCAGACGAGGCAGGCATTTTGCCAATTATTTGTTTTATGCCAAGAATTAAACAAATCCCTGGGGTGGTGGCGGGGAGAATGCTCCCTGACCCCCATGTCGAGACTTGGTTCGCCTCGTCTGGTATTTACCTCTGGTTACGGCCTTGCTGACTGAATGGCGACCACTGCAGACCCTGATCAGACTGTGCGAATGCTGTTCGCAGATACCGTAAGCCACATTTCTCCAGTCACAGTCACAAATTAACAGTTTACATTTATTTCTAAAACATTACTGATAGTCCCTCAAAACTGAAACTAAATCGTAACGGGCTGAATGCATAGATCTGCTAATTGTTGTCGGTCAACGTACATGATGTATTGGTTCCGTGCTTACTTGCGTCCTGTAATTGGTATGACTAGAGCTGGGGCAGAGTTACAGGTTCACGGTTTATTGCTTAGTTTAGTGTACCCGGCACCCTGTAAGTTGGAACCAGAAAACTTAAAACTGATGAACTAGAATAGTTTATGGAACGCGTACGAATAGGTAAATCGGTCACACGGAGGCATTCTGGTATTACCATAGACACAATGTAAATAAAAACAATGGCGACCTACCATTCAAGTCCGAGTCATTATTTTCGATTTACGAAATGGTACGACGTTTCCGAGTGACAATGACTCTGTCAGAGAGCTGCAGATCACGTGATATAACAGTGACGGTTCACAATAGCACAGCGGGGAGAGTAGGCCAAATACAATTACGTTTGCATTGCTAAATGTGCACGGTCTTGTCTTGAAGAGAATTAATAAATTACATTCACCTAAACTTTTAGAAATATTCAAAAATAACGATATAATTGTGTTTACCGAAACCTGGACGAATTCATTATCTAACATAGCGATGCGAAACGTAACTCTGGGGGTATTGTAGTCTATGTGAAGGATTATTAAGCTAATGACGTCACTTTATATTTAGAACACTCCGACGCATACATGTGGCTAAAATTGAATAGTAATTTATTCAATCTACCAAATGATTTGTATATGTGTATTTCCTATATTATTCATGAGAATTCTAGCCGGCAAGCTTTTGTTGAATCGAACATTTTTAATGATATACTTGATGATATTAGTATCATTCAGAATAATACAAAAAATGAATGTAATTTTATGATGTTGGGCGACCTAAATAGCAGATGTGGATTATTACATGATTATGTATCGATGGATCACGCTGAACACGTAGATACGTTGCCCGATGATTATATATGTCATAACGATTTACCGAGATTGTCACAGGATACTGGAATTAATTCAAACGGGCGATTATTGATTGAACTTTGTAAATCCTCCGGATTACGTAATGCAAACGGCAGAGTGTATGGTGAGACGGGCAAATGTACCTACAGTGGGGTCAGCGTGTAAGTGCACACACGAACGAACACGACAGGTTGGAACCAACCTGTCGTGTTCGTTCGTGTGTGCACTTACACGCTGACCCCACTGTACGTGGGCAGCAGATGTAGTAGTATCGTTGACCTAGTCCTGATAAATGGACAATTATTACATTTATTTTCCACATTTGTTGTTGAAGATCCAAATATATTATCTAATCATTGTATCGTACATTTTTCAATGAGTTGTAGTCGTGCTGAGCATAATTCCGTTCATCAAAGTACGAATAATAGCCAACAATTAACGCATAAATTTGTATGGCAAAATGATAATATAGATGCCTACAAAAGCACGTTGTGCTCACCTGGTGTTACCGAGCAACTTGGTCGACTAACACAAACATTAAGTAATGAGTCGTCCGAAAATGATATTGATAACGCCGTTTCTAGTATTAATAATCTGCTTGACTCTGTTTGCGAACCTTTAATTAAAAAAGCCGATAAAAGCACAAAATTAAAACATAGTGAAACCACTAAAATACAAATTAGACGAAACTACTGAATCGACAAAATGCATATTTTTCAATAATCTGAATAAATACAGGAGGGATTTATACAAATTATAATCGAACCCACCTAGTAAAGTCGAGGAGTGATTACAAGCAGTGACATCGTAATTACATGTATGAACAAGCAAAATCCCAAACAAATAAGTTATTACAAGCTCGACGAAAAAATTCCAAACAGTACTGTCAAATGTTGAAAGAAACTGCATGCTCACCCAAATCACACACAGTTTCTGCTGATTATTTTGTACAATATTTCAAAGCCATAAATAATCCAACAGACCATTTTTTCCAGCCAGATGAAGATATTATTCATTTGAATGAGGTATATTTTGAGTCGGAAATAAAAATAATGTTCGCTGAATTGAATATGGAAATTTGTAAGGAAGAATATTTGCAATCAATTTCCCAGTTATCAAATGGGCTGAGTGGGGGACCAGATATGTATTTAAAACGAATTTATAATTCATGGCAAAATACTAATTTCACCATTTCTGCACAAACTGTTGAATACAACTTTCAGAAATGGTTATTTCCCGGAGGGCTGGTCTGAAGGTAATATAGTGCCACTTCATAAAAAAGTAACGTAAATGATGTAGGTAACTATAGAGGAATTATATTACTTAGTACTATTGGAAAATTATTTTCAAAAATATTAAACAATAGGCTCACACTGTTGGTCGAGAAATATTTTGTTTATGTTGAATCACAAGCTGGCTTTAGAAAACATATGTCAACTGTTGGTCATATATTTATACTACATGGAATGATCACCCATTTACTTAACCAAGGGAAACAACTACACTGCGGTTTTGTTGATTTTTACGAAGGCATTCGATTATATTGTGAGAGAAAACATCTGGTATAAATTAATACGCATCGGAGTGAGGGGCAACAGGTTAAGTGTAATCAAATCTATGTATAATAACATAAAATCAAAAGTAAAATTTAATAATCAATTAAGCGAAGAATTTACCTGTATGTTAGGGGTGCGTCAATGGGAATGCTTATCACCATTTATATTTGCAATGTGTATAAATGATTTAGAAGATGAGTTCTATTTAAACTGAATATATGGGATAGACATTGGCATGATACATATTTTGTTGTTATTATATGCTGATGACATTGCAATTTTAGCAACGTCAGCAGTACATTTACAAAAAGGGCTAGACACATTATACAATTATTGCCAAAAATGGAAACTTACAGTAAATACTAAGAAAAATTATGATTTTTAGAAAAGTGGCCGACTTCCCGCAAATTTAAAATTCTATTATAACGATTACGAAATTAGTAACAAGATGTTCATACTTAGGAGTGGTTTTCACGCCAGGTGGCTCCTTTTCAGAGGCAAATAATACCTTATCGGGACAGGCACAAAAGGCAATTTTCAAATTATATACATATTTGAAACAATTTACTGACTTATCCCCTAAGCATATGCTGGAATTATTTGATAAACTTGTCCTCCCTATCCTGAATTATGCCGGTGAAGTATGGGGGTTTTCACAGTCCATGCAAATTGAAAGAGTGCATTTACAATTTTGTAAACGCGTGCTAGGTGTCAAAATATCAACACAAAACGATTTTGTTTACGGTGAACTAGGCAGAACATCGCTCAGAACAGGTCGTTTATATAATATAATTAAATATTGGTTCAAAGTAATCGGATCAAGTGACAGGAAATATATTAAATGTATAATAATGAACAGTCATCAACTGTGAAGAATTGGGCCTCTCTGATTAAATCTATGTTAACACAGCTTGGTTTTTACCATGTATGGCTTTCGCAAGGTGTGGGTGACATTATAAGATTGTTATCAACATTAAAACAACGCTTAACAGACAATTTCGTTCAGGACTGGAACACTACAATAAATGAATCTAGTAGAGCTTTATTTTATAAAAAATATTTCATCTTTTGAATATCAATACTATCACGATTTCATCAGTGTAAAAAAGTTTACAGTGGCTCTAACCAGACTGCGTGTATCTGCCCACAGGCTGGAGGTTGAAACCGGCAGATGGCATAGACCAATTAGTACACCCTTTGATGATCATAAATGTAAATTCTGTAACGTGTTGGAAGATGAATTTCATTTCTTGTTTGTATATCCTGTCTACAATGACTTGAGGGTACGCTACATCGGCCAATATTATAGAAGTAGACCTAACATGTTAAAATTAGTAACACTATTTCACTCAGATAGAGCGTCTTATATAAGAAACATTGGTCATTTCGTTTTCAGAGCGTTCGAGAAACGTAACGAAATTATATATCAGCTAAATAGATATATGTAATAATTTATTCTTGAAATAACTGGAAATCAATTGTGTATAATTATTGATAGATATATTTATATCAAATACACAGGACAGTCTCAGAACAGGCTGTGCGAATGCTCATGCTGATCTGGGACTACGCTGATCGCCAAGTCGAAATGTGCATTTATGTCATTTCCTACCATACAAGCATATACCGTTTGTTTACAGTATTACATATATTGTATGTGAATATGACTGTATTATTCATGCGACTAGTTGTTTTACGCTATTGTGATGCTGATTTAAAGCGCATTTGCCAAAAACAAAAACTGTCCCGAAATTTAAAAATTATTTAACTACTAGTAGCTTTGTATGCTTTGCTTCGTTAAATTATCATATACTTGTGTGGAAAGTAGATACATGTATTATATGTGCAATATTTCTTTAACACGAAAATTGGAATACAATGTATGATCAAAGTATTCCTGTTTGAGGGAAAGAACGTTCATGCCATGACGCTACCACTGTTGCTGTGTTTTGTGTATGTGTATACACACATCTGTATATGTGTCTATATGTACGTATATAGACATGTCACACTATACCACATTTAGAAAGAAGATATACATGCATATGGGTGTGTATATGTGCGTATATGTGTGTGCATGTATGTGCATGTATGTGCATGTATGCATGTGTGAGTACATGTATATTTATATGTATATGTATGTCTATTTCTCATTTATTGTTAAAATTAATACAATCTATAACACTTAGTACATACTGTGATCAGTAAGCGGAGACTGTGCGATGTACATGAGTGTATGATACAAGTACATATATATGTATTAGTGGTCGCGGCCTGGTCTGAACTATATTTGCCTATTTGCCACGATTGTGGTGTTTCTGCACTTATTATATTTAGTAGTTTACCCATGTACGCCATCTTGCATTGTACGTATATTATACCATAGTCATGTATGTATGCTCATGAGGCAGTTGCCTCGATGCAATAAACTATTCTTCTATATTATTATGAATTCTAAGGTTACTACATGAGTCCCAGTAAGTTAATGAAAGTAGAAGATGGGTTAGATGTTGGTCTAACTTATACTGATAAGTATCAGACAAGTGTTCATCAACTCATTCTGACTGATCGGTATGCTGTGTGTTACTTGCTAGATAATAGATATTGTTCGCAGGTCGTCCATCATGTTTTTGTAAAATGTATAAGATGAATCTACTAGGGGCCTAACTTGTGGCCACCTCTAGTGATATATTTAGTTTTAATGTAAATCAATTATACACTCTTGATGAATCCATCTTATATGGCCATTTACCTTTCCAAGCACATAGATGTTGTGGTGAGCTAACTACTAATAAATGAAAGAAGCAATTACATATTGACATACTCCCCTTCTACACACCGAGTTTGACCATGTTCACCATGGCACATATACACTATATGTTTTTCAGCATAAACTCTTGTGGAAACATATTACTGATTGATGCTTATGAAATACATAAATTACTACATCACAGACAATGTGACCACACTTTAAATTAACTAATAGTAGATAGACAAACAAACCTGAATTCTAAATAGGAAATATGAGTGCACTATATGGTTGACTAGCCATAACAACACAAGTAATGTATATTTACATATTTGTATCATACATTCGCAGAGCCTCAATTAAGCATCAACTACCAGGAAGAGGATGCAAATGATTATACTTATTGTAATTGTGACAGCTGCTGTAGCACAAACAATTTCTGATGCAGTAACTGCACAATTTAGACCCGATGATCGTATAGGTACTGAATATGTTTTACATGGAGTTTGGAATCACTAGCTGAGGTCACATAGCCAATGTCACGTCACGATCTACTATCATAGAAATATATGTATGTGTTCGGTTCGATGCTTATCCTTATCTACAATTATATAAAGGCATGTAGCTGATGCAAGTAGTCACGGGTGTTGCACTCCTTAGACAATTCACATATATCAAAAGGAAGCATGTTGCATTTTATGATAGCTTCTAGCGCCAACGCACTGAAAATATGGAGATAGCATAAACACTATCCGACACACATGTCACTGATTGTGACTCATATATTATATTAAGTGTGATACTAGACATACGTACGTATCAATTATATATATATAATTGAAAATAATTGGTTAGCAGCCACACATTCAACAAATTATCATGTTAGGAATTGCAAGAGAGGAATATACTGGAGAGCTTTGACTCCTATGTTTTGATAACATAAAAACAATATAGTCATTCAAGTAGTCATAATGCTGTAAAAGAATAGAACCCTAGTGTAATTATAACCACCATGCAAAGTGAGTGGGTGGGGTATATGACTCATTTTCACAAGTTAGCTATGGTATTATTATTGACATATTTCCACTCTGTAGCTAATATAATGGTAATTCAGGTATATAATTTCACATTTTCACTAAGACAAACATGCCTGATAGCTTTTATGGTCACAGGAAGAAATCTGGCAACTTGACAGAATTGTGGAAAGACTGACAAACATGTATGGCAACCTTGCTGGTAGTGTCTGGCAGTCTTATTCTTAGGATCATGGAAGTGTTTCAATGACTAATTCACTCTTTCTTGTAAAGAGGAATATCTTATGAGAGTATTGACCCACATCCTGCATGCCTATTGTATCCTATATCTGTTTACATTCCAAGTCTGGCAAATTGACATCTTCATGATTTCTCTCTGACAGCGGCCATGTTTGGCAGATCTGCCAAATCCGACAGATCCTGAGAAGCACATTAGAATTGCTAAATTAAGGCTACTTAATCAGATATTCACGAGGTTTGGTTTGTAAATCCTAATTAATGTGTAAGACGAACATTTACACAAAGTTTCAGACTGTAAATTCCTGTGTTGGTTGATTCTAAGGATAAAATCAAGTTGAAGTGGCGCTCAATTTTGAATGCGAAAACGCCAGCGTCTCCGCATCAAACTTGTCCCATAAAGTTATCAAATCACTGAACCACTCTTGCTTACCTGTGTAAATACCAAGATAAATATACAAACTACATATTTCGGATGTGCCAGATAGGTTTTGAGCTGTTTTAATGTGTGAAATTGTTAAAAGTCTCATGGTGATGACGTCATTTTTGGCGATCTCGCAAATCTGGCAAGATGGCTGACATTTTTGACAGATTTGCCCGACGCTCAAGCATCATGATTGGTCAAGTGACGTCATGTGGTACAGTTTCAGAACCTATAAATACAACCCAATAGGCTAAGATCGAATGGTTCAGCTTATAAGAGCAAAGGATAACATCTATGTGGCGTATTCTCGCCAGTGACCAGTAGTCGTCTCCAGCATGTAACCAGTACCCGTCATGGTCTTGTTGTAGAATAACACTCAGATAATAAACTGAATACCTGAATAAACATCTTCCATTGACTTTCCATAACCCATCCTGACACAACAACAAATCGTAAGACCGCTCGCTTGCGTTTGTTACAATACAAACAAATACAGTTCATTTCCGCTTGTACTATTTTGACTTGTTGTACCAGTGATAACAACCTGCCATCGGACTCAAAATATATTACCAACCTTTGATCACTTTGTCACTTTTCAATATGGCAAATACAAAACAATAACCATTTTGTAGTTCACAGTAAGATAAATATATACAGGTAGACAAAAATTAAAGTCAACAATTTTGCGGGATTGTCGTGCATAATTAATCGTCCAACATACCCAGAGAGCAACTTTTATTGCGCAATATATAATACGTTATATATGGTTGCCATCTTAAAAAAATCGTCAGTCATATTAATCTCTAAGGTAACAAAATATCCTTTAAAGCCAATATAGATGCTAAAATTAGTAAGAAATCACACTGTTTGTACATTGTACTTATATGCAGTCTCAAAAATATTTTGTGTTCAGTTTTCAACATTACGCAAACATTGTATTAGCGAGCCAACCTCACCATATCCCCGGTTACGTATGTAAACAGGGGGTTTGATGAGGTTGCCGCGCAATAGGTAATGCGGTCAAATAGGTCACGATGCAGTGACTATTTTCAATCAATAACTTATGTTGTAAGCGATTGTAATGTGTATTTTCAATATTTATATTATTAAAATGTATCATATCGGTACCCCTTTAAGTAATATTTGTATATTTTAAATGTAATGATGTTGTCATGAAGCGCATGAATATAAGTATTAATTAATCCAGTTTATATTGAGGCAAATCACACAGCCTAAAAACATAGTGCTGGAGTATAAACCATAGTATCGTATATTATTCATAAGTATATCACTATTAAACATTAATTACAATATGTATGCATATTATTAAAACAGTAGATGCTACCGCTGTTTCGCTGTATGTGATATTTATAACAAAATATTTTTTTTATTCGTCCGCGTACGGATTTCTGTCACACAAAGCGCCATTTTCAGTTCATATTTTGACCTGTGCATATGAACCGGACTAAGTTTAAACAAAGCTCGATTCCGTCCAATTCAGATTTCTCTGCAGAATGTTCAGACTAACTACATATTAAGTAATGTTGCTAAATAAGTGTTAACGGCTGGAACATGGTTATCACTAAAAGGAAGAAACCACAGTCGTATTATTGAAAAATAAGATTTACCTGAGACCTCATGGAGGCCGCCATTAATCCAGTGTAAACAATAGACCGTGTGATCCCATTTCCTGAGTAGCCCCCGCTTAGTGAAACGATGTGCTAATCATGATATTATGTTCCCCAATAATTGGAAACGGTTTGAATTTCTCGGTAAAAACTACGAAAGTCATAAAAAAATAACGATGTATATTTAACATTGGATACGCTTAAACGGTATTACTCTCTCATCGGATCGTCAGTTGTCGTCGATAGCGATTTAACGTACTGATCTGGTCTTAATTTATTGTCAACTTTCAACGCCATTTACAGAATATATGGCTAATTTTGGAAATAAATAAGGGCAAATTACGATGACGTCTGCTCTGAAATATCTGTCAACGTAATTTAAGGAAATCGATTATATTTTAAAGCTACATCTGTGACTAATTACGAATTTATGTATGGTCTTTGGCTACACCCAACACATTACACAGATCTAGTTGTAAATACACGTCGCTTTGTGTGGGGGAAAAAATCGATAATGCGTAGTTGTGTGTGACGAGGTGTTCATCTGATGACACCACACAGCTGTGACCCTTAGGCAATGTTTTGAAATTGACGTGTCGTTTTGATGTGTGCCGCAACACCTCACTGTCGGAGACAACATGACAATTAACGACATACTCTCGATTATGCACAGATCTATTAGACGGCTGGTTATTTAAAATAAAGCATAGTTCAGTACACCTTCGCCGATATTGTTTTTAGAAAATCAGTAATATTTTCCGGAAATGGCGTTGAAAAGTTGACAAAAATTATATCACCGTATTTAGTTGTGCCGATATTGTTTTAAAAAATCAGTAATTTTTTTCCGTAAATGGTGTTGAAAATTGACAAAATATATAGCCGCATTTCTCCGATATTCGTTTAGAAAATCACCAATATTTTCTGTAAATGGTGTTGACACAAAATGCAGCGTTCACGCGGAATTCAAATAAAATACAAAATAATAATTTAATAAATAGACGCCGATGGCTACTGTGTTTGCGGCCAGTGAATTCTGGTCGTGGTAGCCACAGGCGCAGTTCGAACAGTGTTGTGAGCAGATGGAGGACAATAATTATTTCAAATTCATAAAAAAATGTTTGCTGTCCGAAAATTAATTATTGTGACAGCCAAAAAAAAAGATTTTGGGACAGTAAAACATTATATGGTATAGACAGTATAGACAATACCTCAAACTTAAAAAAAACAGTAACAAACTGTCTATGTATATATTACTTAAAGACAGACACTTTAATTATTGGTAAGTTTCTATCAATGTATATGTATTTTTATTAAAATCATAAAATTGTGAAAATATTAAAAAATATTAAAATCACAAAAATAATATATATGGAGAAATTTTGTTTACACCACGTCGAGGTTTGAACCACCGACCCTTCCGGGAATCGGTAATTAAATCATTGAAGTCGGCGACCTTAACCTCACGACTGTTGCGCCATTTACGACAATTACAGTTATACAGAAGTGCTATCAGTATTACGCCACCATTTAAACGTAATAATTATTAAATTATTTGCAACTCCATCTACAACAATACCGTTACAGAGATACGCTATTGAAACAACATGTATTAGTATCCATAACATAGCAAAGTAATGTATCATTATATATCACAGGAGATAGCTTAAAACTATATATACTAATCATAAACAGAACAATCCGCTTGGCTCGTATGAAAATAGTTCGCATGATATTGATTATCTCCCTTGCCGAAAGTAGTTCAGTGATTTATTAATTCCAAATAAGACGTGTTTGCGTAATGAAGATGACATATGGTGGCCATCTTGTATTTCCTGATCCTTATAGCATCCAACAAAACAAACACTCTTCCAGTAGGTGTGGTCCGCTAAACTTAGAAAAAATGTCACACCAGTTATACATTTAGGTTAATGTCCCCACACAGAAATATTGTGTTTTATATTGTTCAAGTTTGCGAGCGGCGGCCATCTTGGATTTCAAGAACTTCGTGATTTTCAAACCAACACACAACCCCTCCAGCAGGTGTTGCATACTAAAATTAGTGAATGTATGCACATTATATTTGGGCCGCGCCATACGAAAACTGAGCTTAATGACAACGTCGTGAAAAGCGACAAACGACGTCGGAAAAACGACGATTCAAATTGTCTAACGTCGCCGTAAAATTTCACATTTTGCCATCACCTTTACGTCTACGGGTGTAAGTCAATTTGAGTAGGAGTAGAAAACGGAAATTCTAATGCATCGAAAATAGAAAGCACTCATCTGATTGGTCAATAGTAAACACAGCCTATAAAATATGAAAAATCACAGCCTATAAAACCTCCGTTTTACCAGTCAGTGTTTTACAACTTGATATATTTATGTAACCCTACGCGTTGTTGTAAACAATGGTCAGCGGCGGGGAATGCAAATATTTCCAAATTAATTTCGGTACATTTTCGGCTATCCATTCTGCCATATTGACCTGTACAACGCAAAGCGGAAAAGAGAATCTACCAACGACTGACAAACGTGACTTCAGTGTGGTGGCCCTTCAACAAATTCCCAAAAATATTGCCCCACCCGCCCAAAATACAGAAGAATTTAGCAAAGTGCTCAAATGCAAACTCAATATGCCAGTACCAGCCTATAACTTTACGAATTCCAATGTGCACATACATGACTATACACAATAAACTGTATTGCAGATGGGTAATTACCTGAATTAGGCGTAAATCCAGGGAAATCCTAGGCCTGTTGATGACACAAGTTGTTGACATTTCCTTTGTAAAAATCACACGAACCCAATGAAGAAATGTTGGCATTTCTTTAAATGAATAAAAGCAAATAACTGTTGCAACTACACATATCAAAGCAATACAATTGCTAAAATAACATTACAGTTGAATAAATGTATAGGTGTCTTAGAAAAAGTCCCGTTAATCTCTATTTGAAATGGGAATATTCTTCGGCTGAGCTACATTTCTTCAAATTCATTTGGTGTGAGGCGGTTATCGATGACGACAACAACCTGCTGACGTAATGAAACAAATCACTGTTCGTGATATGCTACGATGTTGCAAAAAGCGGGGAGCACACTAGGTGCATTAGAATGGGGATAACCATGCTTTGTTTTTCGATTTGGAGCGGTATGTGTGAGGTTTTATGGTCTGATAATCAGTTTTACGGCTCCGCTGACGCGTCGCCGTAAAACTGATTCACAGACCATAAGACCTCCCACATACAGCTCCAAATCGAGAAACAAAGCATGGTTATCCCCTAAGTGATAAATTATTAAAACTTTCACCAATATGTTCCGTGATGACTTGTACATCAGTGCACATATTATGACGTCATGACGTGGCGTCACGTACTTATGACGTTATTGAACGAGAAACCGGGTTTTACGTTATGGCCATGGTGTCGGGCAAACATAGTATAATAAGGATACAACACGAGTTACTGGCAACATAAATAACTTAGCCATGTTTGAGGCGCTGTACATTGCCACCTAACTATCGTTCTTTGGCACTGTCACTCTGTTTCGTTGTTTGTCCTTATCAATTTAAAATGGTGAACGTATAATTTAATTCGCCACATCTCAGCGATGTCATCGCTTACGCTGCACTTTTATTGCTAAATAATCTTAAATATGAACAACCTACTGTATGCCAACCGATCGTGCCATCTATATATCAATTATAACCAGTACTTTGCAAATGATATGCCATTTAGTAAACCGGGTGCCACTCATTTTATCATAAACGGAGGTAGAAATGCAGATATTATGACATATGAATCCCTTGTTTGTATAGAATTTGGCGAAACAAATGCATCAAACTTTCTCTAATAGATTCAGAATCAGTGAGTTTAATGCAGGTTCTTGATTGTTTGTGTATAAGCAATACACAATGCACAAGACACACAGTGAGGTCGGTGGATTTTTCGAAAAGTCTTGACATTAATTGGTAATTTGAAGGTTATAAACTTGCTTGTCGCACGAAATTTAGTATCAAATCATCAGTTATTCAATACATAATAATGTATATCCGGCGAATGCAGTGTGTGTGATCCTCAAGAAAGACACATGGCGACAAATATAAGGTATCACGCTATCAAATCTGCCAGACGTCATGTTTTGTCACAAAGTTAATGTTATAAGCGGCCTACTGCAGATGTACACGTGTAATGTCTACAAACAAATACTACATTTGCAGCCGTTCCATATACATAAGTAAGATATACTATTGGAATAGAAAATAAAATACCCGACCGACGGGGTTATAGCAATACATGTAGTACAAACGGCACCAGGTCCAGTCCATTGAGCTTGTACATAATGTTGTCGACAGTTGCCGGGAAACCACACATACAATGCGACCATTGGAAGTAGCTGCCTAGCGATCATTATAGCTAGATAAACTATTTTCATAGTAGCGATTGTTTAACTAATGAATGACCTATTACTTATTTCTCACTTAGGTTGACTGACCGTCGTAAAGATTCTTCCCTGTACACGGTGTGAATTTGTTGTATATTTGATTAGTAACACTTGCCAGATGCAAGATGAACATATAGCTTTATTTGATTGTTTTTTTAATAAATATGTGTGCAACTATTAGCTTACGATGTTAAGTGGCGTAACTAGCGTGAACATTATGTGTGGACACAATCATATGACCTAGCGACGAAGGGTGGGGATTGATGAGTGGATTCGAGGACAAGTACCCTCGGGGAACATAGTTCATCCCTGAATGCCAATCGGTGTAATTAAAATAATGCAACTTCATTCTCGCATATGAAAGTCATTCTTAGTTTCCGCCATTGGATTTATATGGGGGGAGGGTGACCCGGCACTCCATATGCATACCCTGCAACTTCTAATTATGTATTAAAATTTCGCGGTTTGCGTTATGATACCTCGGGATAATTTTAGAAAATTTGCAAGCACGATAGCTACAGACATTAGTAAAGTCACTCGTGTGGCTAAACTTGAAACTACCAGGACATCACATGTCCAGCCCCCGATGATCGCTGATATATTGTTAGTAAGAGTTTTTCGATTTCCAGAGTTTGTTGAATAACCATCACTCTGTCTTTTATTTTCACATGTATTGTACTTATAGCCATACGTTCTGCAACATTAGTTCTGCCATACACGAGCGGTGATAATACAATACCCGGAATAGTTCTGTAAAATCCATGTGTGTTGGGTTAACTGTCTGAAAATACGCATACAGGATGATTGATAAATACTGCATCGATTTCATATTCACAACTCATAATAAATATAACATGGACATGGTTATCGTTACCAACGCAACGTCATCACGCGATATGCGGCCGAACGTCAAAATGACGTTATGTAAATGTTATGCTCACATATTGTTCAATAGAAGGAGAACAACATATTATTTTGTTTCGTGCTCAAACAATGAGTTAATTATTATTTCTGAAAATAGACACAACGGTACTTCCTGTATATGTACTTCCGACAGCGGCCTAGTCATACACTTTACCTTTGTTCAACATAGCACCTGGCATACCGACAGTAGCATTATTGACTGCTGACGTCGTCGAAGTGGGTTCCCTTGCAAGCGGCTTTTCGTGTTTTTCGGGATTTTACAAAACGAAATCGCAACTGGCATGATTTGGGGAATATGGAGGATGGAATAACAGTTTCAATCCACGATATTTGATAATAAATGCACTCGATTAGAAATATGTACAGAAATATCGTAAACCTCGAGCACAATTGGTAACATTCAATGCTTTTTTGCTCCATGTTCAGCATCATCGAGATCCATCTAGATCTATGTATCCTGATATTTATATCTTTTTAATCACACTATGGAGTGTGCCGGCTGTGAGTTGAACCGATCTCACAGTTCACGCACAATGATCCATCAACACAGACTTTTACTTTGCTTCACAACATATGAAAACGTCACTTTTGGACTTCCATTTCTGGCAAAATCCTTCGCGCATTCCCGTCCACCGTCTCTCTGTTTATATCGCTCGCAAATTGTCATCCCGGTGGTGCTCTTTTACCGAATACATTTCTCATCATCATCATCATCTCGTCCTGATGTATGCTTTACGATGCAGTATGTAATGGCACATTTTAGTTCTTCTGGCATGTTCTCATAGACAGAGCAGACACTCGTTAAACTATGTAATTTCCTGTCATGACGTCACATTTTTCAAAACATGTCGTCGCGTATGAAACATTAAATAATGTCGCTATCATTTCCTAAAATTGATTTGAGCCAGCAACAAACAACTCGGAAACGCAAGTCCTTCTCAATCCGCGTTCTTTCTAAAATATGCATCCAAAATTACGATATTTGGGTCGCTATACAAAACATGACGTTACCATAGCTACTGCAACACTGGTCATGAACATTATTTTCATACTTCATCTTGGGTTAATGGTAAACAATTGGCCAGGCTACGAGATATCCAAATTGTGTTGAAATGCGATAATAGATGACACAACGATGGGACTTGTCCGGGTAATTTATAAACACCACTCACATAGCCGTTGATAAAAACGTCGTATGTTCGACGTCATTGATCTTAAACATTATATACGTTTTTACCACGCGTCATAAAAATACTTATAAAATGAAAAATAATTGGGATACATTGATAATTTTTGCGGCATATGGCCTTTAAAAGATGCATAATGCAGAATACGTAAAAAAGTGAAAACTGAAAAAAATGTCATTAAGCCCGGTTTTCGCATGGCGAGGTTCATTTACTTTTAGCTTAGCTCCCACTAACAATATGGATTATTATGTATTTTTAGATGATGGATGCCATCCATAAGATGATGGATGCCATCCATCTTGGATTTCAAAGTCAAAGCTAAAAATTAACCATACCAACAGTTTGGCATGATATAATTATTGGGAAACGACACCTCATTTGTGTTTATTGCTCATCTCATTACAGAGATAATACATTTTATATATTTCAAAATGTCTTTGGCGGCCATTTTGAATGTTGTTCTCTAATGGGTTTTCCCATCATTTTTGAAAAATGCATAGGAGCTATTTTTTTCCTAAAATGGTTTAAGTTGACAAATTAACAATAAAACGATAGGAACATTATGGTCACGGAATCATCAGAAATGACCCAACTAATAGGGCTCGCCCAAAAATGGCGACCGGCAGCCATAGTGAAATGCTGTTAAAGATAAATAAATAACAAAGTAGTTAGTACTGAATGTAATGATACTCTGTTAGCTCCATAATATTACTAACAAGTATCAGTTAAAGTCATTTTAGGTTGGTTAACAGTGTAAAATCCCATAGTACATGTGTATGAATAGGAAAAATCCCCATCAGAAGAGAATATTTACAGAAAATAAATATAGTCAGTCAGAATAATAGTCAGATAATGATCAGAAACAAATATACAAATAAAGTTCGCCTTTGTTTGACAGATATGACACTCAACACTGGAAATATGTGTGCCACATGTCAGACAGTTCACGCGAGATCAGGGATCCGCCATTGTTGTTGTACTACATGAATAAATTTGAAAACACTTGGAAGTGTACAGGTTTAACCACAATAAATAATCAGATATGCATGCGCGGTGTAGTCAAAAGTAGTATATTAAAACAGACAATCCAGATTTGTTCGTTATGCTCTATAATAGACACTCTTTTCTTGCAGATACCTGTCAATTGATGTACTAATCTACTTGACGGGCATGTTACTGTATCATTTACATCAGTGTCAAGCATATGCTTTGGGAATATTTTGTAAGTCGAAACATGTTTGTCATGTGAGGCGGTTTCAATTCCAGCCGCTGATTTGTTTGCGCCATCACTGTCACGATCTGATGTACTGGTATCGAGTACCTGTGGATATAGGAATGGTAATTTATCCAAGTACATGTGGGTATTAACAGTATTGGGAATGGTCACTCTGGCCAAGGCTTTGTGTGTAATTATCTCACAATGGCTAGGCTTAGTTGTAGATAGGTAGGGTGAGTAAATTTCCGTAGGTGAGAAATGTGTGTGAATACTCTGGACAGTCAGCTGGGAAAGTTTGGTGAAATTGGATGTGTGTTGTGCAAATATTCAGGATTTATGTCGTCTTATACAGCCCAGTTGGCGTAAGTACCGTGCAGTGTTGTTATGTAGTAGATGTAAGAGATAAGGGATACAATAGTGGAATCTAGAGCAGTTTTTATTTTCTAAATTGGAACTATATTGGCTGCATAAATGTGTGCACAACTTTTGCCTGCAAACTGACTGGATTGTATTTGTAAAGGCTGTACCAACTATTAATATGCAAGTATGTTAATGTATAGCAAGGTGCAAATGTAGCTGCACTTTGTATTGCAGTGTCCACCCCAGACGTAGCGACGGGTGTAGGCGCAGCATTCTTGCCTAGAGTAGACCAGTGACGGAAGGCTATGTGTAGACGAGGCAGAATCGTGCTCCAGTGTAACTTGCTACAGTGTGTGTAGCAGATGTGGCGTAAACAGCATGTGTAACTTGCTACAGTGTGTGTAGCAGATGTGGCGTAACCCGCATGTGTAAATTGCTACAGTGTGTGTAGCAGATGTGGCGTAATCCGCATGTGTAACTTGCTACAGTGTGTGTAGCAGATGTGGCGTAATCCGCATGTGTAACTTGCTACAGTGTGTGTAGCAGATGCGGCGTAACCCGTATGTGTAACTTACTACAGTGTTTGTTGCAGATGCGGCGTAACCCGCATGTGTAACTTGCTACAGTGTGTGTGGCAGATGCGGCGTAACCCGTATGTGTAACTTGCTACAGTGTGTGTAGCAAAGTTGGTGTAACTGTAACCAGGTTGGATAAAGCTACAGTGTTTGCAACATATATGGTGTAACCAGTAATGCTTTGCTACAGTGTGTGTAGCAAAGTTTGTGTAATCGTAGCCAATGGGTAACATGCTACAGTGTGTACAACATATATGGTGTAATCCGTGTGTAACTTGCTACAGTGTGTGTAGCTACGTTGTGTAACCCAGTGATCATTTGCTACAGTGTGTGTGGCTACGTTGTGTAACCCATTGATCATTTGCTACAGTGTGTGCAGCGGTATTGGTGTCATACGTGCGAGTGCTGCATGATATATACATGCAACGTAATTGGTGTAACTGTCATTATGGTACGTTACGATGCTACAGTTCGTGTAGCAACTATGGAACTTGACATTTGTGTGCAACAGTGCGTGGAGCCAGCATTGACCATCGTGTTTATGTACAGTCCTATACTATAGACATAAATTAACTATCACATATTAGGAGAATCATATAGAGTGTACAACAATAGGACACATGATGAAATAGTAACTGTGACAAACTTGTAACTGTGACAAACTTGTAACTGTGACAAATTTGGTAATTTATCTAATTTATTGTAATTGTGATATGATATGTGCATGCATGTGTTTCATGTTCATTATTACCGAATGGTATGACATATTATATGAATGATTAATTGACATTACGTGTAAATAGGTACCTAGAGGAGTATCATCGGGCAGTATCTGAAGTTAGCATCATGGATGGAGAGGTAGTATAGGAGGAGGGATATAAAAATAGGTGGTATCGTAGGAGGTGTACTAAAGGAAGAGGTATCATAGGTGGAATAGCATAGTTTGAGTGGGAGGGTAATAAGGGCAGTAGTACGGTAGAAGGTTTAGTATTGTAGGAGTCATATAGAGAGCGGTAAGTGATAAGTAGTGAACGATACTCTATCACACCCTTATACGTTTGTACAGTGCAAATACCGTGTATATCTTGTAAATAAATACTCCATTGATATTTCTGAGTCACGAGTCTAATTGAGGTGTGACAGGGTGGTCACAGGAGATTAAATTTATCTTTCGTAACAATAATTAAACCTATATTTTAATTAGTGAATATCCAGATCAGAATGGGTGCAGGTTATGGAAAACTATGTCCCACAACATTCATGCGAAAAATGAAAGTAGCAGAGAATAACAAAATGTGTGGTCATTGGTTAGTTTATATAGGAAAATGCAATGGTGGTGGTGGACCTACATTACGTGGCTTCGCACACCCGAAACTCTTCCGATACTTAGAATCTAATTAAAATTTTAAAATAATAAAAACATATTAACTAAATAGTTATACAGATACACACAGTGGTGATGTATGCTTTCATATGTCTGGCACCCATGGCAGCTACATCAACATACTATTCAAACGTTTGTTTCACCGTGTATGAAAACAACAAAATTAATAGTATTGACCAAACACCCGCACCATCGCACCGACGACAATAAACCAACATTACTGTCGTACTCTTGTGTATTGTGCCTGGGAGAGAATGAGCCGAAAAATCGGAGGTTGGATCTAATCATCCGCGCCGGAAGTAACAGTTGATCCTTCAATGCACAGCATCGGCGTGTCAGGTATGATGTGTGGTTTCCGGCGGCTCTGTTTAGTTAATCCATCAATACACAGCATCGGTGTGTCAGGTGTGGTGCATGGTATCCGGTTCAATACATCAACTTATATTGTCTCAAAAGCACCATAATGGCCTCGAGGTATCCTTCCACTAAACTGGTGTGATAGCTATGGTGACAGTTCTGTTAACTATTGTTTAATGGGACAGTATGACAAAACATTGACTATAATGCAAATATATAATTAAATAATTTAGACTGTGTGCTTTAGTCTTTAGTTTACATGTGCTAATTCAGTAAAATTCAGTAATGAAACATTACAACTTCGACACACATAGCGGTAGTTTTAAATGTAGAAATAGTTTACATTCCATCTCTACGACTGCTATACTAGGCACAGGTGGAAGACTCGGACCTAGGATCTGAGAAATGGCTCATTTGTAAACCGTTACCCCACCCACCAATTTCCGTACATTAGACACTATAGCGTTTTCAAGGTAGAGAAAAGAGCTTGGGAAAATGCCATAGTTTCGGACTCGCTCAAACACCACACATTTTCTGGTGACTTATGTCTCTGGTAATCGATAAATGTCTTAGGTCTTCAACTGTATTCACTTCAAGTATCTGCTTTTAGCATTTCGTTAGTTACGGGCAAATTAGCTACCACAGCCAAAGCGATAATTGTGTGCACGAAAGAATGCCACACATTTGTGTGGGCTGTGGAAGCCTAAATTACGTGTGAAATCTGGCACGAAATCCCATTACAGTCTCAACATATTGACGTGAATCACTGAAATAAATATCAGTAATTCTGATGTTACAATTTGTGACTAATAAGTGTCATTCGCTAACCTTGAATGATCTAAAACGTACGTTTGTTTTGATTTGCGTCCCAACATATCGACATAAACTTCCATGAACTTTTGTTTCGGATTTCCTTTGTTATATTCGCAGAATTATCAATAATGAATATATATATATATGTATAATGTGTGTCCTGGAACAGCCCCCTATATATGATTGGTGTCCTGGACCAACTCACTACGCTCGTACTGGTCCAGTCCATCCCATCATATATAGTGAGTCGGTCCAGTTCATTCCATTATACATATATATATAAGAACTCTGATATAAAAATACACGTTAATACAACGTAAAAACACTAGCAGCCAAACTATACTGGCCCAGAACTCTGATCAAACAATACAATATATACAGCGTGTAAAATTAGATGTTAATCATTCTCATTTTCCTGCTTTCATCTAGGTAAGTCTTAATTATTTTAATGTATTTATGTTTTAAGTGTAACAGTACACCTCCACATGAACAACATATCTGGTATTTAGCAGTTGTACCACCACCACATTTTAAGCATTCCCTTATTTTTATTTTATTATTCTTTACTACATAATTGTGGATCTTGCAGAAGTTAGATTTTTTTTGTATAATCGGCGTTGCACCGCCCATAGTTGCCAACTCTAAGAAAACAACATATATTTTAGTTTCCATTTTATTTACAATTAATAACTTTACATTAAATATATTAGACAAAAAAAAGTAATTATAAAAGTAAAAACAATGAGTACCAGTGATGTGAAATACATTTTACAGCTTCACCGTGACCGTGCAATTAATGATGAACAACTTAGAAAGATGGTAGATGCACTCCAACAAGAAGAACCAAAAACTATACCTGCAAAACCGAATCTACAACCTTAAAAAACTACCTTAAAATTCATAAACAAAACTATGCATATGTAATCAATGAACTTAAAGATAATAAAAGCACTAACTTCTTAGAACTCTTAGATAAACCAAAATGTGGATATTTCAAAGCATACGAAATATATGTTAACAAATATAAAGACCCTCAAAAACTATGTGTCTAATAAGAAAGATATTATAAAAAGTCAACTTATAGAGCAGTTAAAAGAGTTAAAAGGAATAAAATTTCAACTTGGTCTTACTGTAGATTTATACAAACATGATGGTGATGAAACAAAACAAACAACAGGTGTATTCTTAGCGAACAATATGCTATCTTGAATTCAGAAAAATTAAGCGAATTTACGAACAATCGTCGTACCAAATTCAAAAAAGTATTGAAAATTTCACAAACACGGCTATAGGTATGATGATTGATCATTGTAATAAGTTCTACCTTAATATTGCTAAGTACGAACCACTAAAATGCTCTCCTTACATTCCTCTACCTGAAGAAATAGCAACTAGGAAAGCAACAATCAATGTAAAAAACAATTATGATAGATGCCTAAAACACGCTATTAACTCAGCTATTAATCCAGCTACCCACCACACAGATAAATTATCATCTTACCCAAGTACTGATTTTATAAATACTACTGATATAGATTGTCCTGTTTCCATCTCGCAGATATCAAAAGTAGATAAACATAATGATCTAGCTATTAATGTGTATGGTTATACTATTACTGAGAAGAATAAGAATATAGACAGCTGTCCCTATTACATCTCTGAGCAATCCAGAGACATTGAAAGAATCAACTTGCCATTGATATGTGATGAGAAAGTGAACAGTGGTTCACATATACCCCTGGCCGCCGCTCTCACTGTAGTATACATACTGAATACTAGTAACCACATTCACCTACACAAGTTAAACAGTTTGACCTTGACCTTGGGAATGTGGGCAGCATGGATGAAAATATGGATGACGATAAACGAGAGTGTAAAGTTTCAAGTCAATCAAACTATAGTAGCAGAGATACAATGACTTAAAAAACTTGTGACACAAATGCTACAAAGAAGGATGAACAGAATCACAAACGAAATCAGACGAACGGAATTACGAAAACTATATACCCCTCAGATGGTATAGCATACCGGGGGTATAGATGGTAGCATATTTGAGATGCGCCACGACATAACATACATGTTTGTTTTATTAATGCTGTTTAACGACCTAGCAACACATAAGGTCACAAGGTTGAATCCCTCATTTAACCTTTATATACCGTACACTGTACCCATGGAGTTACTATCATTGTCTTAAAAGTTGAACAAATGTATTTTCTTTTCCACTCATGTGTCAACACCAGCCTGGAGGAATCACAAAAAGTGCAGACCCTGATCAGACTGCTCCGCTAGCAGTCTGATCTGGGTCTACACTGTTGGCGCCAACATTCTGTCTGAATATTTGGAGTTATTACGATAACCTGATTTAACTCTAGCATATACGAAACCAAAATATGTACCTAAGGGCCAAACCAGGTATCTCAGGATTCCAGTAAGGATGAACCCATACGGTTAAATTGTCATTTTTGGCGGGAGACATACTGTCTCCACGCTATTGGGATCGTGATTCTGGCCGTTTGCACGGGTCTACTTTCGGAAGTGGCTCTCTGTTCATCGGGGGACGTCTCAATAGGCTCAATTTGCGTTCGCAATTAACAACAGTCAGGTGACATTTAAAGTCAGCGAGTGAACTGAAAGCAAGTTATTAATAGCAACGGCAATGCTCAACATTATGTGTAAAATAGTTGGCATGCCCAACTTTACTTTAGAAGAGAACAAATTGCTGTTATTGAGACGCCCCCCGTATCGTGTACCACGCAGTCGCATGTTCATCCGCGGACGTCTCAATAGGCTCAATTTGCGTTCGCAATTAACAACAGTCAGGTGACATTTAAAGTCAGCGAGTGAACTGAAAGCAAGTTATTAATAGCAACGGCAATGCTCAACATTATGTGTAAAATAGTTGGCATGCCCAACTTTACTTTTGAAAAGAACAAATTGCTGTTATTGAGACGCCCCCCGTATCGTGTACCACGCAGTCGCAATGCGACGTCGAAGGCCATTTCTTTTTCATATTGTGGTTTACGGGCGATTTTCGAAAAATTACCCTCTGGGTGAGCGAAACAAAATTCATGAAAACATGTTGCCGTTCATGCAGCATACACGTATGTAGGCCTACGCCCAGTCATAATTTTAAAAAGATTTCACATAATATTATGTCACACCTCCAGAGTTCTTGTTGGGTATGCAATTTGGATTACTCGGTTTGTATCCCTATTCTGCAAAGTGCCGATTGATTTTGGCCAAATAAACATACTAAAAATATGAAAATTTCCCCCGTTTTATTTCTTCACATTACGAAAAACCTATGCTGCCAAAAATATTTTTTGAACACACAAACATTTCGGCAGAGAGCATCTCTCTCCATATCCGTATAAAGGCGTATATCATCACTTCAATTCTGGGTGCTACCCCAATAAATACGTCTGCAATATACCTCGTAAAACGGTTTATTAGTCGGACATAAAGCACCTTTGCTTCATCAACCTATTTGTGTTTAGAGCAGACTGTATTTTACAAACCCCAGTAACTGATCAAGTTCTCCAAATTTGCAGATTGTACATCCAATAATCAACATCGAATATATTTCTAACAAAGAATTTCTGAGTATGCAAATTCACAAGTGGCTTCTTGTCTCCCGCCAGTCAGTACTTTCAGTACTTTGATTATCAAATGATGTCAGAATTTGCCAAAATTTCTGTGCAAATTCAAGCGGAATTGTATTGTACACGCCAATGTTTTGCACTATTTCATTGGTCCATTCAAATTTTCAGGCTATTCCATTCTTCAGAATGTGTCTGTTTTTCAAATTTAAAAACTATTAGCAAACAGTGGAGCTCCTGATGAGACGGCTCGTTGCGAGCCGGCTCATCTGAATCTACAATGTATGTAAACATTCTCTTTATAGAGGTCTGTAGAGTTGAAAGGGTTAAAAACAATTTATGGCAAAATTTACATGTCGTACAATATATTATCCTATGGTACATCTCATTTATCGGCAGGGTCATGTTGCACGAACCAAAACGTTTTTATCAATCACTGTCACTTGCCACACTGGAGTTCATTCCACTAGCCACACTGGAATTCATTTCACTAGCCACACTAGAATTCATTCCAGTGGCATTCTTTTCAAGATTTCTCTTCTTTCTTCCACCATCCCTATCAGATGCAGTTCTAAGCCAATCTCTGGTGGCAGTCTCAACCAACAAAAATACACAGCGATGCCTCTATTGTGGTGCTTGTCAGTCTTGTGTAGCTGTGTCAAACAAGGCGTAGCTGTGAAGTGTGACGGACAGACAGTATTTTCAATATATTCAATCGATGAGCCTTTTCAGTGTTCTTTTAAAGCATAAAAAGGTTTATTAACCCTTACCCTGCTGCGAACAAAAATTGAACAAAATTTAAAACATCTTAGTTATTTCTCGACATTTGAAATGCCCGACATTTTATTAGACACGTCTCTCACGGGACAATTCTAATAAAATGCCAAGGCATGTTTTCATTGAGAAATAAGCAAAATATTTATCAATTGCCACCTGCTGCTTGTTGTCTGCAGGAGGATTATGACCAAGCTGATGTAAGGCAGTAAACATAGTAAATATTAGATAGCTATGCAATCAAATAGTATTATTTAATGTTACCCCTTTTTGACAGGAATGTTACCCCTTTCTTACAATATTTCGGCCAACATACAGAAGATAGTAAAGTAACAAACACTGCAGATCCCGATGATATTATACTCACTCAAAAGCACAGATGCCGGTTTCATTGTGTGAAATGGAAGTTTCTTCTTCCGCCCAACCAGCTGTACTGTTGCGCTAGGGTATAAGACAAGATGATTTTTAATACCCGCCTCACCACGTCTGTTTCGTCCTTTCCTCCAATGGGGGCCAAGTAATTAATCTGAAAATTACACGGACCAATCATCATGCTTGTTGTGCGTATTGTGTACGGACAGCTTTCATGGAGGCTTACATATCGGGCCACACAAAAAGATATTGACTCTACTATTAAACACGACCAACATTTGCCTCGGACTCCTAGAATTTCACACTTAACATTACTGTAAACTTCTTAAATATTAAGGATATTCTTGTCTTGTTTTAGGCTAATTACAGATTCTGGCTGTTTGTTTCCAAACAAGATTATTTATCTTATAATCTAGTCAAGAAGTTGTTGAAATTCATATTTCCTAGCCCGATAAAACCGACTTTACCAGACATAAACCATGTTCCATCATTCAAATAAGATATGATTCATTGACTTAGGAAAGACAGGAGTCAGTCATGGCCTCATACTCAACAAACTTTACTGATGCATTAAATCCTTTACCCGAAATTTGAAAAACACATTAATTATTTTTGGTACTGGAATTATTAACATCAATAGAATTTTTGGAAACTGTGACAAAAGGTATCAAATTTGTGTCTCCAGGTATCATTTTACTTCAAGATCTGGAAACTCAAGAATTACTCGCAATCTAAAACTTAAACAAGAATTCCACCACGAAAGCGGTGTCGTGTCTGCCGAGTCTTGATAGTATAACAATTTTATTTTGCCTTACAAACAATGACGGGCACGGACGACGATGACGGAAAAAGCCCCGATGTGACAAATACTAGACGAAAATGTGTTCGTACGTAGATGCTCCACTTATTTGACAGAATAAAATGGCCTTTGTTTGAAAAAGGGGATATAATCCATGACCTGGGGTCGAATCAAAATAAAGTTGGGCCATCTACTCATCATAAGAAAGCTATACATGCCAAGTTTCAGGTCTCTTCCAATTACGGGTTAATAGCTTCATGTGATGGACGGACTGACAGGATAACAGTAAACACATTGAAGCTATGACTTACAACAATTTTGAAGGTTGTGGCGTCTGTGAGCTCATGCTCGAGTTTTTCCACATCCTCCAGGGTGGCCAGAGGGAAGTTCATGCCTTCCGGCATTTCCTGGTCCAGGTCCTCGTGTAGGTCGAGGCGATTGACAGTTCTCAATATAGCCTCTAATATTGGCCTCTGTTGGGCCACATCCTCCCTCAGCTGCTCCACTGAGGTGAACATTCGAATGTCCCGGGCTGTAAAAGGTAATACAAAATAATTAATGAATGGTACATGTAAACGTGAATTGATGAATATCTAGACAAAAGATTGCAGCCTGCACCGGAAACTTCCCACAGTTTCTAGCATATACATGTATTTGCTTGAACACCTCAACCTCTCTATAATACCGGTATGAAAGTTTTATGAGTTACATAAAAATGTATATGCATGCACGGACACCCATAATAAAAAGGTCAGCCGAAATTGGGATGAAGGTGGTGTGTGGTCAGTGAAGGCATAAATGGGAGTGGGGCAGGGCTAAAGTTTAGTGGACCTGGGATTGGGAAATGCAGAGATATATATACAAAGCAAACAAGGTGTAGCTATAAACTGTGATGGGCAAATGGACTGACAGATGGACACACAAACGGACGCATGAACGGACAGGTGAAAAACATAATCCCCCGCCCCCCTCTTGACTTATTGTTAATTAACTGCACGTGGACGCCAAATTGCCGACTGTTCAAACACAACACTACAACTCCGTCACATCAGAAAACATATTCTAAATTAATGGTAAACAACATGGAATCAACCAATGAAGATAATAAATCATGATAATGTGAACATACTTAATCTTTTTTCTTGATGCTTTTAACATGTTTAAAACCAAGAAATAATTAATAAGCTACAGCATGCTGTTAAAGTATACAATAAGAAAATAATAAAAATAAAATTAAAACAATAAACACTGATTATATAGTGATTAGCGAACACAAAGTTCTGTAACTTAACCACGAAAACACATGACACAGTATGTTAATTCAGTTTTATAGCAATTTGGTCTTTGTCCGTTTTCTATCAACATTATCAACATTACCATACAATAACATGCTTTATGTAAACATGTACCATGATGTATATACTATCGAAAATTAGACAAACGTGGCAAATTAACAAGCCTTTCATCAACCTTTTGTTTTTTCTCTTTTGCTAAGATGACCGCCAAAATTAAAGGACCGCAGTGCATCATGGGAAATATAAATTTCTGTTGTATTTAGTCAAACAAATAAATTAATATCTACATGCAGAAATATATCACACCCAATAAAATAGTATATTTATTATTTTATTATTTATTACAGGATATATATAAATACAAATTCAGAAATAACTTTTCAGACAACTCTTGCGATGAACACTAAATTTGTTTCATCACGATGATCTCCCTTCATTGTTTTGATTACAACCTCGGGCCGATATCGGGCCAACGTATTTATAACCATTTTATTCAAAACTATAAGAACTCATTTTTCTTGCTATATTAGTGTATGAATACTATTATTATTATCATTTTTGTTTCATTTAACTGTTTGTTTCAAATTTACAAATTTTCAACAGATCTCGGGCCAACGTCGGCCCTACGTCGGATTTATTTGCCGCTTTTACGCCTTACAGCCGACGTCGGGCCGATATAGTCATGCTGGCTGGGAAGTTCTCTCAATGGTAACGTTTCAAAATAATCAGTAATCCCTGTTGATGTATCTTTTGATAATGTGTCAATTATTTCTTTTACTAATGTTTCTGTTTTATCAATAGCGTTTGGTAACTCTTTCATTTCTATATTTTCGATTACTCTTGTATTATAATTTAATTGCTTAGATTCCTGATTAAGTTCAGATATAGTACGTGATGTATATGTTGTACTAATCTTTTAAATTCTCCCGCTATTCTGCCAGTAAATGTTTTTAAATATTGATTGACATTTCCTTTACGACTTATTTGTACATCATTCCAGTACGGTGTTTTATTGTCAGAATGCAGTTCTGGTCTCATTGAATCAAAATCCTGATCAGATATTTCAAAACTGTTTTTGAATCGATCTCTAAATAGTTATATAACCCTTGTTCGCTGAGACCGTTCCCTCTCGGGAGTTGATAATTTCACTGGTACCCATTGTAGTATCATCAGGGTCATAAGTCTCTTTATCATAATGCATAAAGTCTCCTTCTCCACCTTCAGCCATTATTTATTTATGTATTAATTTAATATGGTAAATTACATAAACTACATATGGTAGAAAACTTAGTCCTTACAGACATTTAAGAGAACCGCTGGGAGTGAAAGGTATAAGACAATCAATTAAAATTACAAATAATCCATCAACAATTGAGCAAAATCAGCAGCTTTTAGTTCGCTTTCCAAATTTAGGACCAAACGATTTGATTGTGCCCAGGACAGTTCGGTTAGCTTTTACAATTGCATTAACATCAACCGATGACGATCGCAGAGTTGTTCAAAATTTTGGCCGTGCGATAGTCAAGAAAACAACTATTACAATATTTGATAATGAAATTATGTCAATTGACGATTCAGATGTTTATTACATTTATCGTGACCTATGGAGAACATCACCAGGACGAAATAATTTGATTTATAAAGGCATAGATACTAGTGCAGGTTCAAATGTAACAAAATTGAGGATTGGAGCAGCAAATGCTAATGTTACACACGCTGCAGATAATGCTATCTCAGATACATTTGGTAATCGATTACATGTACCATTATATTTTGAACTTCTTGAAGCTCATATGCCATATTATCAATCTGAATATGAACTTACATTTAATAATTATTCAAGAGTAATAATAGCTCCAGGTGATTTGAATGCTAATTATGAACTTAACAATATAAGTTTATAATTTGATATGGTCACTGAGCCTAATTTGGCAAAAATGGTGAGAAATCAATATATGGGTCGGATATCAATATTATATGATAGATTTCTTCGCCATAGAAAGATTGTGAAAGATAACAGTGATACTTTATGGAATATTAATTTGAATACACCCACTCGTTCTATGAAGGGAATTTTAATGTTATTTCAAGAACCAACAGCAGATTTTGCAAGAGACTGTGAAAAGTTATATAATCCGAAAATAAATAAAGTTGACGTTACTATCGAGGGTGTGCTTAATCAGCTACACAGTCAATGGATGAAAGAGTATAATATGTGGGATGAAATACGCAAACAGTTTGCTGGCGGACATATTAATGATTCAATAGTGAACGTTATTAGTAAATAATTGCATGTGTCCAGTGTAGCAATTGGGGGCTATCTTACAACCAAATATGGCCTCTAGCTTGACTTAAGAAGATAATAGTTTACATGGAACTGGACGGGACGAAGAATAGAAAATACAAGTGAGGGTATCACAATTCAGATTACTAAAGCAGCCAAAGCAGCTGATGCCGTAAATATATATTTATTTATAATTCAAGATGCGCAACTAAATATAGAAAATGGAAGATATGTGTCGGCGTTGTATTGATTTGCCAAAGTATGCGCATAGTGCTATTATCTGCTGTCAAACCGGATGTGGTAAAACGGAATTTGTCGTTGACCTACTTGAGCTTTCACAGCAACGAGGTGGATATGCTGGAGTATTTGAGAATATAGTTATACTTTGTCCAACTATAGCATGGAACAACAGAAGTTGGATAGGTGATGTATGCCACCCGACAGATAAAAAGTAAAGAATGTTAATCCAGTTAGTAGTAATGGTGAAGAGATGTTGCAAGAGCTGTTAAGAATATTTTTTAATAAATATGCTGGATGTCCTACATTATAAATCAGTGATGACTGTTCAGCTACAAAGCAAATAACTAAGAAAAAAGATATGCTGTCACAGCTCGTATTCTCTGAACGACATGCAGAGCAAAGCTTTGGATTATATCACAGACATATAATTCAGTCTTAAAAGACTTAAGCGAACAGACAAAATGGCTGTGTATGTTTTATGCAAACGATAGAGATAGTATTGTGGACTGTTTGAGAGACAATGATGTTATTCCAACACTGGAGGAAAGAAACAAAATAAGAAAAGAGTTATCGAAAACAAAACATTCTAAGTTGCTTATTAGAACTGATCAACCTACTGGGTATAAATTACTTAAGTAATGCTGAATTGCTTAGTATTACTTAGTATTGCTTGTTTTAGCTTGTTTTAGCAAAATTTTAACTTAAATAGTAATACTAGAAAGAATGTTTGTTATATTGATATTTATAGAATTATTGCTTATTATACTTCGTTGTGTTTGGGTTTATTTTAAAATTAAAAATATGTTACATAAAATAAATGGAATGTGACGAGCTTATTGAGAATTTAATTGATGATGGGTGTACTGTTAATGAAACAACGGTTATCTTCAATTATTTCAGGGGGGGAAATCTATTCAGTATTTGGGTAAAGATGTAAGTATTTTGCAGCTAGATGATATGCCGCATGAACAAGTTCTACAACTGTACAACAGCTATGAAACTAGGCCAGGTGTTCAATGACTTGCTGCGAGTTATACTTTAAGTTCGGTGCATTTCTGGCACCATGATTACAACAATTAAATATTGTCAATTGAAAAATATGAAAGATAAAAATATAAACAATGGAGAACAATCAACAGATACCTGAAGAAGAAGAAGAAGAGTCAAAGGAGGAGATTAAACAAGCAACAAAGAATCCAAAACGGATTGAAGCTGGCGAAAATGGTGCAGCTGTGCGCAAAGCCAAACAAGAAAGTATAATAAAAATATTACATAAGAAAACACCTGACGATGAACCCATCACGGTCATTGTCCACAAAACAAAATCAAATTTGACATATTTGATTTCCGGAATAGGGTTAACAGCGGGTGCTTTTTTGTTGAAATTATGTTGGCATTCCTCTATAGTTAATGATAATAAACCTATAACGCATACCGTTAATGCAGTTAATCCACACTATATGGAATAAATAAAACCTTTAATTATTATATTAATATAAAAAACAATGACAACCATCAATACCGACGGTAAAATAATTGGATATCTTGTATACCACGCTACTGTTATTACAGCTTTGGAGATAGGATATGCGCAAATAACAAATAAAATTATGAAACAGGCTGTGCCAAAACTACAGCTTGACTGTTATAATATGGCAATGCTTATGTTGGACACTGGTCTTGCTATTGCTACGAGAGATGTGCTTGTTAAACAAGGTATAAATCCAGATAATATTTTGAAGTAATAACTTATTATATAAAAATGGTGGGAACAGCTATGATGGTCTGGTGACGTAACGGCATTGTCTAGTAACGACAGGAGACACATGCATTACGTACTTGGTCCTGTAATGAGCATTGTCTACAGTCATGGTCCAACAGCACGCGCTGTACGTTTGAGCACGGATGTGAACGGTGTCAACATCGGCAGTCATGTAACAATACGATATGACGTCGCACAGAAACAATAAATGACTTCACGTACCGTCACCACGACACCAAACACGCTGTTCGGGCGTAGTGCCAGCGTGAAGCACCAACAGTGTACAATCATGAAGCTGTCAATGGAAGAAAATATACTTACAAGTATGTAACGTTAAAATTTGACCTGCTCACAATTACATGTAGTTACCATAGTTCCCATTTAATCGTCAATAATTTCGTAGGACAAGTATACAAATTCTTAGCCGAATAACAGAGAATATCGTGTTGTATACTACTGTCGCGAAACCGACCTAAATTGTACAGCTGCATAAACAATACAAGAACAATTGTTGTTTCGATAATATTCAATTTTATAAAAAAATCAGAATGAGCCTTCTTTTTATTTGTTGAAATTGGTCCAATATGGATTTTATTACGAAGTAAAAAAAACAATATCCCCATAGAGTGAATATGTCTATGAGGAGTTAACATGGGGAAACATTTCTAATTTCAGAAATAGTGGACCTATTTTACTAAATGTAACTTTTGTTTTCTTAGTTAGATCATCTACACTCTATCTAGACATGTTTCGGAGGCAACTTCGCCCACAAATAGTTGTTTACTCCTCCCCCAGCTCATTTACCTCCTTTTCCCCCATGTTAAATTGCCATAGTCAAATCAATTGTTCGTAATAAAATCAATATTTCAATTTCACTGATTGTGATAAATAATATGGCAGTTACAGAAGGCGTCTCTATTTGTGGCTGTGATTAGAGAAACGGGGCTTACGGGTTTTACGAGCAGTCTATATCCCGGTCAGCCAGTGCATCCGCAGTCTGATCAGGATTATGCACTGTTCATCATTGAAACACCTGTCCAACTTTTAACAAATAGCAATACTTATCGCTATTTTGCTACACGTGTGTGCTATTTGATCAGAAGCTACGCTTGTCACAAATCCTATTAGCCCCATTTCGCCAGTCACAGCCACATTATATAATACTAAACGTATTAAATGTAAGGGTCATACTTTTTTGGACAGGTGGAGCAACGAACACCTCAGATACATAAACACAGTATGTATTTCCAAAATAAATTCTTTATCGGCGAAATTAATTCGTAAACAGAACATTGTTCACTGTCCGCACATTTAAGTGAAAGCATTCAAATAGCGATGCTACCCTGAATATGCACTGTATAGTGCCATGTGAGTCGGGTACGAAGATGCGGAATCGCCAGTTTGTTATCGGCCATACTCACAGTAAATGATGTTAGTAATGTGTATGACCACCTCTTGCTCTGATAACCACGATAAAGCAGACTCCTGATAAGCCACATTATCTCTACCAGCGTAATTCGAGCCCATTCCTTCACCAGCGCTGCTGCAAGTTTAGCTGTTGTCCGTGGATTCCGTACCAGGGCCGACAGCTTCCTTTGAATAATGTCCCATACATGCTCGATCGGACCAGTGCATTCGGTCGATTCCAAATGTTTCCAGATACACATTAGCCACATTGGCACTGTGTCCAGTACAAAGCGCTCCAGGACCTCATCCCGACATATTAAACCGGCTGCAGATCCATTGTCTATCACGTACAAGTCCGTGAGCCCGTCATAAGAAGTGCCGCCGAACACCATCACCGACCCTCATCCAAACTGATCATGCTCCGCGATACAACAGTCACTGAAGCGTTCAGATGGCTGTCTCCACACTCGACGCCGTCCGTCATGAAAGTCCAGACATAATTTAGATTCTTCAGTGAACGCAGTGTGCCTAAAATCATTCAGTCGCCACCCCGTTCGCTCTGGAGGAAATTTTCGTTGGTGTCGGCGCTGTCCTACGGTCAAAGGTGGTCGCATTGCTGGTCAGCGAGCACGTACATTGGCAGAATGCAATCGGTTTCTAAGCGATTGAGTACTGATAGTTACTCGCGAAGTCCCACAAAAGTCTCTAGTCAATGTGTTTGCCGAGGATAACCTCCTTCTTCTGGCCATTAACATGATTTACAGTTCTTCGCGGTCCGTTGCGGCTTTCGGACGGCCATTATGAGATCTTCTCGCAGTCAGTCTCCTGTGCATTGTAACTCCAATGTATGCAAACACAAGTGAAAGTGCTACTGTCAATAACAAATATCCTTCAGAACGAATTCCAGTAAGGCAAGTGCCTAATTGGCAACACACGTTTCACTACCTATACACGGGTCACCTTGAAACAATACAAACCTCTCCAACTTCCCGTGCAGTCACTCAATGTTGACTACGAGCACGTTGTGTGCATACGGATTGTACGTATACATATTGACAAGCCCACATAACCGTGTGTACGGGACATATGATTTCAATATATGACCCTTATTTTTGTGTTGAGTATATATTGAACAACCATCGCATAATTGTATTGGAGACTCGCATAATTTTATTGGAGATTACACGCACACGTCATTACAGCACATAACAGTTTCTCAGCAGCCCACTACATCGCTACTTGGCAAATAGCAGCGCAGTTGCTGTATCGGGCAAAGTGATAAAAATGTCCATTTGCCGATAATTTAGCAGCTCCATCATGTCCATGCACCAATCCTACGAGTGTGGGATAGGTTGTATGTTAAATGAATGGACATCTAAATATTGCTGATGCATATAAACCGTGCATTGATGTTTTCAGCAAAGATCTTTCGACTATGAAGGTAAGTTTTAATTCATAATTTCAGTCATTGAGTGTTTGTGGTTTTTATTTCATAGAGATGCATGTACCACTTATTTTGTCATACATGCATTTCAGATGATTCCTAAATGAGGAACCCATCAAGTTATCGACTACCATGTGCCCCGAGGCAAGGATATCCGTATAGCCACGCGCCCATGTGAGACTTCCTTGTCTAACCCTACACAAGGTGCATGATTACAACAACAACAACGTCGCCCACTCCAAAGTAAGTATTATTTTATATTTTCCTTTATGTGCAACGGATTTTGATGAAATATGGCGCAGCAAACGCGTCTTAATGAGCTGCATTTCGTGGTCCAGGGAGTTCGGCACAGACCTATGTCGTTTTTGTCTACGTAAATCGATTCTTCGCAAACACGACCTAAGTTTTGGCGTAAATACTAAGACCAGCAAATGCAGCTTAACAAGACGCGTTTGATGCGTCATATATCATCAAAATCCGTCCCGTAATAAGGACAATAGAAAAGAATACGTACGTTGAATCAAATGGATTCTGGAAGTTTCAGTACTTGTTGTTGTTGTTAGTACCACGTGATCATACACCTTGCCTACACACGCTTGTCTCACATCTAGCAACGATGCATGTTCTAATAAGGCAACATTACGGCTAATGTGTCTTACAATTACCCCATACAATATTGAATATTGTTGATGTTTATTGCTCTCAATTGTTGGTGACGTGTTTATTATCACGTCTTAGCGTTATGACGTTATTTTAAGTGTAATTACGACGTCACGTCAGCAATGTGCCACCAACATGTTGGCGTCGCCAGGGCTGTATGGTGATGACTGGGAACATTAATTTGATAATAATATGTAAACGATCCACTGAACTGGCAATAGCATCCAATTCGTAGGTGAAAACTTTGTTTTGTTGACATGTAATACGTAATACGTATCAAAAGTCGCATAAATTCAGCGAATAAAAGTTGGGTCTCATTCTGGGTCAAAAATATATTTTCAGATTCGCAAAATATGTTCTATACAGGGGCGAGAAAACATAGTCTGACACTCGGGTGGAATATCCTTTTCTCGCATACCCAGAGTCCATTTCAATATTATTTCCGAAGCCACGCCCATGTGTGATTTTTCTGTCTCACACGGCTATCTCACACGGCTGACCTGTCACACACTGCCGGAACTACTTTTTGTGTATTGGCTTCTAAACGTCATCGGCATTGTTTACAAACACACGCTCTATGCACAGTACTGTCAGTAGACAACAATGTCAACAACGTCGCTCTGGATTTGTTATGTAGGCTATTATTTATTTCATGTTTTATCCAGTTTTATCAAATTTGCGTAGATTTGTGAGACGAGTTGTGTAAGGGGCGTCTGTAAATCAGTTGGCCGAATACTGAATACATGATTATTATTAAAAAGAAACACATGTAATTGACAGCAAAATATTTACCTCACATGTTGTTGATTCTTCCTCAAACATATGTATAGTGACAGTTGATAGTGATTGAAATATTTGTTTAATAATCCAGTGAGCAAGAATTTCTTGAAAACGGCATCGTGTTGAAATGACAAATGTCCGTCGAATTGAAGACAGCGTCTCGGAATTGCAATACATACTCAAAATAAAAACATAAAATGATTCTGTAAACATTATTGTACAAATTTGAATCGAGGATATATGGTCTATTTTCAATATTTATATGAGTTTGTCTCGTACTGCGTCCTATTTATTTTGTGTATGTAGTAATTGGGTTTACACATCATGTCATGGGCGTCTCCAGGCCGTATTTTCATTGGGCCGTTATGTGTTAAATGTTTCGATCCAATATAGGAGACTCTAATTTGTTGGTGCAAACCTTTTTTTACAGCCATTTGTTGATACGGGTAATGCGATTGAGTCATTACGCAAACATTGTATTAGCGAGCCTACCTCACCGAACCCCCTGTTACCTATGTAAACAGGGGGTTTGATGAGGTTGCCGCGCAATAGGTAATGCGGTCAAGTAGTATATAAGAGTCATAATGATACAAGTTTATATGGAAGCCACCCCACTACGTGTGGTGGCTTCCACATGAAACTTGTAATCATTATGACTCTTATATACTACTACCGCGAGACCATATATTTATGACATGAGAAGATACACCCTATTAGAGATAAAAATCCCTATGTTATACTCAGTATATATATACAACAATCTGTCATACTTTTATTACGAATAAAATATAATAAAATAAAACTGAAAACCTAATAAAGATAAGAAATCTATAAGTTATACTCAGTATTTTACAGCAATCTGTCATAAATATAAACTGACACCCTATTAAAGACAAGTTATCCATAAGTTATACTAAGTATATTACAACAATCTGTCATACATTTATTACGAATAAATATAAACTTACACCCTATTGAAGATAAAAAATCTATTGGTTATACTCAGTATAATGCCTACCATAAAGCAAATTAGAGAGCAAGCTAAGAGTTGGGGAATTTCCCTAAGAGGTTTGAGACTCAATAAAGATATAGCAGATAGGATAAGTGACGCGCGAGCCGTCGTCTACGAGGAGAGGCTGCGGCATGCGGTTTCGACCGGACGACTGCCCGCCGACCCCGAAAAACGCTCCGAGAAATTGGAGAACGAGACGACGGCCAGTCTGCGCGCCACCGCTTACGCGCAACGTGTGAAAGAAGATCCCAGCGCACGTAGAAAACCCCTATACAAGGCGTACTACAATAAGATTTATCAAGGGTTGGTGGGGGGACCTCCCAAGAAGAGGAAAGATATCGCCAGAGCTTTGGTGGAGGAGGGTCCCAGGATTCTCTCCGAAGAAGCTGAAGTTAGGGAAACTGTTGATAGGGGTAGGAGGAAGATAGTATGGACTTTCGAGAGGGGGGTAGACGGGGAGATCGCTAATCGCATAATGAATAAAATTCGCCCAGAGATGACCACGGCATGTTATCTGAGGTATTCGTGTTCGTATCGTATTAGGAACATAGATACCGACGCTACTATGATCTATCACAAACAATCAAAGGGCAGTCCGTGGATAAACGAGATCGCCAAAGCTGAGAGTTGGATATCCGATAGAGAGAAAGGTCGAATGGACATCGACAAAGTCGATAGACCAAACACAAAATGGACCTTCGTTCGTTGGATATCGGTCGAGGTGAAGATGATCATCGACGCTCAACAACTTCTCATGGGAGCGGGAAAACTCCCAGACTGGTTAAGACAGAAAAAGGGAATGTACTCCGTCGACACGTACGACGACTACCTGTGTCTGTTTAGGTGCATAGCCATCCAACGTGGAGGGAGACCCGACGGGTGTTGTAGGAAGGCACGAGCTCTGGCTCGCGAATACCTCGGGCACGATAACGGACCGAGTAGTAAAGGAATCCCCCTGGATGATATTAAGAAGGTAGAAGAGCGCTTCAAGATGGGCATTCGCGTTTACGAGCCCACCGCCGACGGAGTGTGGTACCTCATGAAGGTTCCGGCAAATTACGACGTGGTTGGGGGGAAGACAATGACGATAGGAATGTTTGGAGGTCACTCGTTCCTCATAACGAATCTCCGCAAGATGACGAACGAGTACGGGTGCACCGGATGTCAACAACGGTTCACAAAGTCGTGTAACATGCACAGGCACGCGACCACCTGCATGGGTGGGAAGACCGTGGTGACATGTCCAGGTAAGAGGGTAGAGAGACCACAGTCGCCTACGAGAAGGCGTTCTATCCTAAGGGGTCAGCGAGTGCGAGGTCGATTCAATGGTTGAGCAGAGAAGAGGAGAGGATGGGAAAGCACATACATCACGCCAACTGCGGTCACGGTGGTGAGAGGTGGGTGGCCGGTGATCCGGTCGACGGTTACTGTCACGAGACCGAGACCGTGTTTCAGTTTCACGGATGCTACTGGCACGGGTGTCCGAGGCATTGCATGAGAGGTAACGCGAGATCGCTGTACAAGAGGACGAGACGACTCTATACCCTCACCAGATAGTCTACGACTTTGAGGCGTATCTAGACAAGTCAAAAAGCACGCGACCCACCAAAGACCTGACCTTCGAGGTCGAGCACGTTCCTATATCGGTGTCGTTGGGGGATACGATGCATGAAGGGATCACACACCTATGCGAACGAGATCCCGACACGCTAGTCGAGAAGTTCGTGACCGAGCTGCAGATGAGAGGCAAGGCAATCAGGGAGGGGGTTAGGAAGAAGTATCTTCCGGCCGACATAGATATATTATCGAAATCTCAGCAAGCAAAGATTATCTCATGGATTGATCAAGTCCCGGTGGTGGGGTTCAACTGTAGCAGGTACGACCTGAACCTCATCAAGCAGTACTTTGTAGAGAAGTTGGCGGCCACCGTGAATAAGGTGATGGTCGGAAAGAGAGCCAGCACGACGATGTTTCTGTTTACTCCGGAGTTTAAATTTCTCTACATCATCCAGTATCTGGGACCCGGTACCACGTACGACCGATGGGTTAAGGCGTACGACTGTAAAACAGTAAAGTCTCACTTTCCGTACGAGTGGTTCGATAGCGCGGACAAGCTCGACCATTCGGGGCTGCCAAGACTATCCCGAGTGGTACTCGAAGTTGAAGGGTGAGTTCCTACTGTCGTTGTCCGAGTGGAAAGAGTGTAAGAAGGTATTCCGAGAAAAGGGGATGAAGACGTTCAAGGAATGGTTGCAACACTACAACGACTTGGATGTAGGACCGTTCCTGGAGGCTCTGAATAAAATGACGGAGTTCTACAGGGGAAGAGGCGTGGACATACTCAAGGATGCCGTGTCTCTACCCGGTGTTTCCCTTCAGTACCTACTCCGCGGGTCGATCGATGGGAAGGCGGACACGCCCGAGCTGTGGTCACCGAAGTCTGAAACTTACGAGATGATGAAGCAGGGATTGGTCGGTGGTCCGTCCATAGTATTCTCCAGATACGCCGAGGCTGGAAGGTCAACGATCAGGGGTCAGGTGGGGAGTCGGGAGGAGAAGATGTGCAAGGCGGTGCTGGGGTACGATGCCAATGCTCTGTACCTATCTACTCTGTCGAAGGACATGCCGTGCGGTGAGGAGCAGATATGGACGTGTGACGACCCGGAAAGACAGTCGTATATAGACCGTTTCGTGAGGAAGGTCAGGAGTGAAAAGTGGTTCGGATTTGCGGAGTTGGATATAGAGGTTCCGGAAACGTTGAGAGACAAGTTCTCGGAAATGTCACCGCTGTTCGTTAATCGAGAAGTCGATGAGAACGAGGTTCCGCAGCACATGAAGGACTACCTGGCCGGGACCGGTAGGAATAGAGTCGAAGGGCAGAGAAAGCTCGTGGGGGCAATGTCCGCCAAGAAGATGATCATATACTCCCCGCTGCTAAAGTGGTATCTGGAGCACGGTCTGATCGTCAAGGCGGTGCATAGGGTGATAGACTACACACCCGGCAAACCGTTTCAATGGTTCGTTAAAGAGGTCACCGCTGCTAGACGGACGGGGGACGTCGACAAGAGCAAGGTGGTGTTGGCGGAGATATTCAAACTGGTTGGCAACGCGTGTTGTGGCAAGCTGATAGAGGCACAAGAGAGACACCTGAACACCACATATACGAAGGATGAGAAGACTGTCGATCGGGCACTGACGTCGGCGTGATTCGAAGACCTGGAGGAGATTGGGGAGGCTTACGAGATATCGAGCAGGTAGACTCGAGTGGTGATCAACAGACCGTTTCAGAGTGGCATAGCGGTCTACCAGTTGGCCAAGCTCCGGATGCTGGAGTTCTACTACGATTTCTTGGACAAGTACGTGGATCGCGGAGACTTCGAACTGATACAGATGGACACTGACAGCATGTACTTCGCGCTATCGGAGAAGACGCTGGAGGCGGTGGTGAGAAAGAATATGAAGAGAAAGTTTAATAAGGAGAAGACCGAGTGGTTGGCGTGGGACGTGTGGAGCAACAGAACTCCGGGACTGTTCAAACTGGAATTCGAAGGGGATAGAGCCATCGCTCTGTGTAGCAAGTGTTACTACGTGAGCGGTGATGGAAAATCTAAGCACTCGGCCAAGGGGATGTCGAAGAGATCTAACGATCTGACTTGGGGAAGGTATAAGAGTGCTCTCGAAGGGGGTAGGGATATGGCGGAGAACAGGGGATTCCGAATGATTAACGGGGTGATGAAGACGTACTGTCAACACAAATTAGGACTCTCGGCGTACTACGACAAGAGGAGAGTGATGGAAGACGGGTTACACACCGAGCCTATAGGATAGATAAAACAAAAGAACTCTGAGAGAGAATACTAAAGACTCTGATGATCCGGGGGTAGCTGAGTGTCAGAAGGCACCTCGAGAAGTTCTTCGCGAACAAACCCTCGAGATGGCCCATCATCCAAATAGTAGAGCACGGGCTCATCGGGCTTGGTAATAGATCGATCTAGATGATATACATTGAGAGACCACACGGGATCAGTCGCGCGGCGGCTGCCACCTTCGAGCTCTCCCGGTTGATAGAGGTACCGGACGTCAATATCTGATGGAAGCCGTTGCTCCTCTAAACCAACGGGTCGCCCGCGCGAGACGGCAGAGGGCTCGCTCGTCACCCTTTTAAACTTGATAGCATCTACGGGCTTCTTACCTATCAATCTGGTCACCTCTCCGTTCAGTGCGGAGACCACGGCGGGCAGTCTGGCCACCCACTCGGTCGATCGCGAATGAGGGTCTACAAGTTCTTTAGCGTATTGGTGTCCGAACAGTCTCTCAGCCAGGGTTCGATTGAAGCGTTCCACGATCCCCTGGTCCCGGTGGATGTTGACGCGGCCGCGTCTGACAGAAACGTCGTGCTTAGACAATAGATGAGAGACCGCGCCCATGAACTCGCGGCCGGGATCGACCTGGAGAAGATTCGGCCATTTGAGAGGACTCCTCTTATATATTCGGGAGAGAGCCTCGGCCACCTCCTTAGACTCTTTAGTGGCCAACGGTTCAGCCCCCTTATAGCGACTCGCTACGTCAACGACTGTCAGCGCGTACTTGTACGTCTTACGACCGACGCGATCGTTAGGGAGAAACAGGAGGTCCGCTTGGTGAACTTGGTTCGGTACCGGCACGTCGAATTTCGGGCGCGGAATATTGTGAGGCGCGGGTAAATAGATCTGCCAGATGGCCTGCTTCTTGAGCCATTCCTTGACAACGTTTTCTGAAACCTTGGTCGCCGCCGCGAGGTTCTTGATGGCAGCGAGTCAATTCCAGTAGCCGCGGGGGCTATAGTACGCGTTCGTAGCTTGCGCGTTAGGCGAACCGATAGTTTGGTATTAAGTTTGAGCGTGTTCATCGTATGCGATGTATTCTAATATATCGGACAATCTCCAACATGCCCTCGCCAGATCGTCCGGTAACTGCGTCGATAATAATAAACCTTTGTTGGAAGTACAATCGCGATTGGGGGTTAAGTTCTGAAGGAACTTGGGAAAATCTAATCCCCCAGTATTGGTGGAGGAATCTAACATCCGCTTTGCGAAAAGGGTGGCCACTTTTTCGTCCTCCCGCCACGTCTCGAGAGTATCTCTGGCCAGACGAATCATACCCTTTGCACTAACCATGCGGTGTTTAAGGTCAGTGTAGCCTACATCAATCATAGCAAAATAAAGTTCGTCAACTCACATCGTTCTATATATATATATTTATAATTAATTTAAAATAATTAATTTAAAATCTCGATCGAATATAGTAGCCGACGAGACCCACCACACCCATTCCCACGACGATGAACGCGATCTCGCGGTCTTTTTGGGGCTCTGACGGTACATAGAAATCTGAAAGTTGGGGCTCGCGATCCAGCGGCGTGAGACTTTTGTGCGGATATGCCAGCGCGTACTCGCGGTTGGCTTCTTCAACGTTCTGAAAAGTTTGCGCGGCGTGATTTTCGCGGCGAAGCTCTTCATTGACCCAGTCCAGATGGGCGGTTCGTTTTTTCGACCACGCTTCCTTTGCGCTATTGAGTTGTTCTACAGCTAAATCGTGACGCTTACGCTCCTCATCCACGTTCGAGCTTTTCATTTTAGAGAATAAAAAGTTGCTACCGCTGAACGCCAGTGCGTTTACAAGCGCACAACCTACTATTACTGCGATTGAAGCCATTTATTTCCATATATTAACTGGTAGAATTCCAGCTTTAACTAGATAATCTCGGGTCCAAACTGCGGCCGCTACATCTAAGGTCGCGAGCCCTACGTCTCTCGCAGTAAAGTCCAATTTGGGAGCGGATCCTCCTAGGGCCATCTTTGATAGTCGAGCATACCCGATACTGAAACCCGATATCACCACGGCGTGATAAAGCGCATTCACTAACATTTTACCATCTTGTTCAGCCATTATAATTATTGCATATAAAAGGGGTCGCGATCAATGTTTAAATGGGGCACATCCAATCGCGATTGGTGTTTCGTAACTTTTTTCTGAACACTGGCTGGTTGTTTTTTCGATAATGTGGGGTATTTCCACACGCACAGGGCACCAACAACTGCCAGACCACCACCAACAACCCAACTCCAATTCACGAATTTGGGTTCAATCGGATTCGCCCAACTCCAACGGTAGTTTGTATTGGGTGACAAATTCAAATAATTTGGGTGTGCTTCCAATTCGTGAATTGGGGGTGTACTCAACTCTGTCTTCAGATGTTTTGTTGTCTCCGTCCCCCGATTGCAACGACTGTTTAGCCTCTCGAAGCTCGGCGAGTATTTTATCTTGTTTAACTTTTCGGGTGGCAGCCGCCGCCCGCCCAGCTGCCTGTCCTTTGGGATTTTTTATATGCGGTATGTCATCCAGTGGCGGAGTAACACTCGGGTTCGATTGGGTTGGAGCAATCGGGTTCAACTCCGTCACTCTCGCGGGTATGTCTTGTGTCATCATTTATAATATTAGGGCTTATAGTTCGTGGGCATATATGTCCAAATTGATAGTGTTTACCCGTGGTCAACGCGGTTGTCAACGGAGCTAAGTACATTCCAAACTTGTGATAAATTGAGCAGCAGGCTGTTCTAAGAGTGTGACCTATAAAAGGGTCAGTCTCTAGATCATCAATCAATCCCGCGGTGTTTGGTATGGGGAGAAGTATACTAACGGCGGTTGCGTACAAATGAATAGCCGCCGATCCGAGAGTTTTTGTCATCTCCGCACCTAACCTAGATACGTATCGCGCATACATTTTATCGATCTCCACATCTGACATCTTATCCACCTGAAAAACTGAGAGACGCCTACCGAGATAATGATCCGATTGTCCCCCAGCAACCAGCGCAGCTAGCCGCTCTCGTCGCGCCGCATTTTCATTTTCATTCGGAGTCGTTGCACTCAACCCAATACCAACCGCCGTTGGAGTTGGAGTTGATTCCGATTGCTCTGTCGGATCATTATCTATGTTGGCAGTCGGAGTTGAGGTTTCTTCTATTAGCTGATCGAGAAGTTCGTCGCAGTTCATTTTTCTTAAAATTAATTTAACTATTCTAACAAGTCTCATCACTTTAACATATTGCAAAGCACACCACCCGATACTTATGATCACCGTTATGCTCGCAACAAAGCTCGCAGCGGAGCACCAAATTGTTAACATTGTTAACCATTGTTCAGCATTTGTTCAACATTTGTTCAACATTTGTTAAGCATTTGTTCAGCATTGTTCAGCAATTGCTAAGCATTGTTCAGCATTGTTCAGCATTGTTCAGTAATTGCTAATTAATTATAAAATTAATTGATAACTTCGTAAGCAGTTGGTTGATCAGTCTTTAGCAAAAGCTTGGCGTGCTTAGTTTCCGAAAGCATCTGTCGAACCTCCAGGCGCTCCTCGCGCGTTGGGATAACGTCATTCTCTCGAAGACAGTCATCGAATGAGTCTCGGTCCTTGCAGTGAAAGAGGGCGACCCATTTCGTTTGCTCGCGCAGATCCTTGAGGACGGCGTTGTACTTTTGAGTGGATATCCATACGCTTTGCCTAGCATGGCGGCCAGAAAATGCGAGCTCAGAGAGCATGTCCTTCTTTTTAGTCATCGCCGCCTTGGCCGAGCAATCGTCAATCACGTATAGGGTGGGCTCACCCTGGAATTTTTGGTATAAACCACGCAACCAATCGTGAAGCCTATCACCGGGGTCAATAACGTATACCTCAGGGTCGGTCCATATCCACGGGCGCCGCTGATAAGTATCGTTGTGCCGCACAATGGGACACAGGATCACAATGTGACGAAAGGCATCGCGGTAGGAGCCCTCGAGCAAGTCTAGGATGAAAACCGTTTTTCCACATCCTGTCTGCCCACATATTATGGCAGAGTGGGCATCTCCAATCGTGAATTGGCATTGATTGCTAATTTTCTTAATTAATTCTTTAGAATTATCAAATTTCTTAATTAATAAATCGTTAGAATGATTGCTAATTTTCTTAAAATCAATTAATAAATCGTTAGATGATTTTTTTATTAAATCAGTAGAGTGCTGAGACGTATCGGCATCTTCGATGTTCAGTTGTGCGTCTGTAATTATATATAAGTACACGTTCAATGCGCCATTTCCATCCGCCTCTTTGGTTATCTGGATCGTCACACCCTCGCTAGCGTTCTCAACTTGGCGTCCGCTACCGTGTATTTGGTCGTCGTCGCTGGCTCGCATGTCTAGCCATAACGCGTATTTGGTATTCAGAAACTCCGCGAGGGAGACGACCGAGAGATGCAGGTCTTTGGCAACCGCGGCAACCTCCGGGGAGCGCTTGGAGCCGGCAGCAAACTGCTTTCTTACTTCGTCCCTGCTGGTGCGCGCGAAGACCCGCGCTGTAGAGTTGATTGGGTACTCCCTCGATCGTCACCTCTACCTTCGTGATTTTGGGGTTATAGAATTTGTCGGTTTTTCTAACACCGAAACGCGAAACCGAGCCTTCCTTGAACAGCATCAGTATACCTTTCATCGAGCGGGCGGGTACGTTGACGTTAATATTCCACAATGTGTCGCTTTTGTCTTTCGTCATCTTGCGATGGCGAAGAACTCGGTCGTAAAGTATGCAACGCGCCCGGCGTACTGGGTTCTGATCAATCGCGCGAGTTCGGGAATCGTGACCATGTCGTACTCCAGGGAAACATTATCGATCGTATACGTCGATAACTGGTCGCTGGCTATGAGAACTCGTCCGTAGTCGTTGAACGTTAGTTCGTATTCGAGGCGGTCAGCCAAAGCACTCTGATAGTAGGGCATGTGGCTCTCCAGCAACTCAAAGTCGAGCGGGATGTAGAAGCGGTTGCCGTAAGCGCCCGCGACCGCGTTGTCGCTCGCGTTGTTATCTACCTTGTTAGCAGCCCCGATTCTAAGTTTGGTTACGTTCTTATTTTTACTGGTGTCAATACGCTGATAGACAGCGTTTTCGCGCTCTTGCGCCGTCTTCCACAGGTCCTGATAGCAATGGTAGACGTCGCTGTCGTCGATCGACATCACCTCATTACCAGAAATCTTTATCATGGTCTTCTTGACTATGGCGCGACCCAGGTTCTGAACGACGGTTCGGTCCTCGTCCGTCGACGTCAGCGAAATAGTGAAAGCGAGGCGAATAGTACCCGGCACAATGACGTCGTTAGCTCCGAGTTTGGGGAAGCGGACCAAGAGCTGCTGGTTCTGGTCGATCGTCGATGGGTTGTTCGTAATAACGACACTCTGTCTCACGCCTTTTGCCCCGAGGGGCTCACGCAGTCTGCGGTATGGATTGAGTTTGCGACCGTATTGACTCGAAGACATAATTTAGTGAAACTATATTAAACCCGTATGGTTTTGTCTTTAATACATAATTAATTTTAAGAAAATTAGATGGCTGATTACGATATTGACATGGATGAAATCGGCAGAGACGATTTCCGCGATGATGATGACATCGATGATGACATCGATGATGACATCGATCCATATAGCCGAGGCGAGGGCTTGGACGATGATGACGAAACGACTTCAGAGGAGACACCATTAACACCATTAATAAAGATCCTAAGTTTGTCGACCCCCGAATTAAGCCCTTAACAGCCATACCAATGGGAACTTCACCCTTTAGTACTTTTCCCTGGGAGGCCTCATCCGCAACTCCGGCATGGGCGGGCGGTGCCGAGATTCCTGCGGGGATCTCCAAGAATGAGCTGGCGCCTCTCACGGAAACGGAGTCTCGGGTGAAACGGTGGGAGAGTGAGGTGTCTAAAAACGGCATCAATGCCACGTTGGAGTTCCGCAGCACTAAAAGAGGAGACTTGTGGGTTAAATGGGGTAATAGTTGGAAGTTGCTGACGTACAAGAACGACCCGACCCGGTTCCTCAGCCCCTCTTCCGTGAACCGATATGGAGTATCCCTCGCTCGAGCTCTCGGAGTGATCGACGATCGGTCGCAGCTGCCTCAACAAATGGTAAACACCCTACAGTCTACCGACGAAACGCTGGCGAAGACGTCCGCCGCTATAGAAATGAGCGAGCTCAGCGATGTCCCTCGTATAGCCACCGACGCTATTAACACAGTGGAAACCACGGTCAACGAAATGAACGGCACAAAATATGACCCACCATTACCTCTTCGCGAACTCCTGGGACTCGATAAGGCTCTGCAAACAACTCGGGGCGAACTGGTCAATAACCTCTCCAAACTCACGGCGCTGGACAGACATATCGCGCTAGAAGAAAGAAAACTTGGGGAAGTCCGTGACGATAGAGAATCTGCCGAGCGGATCAACAAACTCATGCGGTCGTTGCGGGACGAAAGAGAAGCTCGCTTGGAGGCTGCTTCGACTAACCGTGAGGCACTTTCCGGCCAATTAAGTCGGAGCCGCGAAACAATCTCAAGGGTTCTGCACGAGGACACGACACTCGGTGAGCGTCTTCGCACTCTGTTCAGAGAGAAGGGCGTCACGATATTAACCATCATCGCAGCTTTCAGCATGATTATATCGACCCTAATTCTATCTATATCGTCTCTATTTGTAGCTGTCAATGCTGGTGCCGCACCAGCACCAGCACCAGCACCCGCACCAGCACCCGCGCCATCCGGCGGAGCCAAGGAGTGGATAAAAAAATAACTAACAGCCCTCGCCAGTCTCCTGGCTAAATTAGCAGGAAAGTTGGCTGCCGCGCTGCCTGGTTTGATAGGAGGTCTCCTCTCCTTCTTGTTATCTATGTTATCAAAAACGGTCGGATGGCTCGCCGAGAATACCTGGGCTTTAATCGTGGCCATCGCCGGTCTCCTACTATTCTTCGCCAGAGAGTTCCTAAAACCAAAGCGTAAATAATCCGATCGCCACGAGGGCGACGACTAGCGCTAATTTCTCCTCCTCGTGTGTTGTGCTTCCAATTTCAACATTGTTGATGATTGGTGTTTCAACATTGTTGATGGAACTTGATGGTGCATCCAATTTACTAATTGGGGGTACTGGGTTCGATTGTGTTGAGGGATGTGTATCCATTTTGTGTTTTGGGGTTTTTATGAAATCTTTTTCAAATTTATTTGAATTTACAACTCCGCGCCCGATCATTTTGGGGGTGCGCTTGATGATATCAGTGTTCACGTTACCGTTGTGACCGATTTTTTGATTGGCGGTGGCGATTACGATTTGATTATTGTAACCGTCAACCGGATCGTCTCGTAGTATCATATTGCTCGGCGCCATATAAAGACCTATTCCAAATACATAGTCCACTGGGGTGCTGGCAGTCTGCAAAACGTCTTGATAATTCTGGATCACCTTCTGGAGGTCCACCTTAGCTGAGATGGCGTCCTCAACAAGTACCAAGAACTGTTTTTGCGCATCAAACGCCGTTCCGAATCCTATTATAGAACTGCGAGTTTGTTTTTGTGCACCTAGTTTAGCCCACACATATGTACGAATGGAGTCGTTGAGCGAGTAACCCGGCCTGAGTAAATCCAGTGCTTTTATCTAATATAAATGTACTCCATTGCTATTCCAACTTTAGATGGTTGGTGTAGTGAAGCCGGATATGTTTGGTAGTAGGTTTTATCTGAGAACATATCAAGAAAAAAACTTGGTATTTTATGTATTAGGAAACTTGACGTGTACCTCATAGTACTGCTATCGAATGTGCCATCAACAACTTTTACATCATTTCCAGCTTCTTCAAAAAAGGGGTCCCCCATTGAATCGTTCTTGGTGTAAACTTTTTGTTTCCAATCACGGTTTGGGTCCACACCAAATTCGTCACATATCCGTTCGAACTCCTTACGGTTGTATGTGTTGGAAATGGGATTCCACCCGTCGTTTTGAGGTAGTGGAACACGTAATTCTTTCAAAATCCTTCTAATAGTATAATAAACATGAAAGTTGTATAAGCTACTGCTCATCATGCAGTTACTTGGTTTTAAGTGGTCTCCGAAAGATACACCACACCCAGTTGTGGCACACCACACGGCAAAATTTAGTTGGTTCTGCCAGAACTGCATCGGAGTTGCCCGCCATCTGTTTACCACATCCACCGTACTAATCTTGGGCACCCAATATTTCTCAAACATGTTAGTGAAATTTGTGTCGAAACCTAGGCCCAAACTGACTCTTATTGTAGGGCGCACAAGCCAACCAATGGTGTTCTTTTGAGCGTATACACCACCAACTTTATACTTTGCATTAGAATTAAAGCTAAATGCTTTTGTATCCATTGAAAGATATTATTATGTTTGCTACTATCACTAATGTTCAAAAAGGGAGTTGTGAACTTCAAAAGTTAATAGACAACTGCTGCGGACAACGCCGGGTAGGCCTCAGATCAATCACCTTCACGGTTGGGTGGAAAAACGTTAAAACGCTCGAGTTTTTCACAACAGAAGTCGGGGACGTTGATTTGTTCGCATCAGAACACCCGTACGAACTGCCACATAGAATAGACGTAAATAGATTCAGAAGTCCACCAGATGCTATAGTACCTCAGGGTCTTTGGAGTTTCGGAGATCTCCAAGCTTTTGTCGCGGAGAAGATTCCTGGTGTAGTCACTCTCGCAATCTCGAAAGCCACGGGGCTCACGACATTGACCGTTGATAGGCGTTTAAGGATCTCACCGGGGTTGGGCTCACTGTTAGGATTTAAAATAACATACCCTTACAACGATGACGGAGTGTTTGATCCTGGCGAGCACGTCGGCACCACCCCGGTGAACTTCGCCGTCACGAAAACTCTCGGGGTGCGCCTGGATCGGGTGAACACATCGTACAACACGGTAGACGGCACTCCCACCACATTACTGAAAACCGTGCCCGCCAGCGACTTTTTCTATGGTGAGACTGTGACCTTAGACTTCCCACACCCCGAGATGAAAGTTTTGGAATCGGGACACATCCACGAGTTGAAGATTTCTATTCTTGATGATAAAGGGCGAGAGTTGAAGAACGATTACCCGATTTCGGTCGTCCTAGAAATTTCAAATTAATTAATTTTAAGAAAATTATTTAGAATTAAACGCATGTTCGTAATATATATATTATCAACATTATTGAAAATGAGTATATACGGTCCAGGTAGTTCTTCCGATTGGGTGACAAATTCAAAGAATTTGGAACCGACAGAAGGGGGATTCATCCCGACAGAGGGCGACTTTTTAACTACCCAAAAAACAAAGGCCTTGATCAATAGAACTATATCGGTGGCCACGGACGAGATTCACAGGAGTCTACTATCACAACTTAGAGAATATGCCCTGGCTGTGAATACACAAAGTCGTGAAGAAACGCATACGGAACTAAACAAACTAGGTGAAAAAATAACCAAATTTCGAAAAGAGGCCCGGTTGGGGATTGATAAAGTCCGAGAAGACCGCCAGGAGGCCCTTACGGAGGGCTATGATACGTTGCGCTTAGAGGACTCTCTCATCAGAGAAGCGGCACTTACCGAACTAGACAAAAAAATAACCAAATTTCGAAAAGAGGCCACGTCGGGTATTGAGAAAGCCCGAGAAGACCACCAGGCGGACCTTACGGAGGCTTATGAGGTGTTGCGCTCAGAGGACTCTCTCGTCAGAGAAGCGGCGGTTGCCGAACTAGATAAAAAAATAAAAAAATTTCGAAAAGAGACCCGGTCGGGTATTGATAAAGTCCGAGAAGACCACCAGTCGAACCTTGCGGAGGCCCTTGCGGAGGCTTATGATGCATTGCGCTTAGAGGACTCTCTCAGCAAAGAAGCGACACTGGCCGAACTAGACGGGAAAATAGCCGAATTTCTGAAAGAGACCAGGTCGGGGGTTGAGGGGGTCCGAGAAGACCACAAGGAGGCCATTGCGGAGGCTTATGGGGCGTTGCGATCAGAGGACTCTCTCAACCGAGAAGCGGCACTTACCGAACTAGACAAAAAAATAACCAAATTTCGAAAAGAGGCCCGGTTGGGGGTTGAGGGGGTACGAACGGGTATTGAGAAAGCCCGAGAAGACCACCAGGGGACCTTACGGAGGTTTATAGGGTGTTGCGCTCAGAGGACTCTCTCATCAGAGAAGCGGCGGTTGGTGAACTAGACGGAAAAATAACCGAATTTCAAAAAGAGGCCCGGTCGGTGTTGAGAAAGCCCGAGAAGACCACCAGGCAGCCCTTGCGAAGGCTTATGAGGTGTTGCGCTCAGAGGACTCTCTCATCAGAGAAGCGGCGGTTGCTGAACTAGACGGGAAAATAACCAAATTTCAAAAAGAGGCCCAGTCGGGTGTTGAGAAAGCCCTAAAAGGCCACCAGGCGACCATTACGGAGGCTTATGATGCGTTGCGCTTAGAGGACTCTCTCAGTAGAGAAGCGGCACTTACCGAGCTAGACGGAAAGATAACCGAAGTTTCCGATAAACTGAAACATGATCGTATAGCCGCGACCAAAGCTCTTGAGGAGGCCTCTTATGATATTCGTACTGAGGCATATAACGCAAACAGTGCGCTTGCCGGAATAGTGCGAACAATGAAAACGCTAAAACGTGCCATAACAGTTTGGGCTGAGAAGCGGGGCCCATTGGTTGAGGGGCACTATGAATATTCGTTCGGTGCCAAAGCGAGTAATAAATGTGGGGGATACACTATGACAGCCGCGGGTGAAGTTATCCAAATGGCGGTCTGCTCAGTTAATGGTAGTGGTAAACCTGTGGGCGCGGTCGCGATAAATATTGTATTAGATGGGGAAGAACGGGGGGTTGGAGTCACTAAAATATCTGCAGATAGTTCGACGGTGGTTTCGTTCTCCGGTTCTGATCAAATTAGACTTTCCAAAGGTAGTGTTATTAACTTTGTTACGAAAATCGGTGACCCAGAGAGTTCTTCCACTATTGTCTCATTGTTAATTGAACTTATTTTGTAAATACTAATATATTGAAAAGCATGAACGAATCAACACTTCCAATTGTCAATATCACTCCATCAACACGGTGTACAATTAACGAAAGAAGTTCAGATTTTAGGTTGAATAATATCGTCGCTATGCAGGATATTTTAGTTAGAGAATATACAAATAGAAAAAGAAACGCTAAAAAATATAGACGCGCGGTGAACATGGGTGAAGTATCTAGCACGGCTCTAGCGAGTGTTTCTGTGTTGTGTGGGGCGGGGACAGCTGCAACTATATCCACCATTATAACGGTTCCTGTAGCGGGGATTTTATGTGCGGTGTCGGCCGTTTCTGGGTTGTTGTGTATGGTAATTAGGGCTTCGGGTGGAAAACTCGAGAAAAAATGTAGAAAACATGATAGAATATCTGTTCTCGCCAGGTCGAAGAAAAATACCATCGACGTTATGGTGTCCAAAGCGTTAGCCGATAAGAAAATATCAAATTTAGAGTTTAAATCCGTGGTGGAAGAAATGGGGAGATATGAACAATTAAAAAATGATATAAGAATCAAAGCGCGCGCCACCATGCCCAAAATTGAGTGTACTGATTGGGATAAATTTAGGGTGGGAAAAACTTGGAGATAAAGTCGGAAGAAATGTTACAGCACCATTGTGATATTTTATAAAATAATTAATTTTATAATTAATTTAAAGAAAATTATAAAATTAATTATATTGGTGCATTAAACAATTTATTAATTAATTTTATGAAAATTATTAACAATTTAAAAAGAAAAAAAAAAAAAAAGTTTTAGGTTCCACCGAGGCTCGAACCCGCGCCAGCAAAACCCTTCTGGGTCCACCCCGCTAAGCCTTCGCTTAAATTTCTTCTATTTTTTTATTTTTTTCGGCTTAGCGAGGTGTGTTACACTCACATCTCCTCCACCCCATCATTGGACCGATGCCGCGGACCCCACCTCATCGTTACCTCCATCCGCTATAATGTGCAGAGCGGCCAGAGTGAATTACATGTGGCGAAACTTATCTCACTATTGAGATATTAATGTCGGCGTCCCGACACCAAACTGTGTTTATTTCTCGTATATAAACTTAACAATCGATAGCCTGTTTACATACCATCGATAAGGCTATACATAGCCGTGTGTGTAATATATATTACAGTGTGTTTATAAACTGTGTACACCACCTGTGTAAATCGATAGCCCGTTTACATACCATCGATAAGGCTATGAATAGCCGTGTGTGTAGTATATATTACAGTGTGTTTATGTTTCATCCCGGAAGACGTAATCGTGTAATCTCTCTATAAAATGGACACTTAATATACGTGTAAGGTAGGACATATAATTTGCATGTTTATAACACGTGTAAATGAAACATTGTCGTCTGCTTGTTGTTGTGATTACAACATAAATTTATAAGCGATATCGTAGAAATGTACATTCGTAAACGAATCGTTGGGTTTTAATAGTTTTATATAATACGCCTTAGTTTCATATCCGATACGCATTATCTGTCTTAATGTTCGTATTTGCCTCTTGTATTGTTGACGTAATTGCCGATATAATATTGTAAATGGAACGTTTTTGTCGGAGCGTAATAAATTACGCTGGTATTTCATATATTCGATATCGCCTAGTGTTCTCATTTTATAGAATTTATATACAGGATTATAACCCCCGTAAGCTTCGTAAACTTCTTCAACACAGTCATTAAAAATTTGCAATTCAAATTGTATTGTATTATCCATTTTCTCTTTTATATTGGTACTTGTTTTTTCTGTTCAATTTTATAAAATTAATTGGATAATGTTTTTTACAGTGTTTTAATGCTGTAGAAACACCGTGACTTATTAGATCGATTCTATCTTTTTCTAATCAGACTTTCACGATTTGAATTTATTTACTAAACGATATTACTTGCGAGACGTAATCCCTTGTTAACCATTCGATGAGTAGTCTGAGTGCCACCGCATGGTGGACATAGTAATGACTCGGCTTTGGTCCCTACCCCACAATGCCGACATGGGCGAGGCGAAACGGAACCTCTTCGCATCCATGCACGGTGATGTTTGCAATATTCGTAAATACCGGTGCGAAAACATCTCTCGTGACTACCTGTCTTCAACCATGCACACTTAACTAGAATCATTATGTTATATATATATACTGAGTATAACATAGGGATTTTTATCTCTAATAGGGTGTATCTTCTCATGTCATAAATATATGGTCTCGCGGTAGTAGTATATAAGAGTCATAATGACTACAAGTTTCATGTGGAAGCCACAACAAGTAGTGGGGTGGCTTCCATATAAACTTGTATCATTATGACTCTTACATACTACTGGTCAAATAGGTCACGATGCAGTGACTATTTTCAATCAATAACTTATGTTGTAAGCGATTGTAATGTGTATTTTCAATATTTATATTACTAAAATGTATCATATCGGTACCCCTTTAAGTAATATTTGTATATTTTAAATGCGATGATGTTGTCATGAAGTGCATGAATATAAGTATTAATTAATCCAGTTTATATTGAGGCAAATCACACAGCCTAAAAACATAGTGTTGGAGTATAAACCATAGTATCGTATATTATTCATAAGTATATCACTATTAAACATTAATTACAATATGTATGCATATTATTAAAACAGTAGATGCTACCGCTGTTTCGCTGTATGTGATATTTATAACAAAATATGTTTTTTATTCGTCCGCGTACGGATTTCTGTCACACAAAGCGCCATTTTCAGTTCATATTTTGACCTGTGCATATGAACCGGACTAAGTTTAAACAACGCTCGATTCCGTCCAATTCAGATTTCTCTGCAGAATGTTCAGACTAACTACATATTAAGTAATGTTGCTAAATAAGTGTTAACGGCTGGAACATGGTTATCACTAAAAGGAAGAAACCACAGTCGTATTATTGAAAAATAAGATTTACCTGAGACCTCATGGAGGCCGCCATTAATCCAGTGTAAACAATAGACCGTGTGATCCCATTTCCTGAGTAGCCCCCGCTTAGTGAAACGATGTGCTAATCATGATATTATGTTCCCCAATAATTGGAAACGGTTTGAATTTCTCGGTAAAAAACTACGAAAGTCATAAAAAAAATAATGATGTATATTTAACATTGGATACGCTTAAACGGTATTACTCTCTCATCGGATCGTCAGTTGTCGTCGATAGCGATTTAACGTACTGATCTGTAGCCTATTTCATCAACATTGCAAAGTATACTTTAGTAGCAAAGTATACTTTGAGGGAGAAATTTTAAATTTTTATGATAAATTTATTAATTTGTATTATACTGAATTTATTACATTATCACAGCCATTTAATGGCTGTGATAATGTAATAAATTCAGTATAATAATTCTGCATACTTTTAATCATGAAATATATGCATTTGTTAGTTCTATATGAAATAATGCATTTCAGGAAAAATAAATGATTACTCCCTCAAAGTATACTTTGCTAGTAAAGTATACTTTGCAATGTTGATGAAATAGGCCCCAGGTCTTAATTTATTGTCAATTTTCAACGCCATTTACAGAATATATGGCTAATTTTGGAAAAAATAACGGCAAATTACGATGACGTCTGCTCTGAAATATCTGTCAACATGTGGACGTAATTTAAGGAAATCGATTATATTTTAAGGCTACATCTGTGACTAATTACGAATTTATGTATGGTCTTTGGCTACACCCGACACATTACACATATCTAGTTGTAAATACACGTCGCTTTGTGCGGGAAAAAAATCGATAATGCGTAGTTGTGTGTGACGAGGTGTTGATCTGATGACACCACACAGCTGTGACCCTTAGGCAATGTTTTGAAATTGACGTGTCGTTTTGATGTGTGCCGCAACACCTCACTGTCGGAGACAACATGACAATTAACGATATACTCTCGATTATACACAGATCTATTAGACGGCTGGTTATTTAAAATAAAGAGTAATTCAGTACACCTTCGCCGATATTGTTTTTAGAAAATCAGTAATATTTTCCGGAAATGGTGTTGAAAAGTTGACAAAAATTCTATCACCGTATTTAGTTGTGCCGATATTGTTTTAAAAAATCAGTAATTTTTTTCCGTAAATGGTGTTGAAAATTGACAAAATATATAGCCGCATTTCTCCGATATTCGTTTAGAAAATCACCAATATATTTCTGTAAATGGTGTTGACACAAAATTCAGTGTTCACGCGGAATTCAAATAAAATATAAAATAATAATTTAATAAATAGACGCCGATGGCTACTGTGTTTGCGGCCAGTGAATTCTGGTCGTGGTAGCCACAGGCGCAGTTCGAACAGTGTTGTGAGCAGATGGAGGACAATAATTATTTCAAATTCATAAAAAAATGTTTGCTGTCCGAAAATTAATTAATTGTGACAGCCAAAAAAAAAAGATTTTGGGACAGTAAAACATTATATGGTATAGACAGTATAGACAGTTCCTCAAACTTAAAAAAACAGTAACAAACTGTCTGTGTATATATTACTTAAACTTAAAACATCAGTAACAAACTGTCTGTGTATATATTACTTAAAGACAGACACTTTAATTGTTGGTAAGTTTCTATCAATTTATAGGTATTTTTATTAAAATCATAAAATTGAGAAAATATTAAAAAATATTAAAATCACAAAAATAATATATATGGAGAAATTTTGTTTATAGCACGTCGAGGTTTGAACCCACGACCCTTTCGGGAATCGGTAATTAAATCATTGAAGTCGGCGACCTTAACCTCACGACTGTTGCGCTATTTATGACAATCACAGTTATACAGAAGTGCTATCAGTATTACGCCATCATTTGAACGTAATAATTATTAAATTATTTGCAACTCCATCTACAACAATACCGTTACAGAGATACGCTATTGAAACAACATGTATTAGTACCCATAACATAGCAAAGTAATGTATCATTATATATCACAGGAGATAGCTTAAAACTATGTATACTAATAATAAACAGAACAATCCGCTTGGCTCGTATGAAAATAGTTCGCGTGATATTGATTATCTCCCTTGCCGAAAGTAGTTCAGTGGTTATTAATTCCAAATAAGACGTGTTTGCGTAATGGTGGTTGTATTGGAGATAGCATATAAAGAAAAAAAGCCACGCCCATGTGGGATTTTTCTGTCTCACACGGCTATCTCACACGGCTGACATGTCACACACTGCCGGAACTACTTTTTGTGTATTGGCTTCCAAACGTCGTCTACATTGTTTACAAACACACGCTATCTACACAGTACTGTCAGTAGACAATAATGTCAACAACGTCGCTCTGGATTTGTTATGTAGGCTATTATTTATTTCAGGTTTTATCCAGTTTTATCAAATTTGCGTAAATTTGTGGGACGAGTTGTGTAAGGGGCGTCTGTAAATCAGTTGGCTGAACATTATTATTAAAAAAAACACATTTAATTGACAGCAAACTATTTACCTCGTATGTTCTTGATTCTTCCCCAACATATGTATAGTGACAGTTGATAGTGATTGGAATATTTGTTTAATAATCCAGTGAGCAAGAATTTCTTGAAAACGGCAACGTGTTGAAATGACAAATGTCCGTCGGAGTGAAACTATCGGCGGACTGATATTTGCGTAATTGAAGACAGCGTCTCGGAATTGCAATAAATACTCAAAATAAAAACATAAAATGATTCTGTAAACATTATTGTACAAATTTGAATCGAGGATATATGGTCTATTTTCAATATTTATATGACTTTGTCTCGTACTACGTCCTATTTATTTTGTGTATGTAGTAATTGGGTTTACACATGATGTCATGGGTGTCTTCAGACCGTATTTTTATTGGGCCGTTATGTGTTAAATGTTTCGATCCAATGTAGGAGACTCTAATTTGTTGGTGTAAACTTTGTTTACACCCATTTCTTGATACGGGTAATACGATTGAGTGGTTGTATTGGAGATAGCATATAAAGAAAAAAAGTTAGTATTATACTATGGTGGTTCGTTGATGGCGTATTATGGCTAAACATGATTCTGGACTTAGTAGGTATTCGAGAAAAAGTATTCCAGATATACTCCGGGGTGTGACTAAGGATATTCCACCCTCGTGGTCAGAATATGTCGTCAGAAACATATTCTGACCACTCGGGTGGAATATCCTTGTCACACACCGGAGTATATATGGAATACTCTTAGTCACACACCGGAGTATATATGGAATAATCTTAGTCACACACCGGAGTATATATGGAATACTCTTAGTCCCATACCAGTGAATATGATGTATAGTGTTATTCTCTATCTTCCACAAAATACCACGCACTACGATAATGAGACATGGCAACAACGAAAAATTTATGAAACGGGACACTTGAACGGATATCTTCCCATGAGTTGTTTATCTTGTCTCACAAAGATATCAATAATGCAACTCGGACTATAAACTTCGATCCTGAAACATGGAGACGAATAGGCAAAGGAATAATGCTGGTGGATAAACTACTATTATTCTCGTATACTTGTCGCCGAATTCCTTGTGACTAAATATGGTGGATACTGGCGTGTCAGCGATAGAATGTGTAATATGTTTTAGTTTTGCATACACCGCTTGTCTTACAGTGCACATTGAATATTCCGTTTTTACCACTATTCGCTGGTCTGTGTTATATGGTCTTAACTGGTTAAGTTTTCAGTTTACATTGGTTCGTTGATCTTCTTTCGGTATAGTGTCCCTATTCTGAATAAAACCAGCAGTAATGGCGCTGACTTTGGACAGGCAGAAAGTAGAATATTTATATTCTCAGTTCTGTCCAACCAGCATACAGCAAGTACTGACAGTGTGCTTTAATATTATTTATCACATGCAATGTTATGCCGTGTTTAACACATTTCATAAATTTGTTATGACGCACATGTAATAACACCTGGAGCGAATTTGATTGGCTGGTCGTCTCACCCTACTTACGTAATCGTATTATGCGTCAACGCAAATGTAAATGCTTTGATTTAACGACGGCACTGGCTCAATGACCCTGCATGTCGGGACCGACTATTTAAGTCCCCATCCGATAGGACTAGGCTAGCACGAAGTTGTCTTGCACAGACACACCGAATCGGCCATTCTCAGCCACCGAGGTGTGATACGAACCCGGGGTCTCCCGATCCGCAGTCCGACGCTCTACCTACTGAGCTAACCCGGCCAGCGCTGTCAAATGAATACAATAGACTTTCCAAAATGCCGTCCGTAATGGCGCGAAAAAGCAATGATGTTTTGACGTTGATCATTTTAAATGACTGAATTGATCACGATGGTCAAACATATTAATATTTTAATTTAATAAGAATTGACGAGCATCTTGTCCTAAACGTTGGATAACTTAATCCCGCGATCGATTTTTTCAGACGTTCATTGCATAAAAAATATGAATAACCGATTAAGGCTATATACTAGCATAATCGGTTAGTAACAATTTTTTGTTCTCGGGCCATTTCAAGGCGGTACCATTGCAGGCATGCCGTTGTGTATTGTACTTCATCGTGATTTGTTTTCTTCATTTTGGGACTGCTATTTTCTCGTTAGGTAATCGTTAAATAGTAGTTATGTGTTGATCGTGAAATTTTGCGCTTACTATTGTCTTTGTGTACGTTCATATGTCTCCTTTGGTTATCTGACTCTCTATTTTGTACTTGCAATAGATATGAAAATGTACATAAGCATGTAAACAAAAGAGAGAATATCGACCTGATATTTTGTTCTCTTGATATAAAATTATGACAATTTATTCTATTCATATCCGCTCTAATGGGTTGTCATTACTTTATAAATGGTCGCGACGAACATGATCAGCACCAATATGTTGCTTATTACATGTATGTTCTATAAAGCTGTTGTGACGGTTCACTGTTAAAGCCCCTATATGACTCAAGTTGCCGAATTTGGCCTCCTATTGGGTTTTCCCACACATAAATCCAACAGGTTTCTATTTACACACACTTTGAAACTGTTTGCTTTCATTTTGGTACAAAAATGAGTTTGTAGTCGATGAAAATATTAATATTTGTTGATAAACAAACAGCAGGTGCGTGTTTCAAAGCCCGATAGATTTTCCGATAGACTCTCGGGTCAACTCATCAACTCCCCGATTCGCGGCCGATGAATTCCGATAGCCGGAGTTTGTCGACTCGCTTCCGAGCCGAAGCCGTTGGGTTACGGAAATGAAATTGTCAATATTGACATTTTGCACTGAGTGGTACACAAAACAAGTTTTTGTTGTCTTCACATTGCGATTAAGATGTAAATCTCAAGACTTGAGATGTATCTATTAGGCAGTATATGTTAGTTTTGTGTACTAAATCAGTTGCCAAACATGTTTTTGTGTTTGAAAAAAATCGGAAAATTGTAATACTGAGCCGTTCAGGGCCTTTAAGATAACACAGCAAAAACACCATTTCAATATGTTTTCTTCTGTAAATATAATATGTGGCAGAGATGCCTAAAAAGGAATTATAGAGAAACTGTTCACTGACAACTTGTTAGCTTTAATGGGATGCAACGTTTTAAACAAACACACAAATGTACATTATGATTTTTTCTCAGTTGAGACATGTACGTTGAACTTTCAAAGCCCGCTCCACCGTAGGTTGCCCCCACATTGACCAGTAATTGTTTACATACACTGAAGTACATTCCATAACTATACTGAGCAAAACTAGAAACGTCCCTCCATGTTTAAGGAAAGATTCATCAAAAACCAAAAGGGTTACTTTTAAAAATCAAAATGGAAAAACAAGTTCATTCATTTCTGTATCAAAGCCAATAAATTGCATTTGGATATCTTGTTAAATATTCGAGAGATAACCGGCCAAGGGCGGTAGGGGTCAAAATCAAAAATCGCAAAAACTCAGAAATGTGTTACTTAATGTTTAGAGATGGAATTTCAATAAGTAATGTGGCAAATTCAGTAAATCTCGTTAGTACCGAGTGTGGCCACCATTTGCATGAATGCATGCAATGATCCTACGCCGCATCGACGTGACGTAACGCAATACCAGTGCGTTGGGCAAATTCCTCCATTCCCGTTGTAACGCCCGTGTAAGATCGCGAACATTGTCAATCTGATGGTTAGCTCGTGCTTTGCGTCCCAGCTCATCCCATATGTGCTCAATGGGATTGAGATCCGGGGAGACCGCGGGCCATGGCATGACGTCGACGTTGTTTTGCTGTAAGTATTGAGTGGTGATCCTGGCTACGTGAGGGCGGGCATTGTCGTGCATCAATGTCACACCAGGACCATGCTGACGGATAAATGGTAAGGCATGTGTATTTAGCACATCTGCAACATAACGTTGTGCATTGATGTTGCCCTGTACAACAACAAAATCTGTCTTTTCCGGTTTCCCATGATCCCACCCCAGACCATTACGCTCCCTCCCCCAAACCTGTTCTTCTCAACAATGCAACAATCGGTGAATCTTTCATTTTTACGCCTGTATACCCGTAATCTTCCGTCAGCATGACTAACTGTGAACCGAGATTCATCGGTGAACAAAACTCGGTTCCAGTCAGCCCTTTTCCAGTTCAGATGACGTCGCGCCCATAACAGTCTGGCAGCACGGTGAGGTTGGGTCATTATCTGACCAGTGTACGGGCGGCGTGCCCGGATTGGTTGGGCGTTACGACGTAACCGGTTGCGAATGGTCTGCCCTGAGACACCGTATCGCCTAGCAGTGACTGTGGCTGCCAATCGACGTTGACGTAAGTGCGTCAACGTAATGTAACGATCGGCTCTAGCCGTCGTTACACGAGGCCTACCAGGTCGCTGCCGGTCGTGAACAGCCCCAGTCTGCTGGTACCGGACTGCAAGACGATCAATCGTCTTCCGACAGCAACCAAACCGAGGCGCGACCGCCCTGGCGGCCATCCCACCCGCAAGCATCCCAATTGCCTGATTTCGCTCGTTTTCGGAAAGCCGTGGCATATCGAAAACAGTGAAAAATTAAAAAAGTTTTTTAATTTTCCGAATGGCCCCTATCGCATGAATGGTACGACATGAACTGAATCACCTTATCGATGACAAGTATAGCGTGCACGTGCAAAAAGTGGAAATCAACGTTCCGGTCACTGGCCGCTATGTAAACCGTGTGTATCGGCTAAACTCTACACGATCGTATTCTGAACATCGCCACGGTTTAAAATACATGTACTTTGAACATGTGGTACATACATAGACAGAGCTACACCGGCTATAAAACAGGGACGTTTCTAGTTTTGTTGAGTATATATAACAGTACCAGCAGAGGTGTGAGTGCTCTCGAGCTAGTTTATTTGCATGTTATAATAAGTATAATCCCTTAGCACAAATGGTATTGATGGGCGAACATATGTACATATTGGTGGACGGACGGACTGACGGACGGACGGACGCCAGAATTGACAGCTAAACGGATGGGATTTACAAAACTTATGTAGCTTTTGACATATGAATATATCGAAGTTTACTAGATTCAAAGAATGTTACAACAAAGTCGGTACACATGGTACACTGGATCACATTGCCAAATACGCTGCAAAATATGCACCAGAGTGATCGCCTCATTGATACCTTCGATTTGATATATAACATGACCATATTCGGTCAAAATAAAATTTGACCCCACGGACCACGCCCATTTTTGACCCCGGGGTCACCATTTTAACAACTTTGAAAGAGCATTGTACAAGGATCATTCCTACCAAGTGTCGTCGAAATCCGGCTAGCGGTTCATGAGAAGAAGATTTTTTAAGAATTTATGCTATTTTTAGACGGCGGTCATCTTGGAGTGATGACCTCCATTTCAACAAATCTGAAAAGGCTTCACACATGGACCATAACTTTTAAGTTTGGCTACCATGGGCCAAGCGGTTCATGTGAAGAAGAATTTTGAAATCTCTAATAAAAGAACGACCTTTTGACATTTCGGCGGCCATCTTGGATGACACAACAATCCGATTTGGACAAAAATTGTACCAGAGTGATCGCCTCATTGATACCTTCGATTTGATATATAACATGACCATATTCGGTCAAAAATAAAATTTGACCCCACGGGCTTTCTCGCTTTTATCTCGTATTAAAATGACATGGATATTCCACATAACCATGTTTAGCCTTGAATATTGGAATGAAATTATATAATCATTTTTACATTATTGTGTATTGAAGATATATTTCCATGATTTCTGTCACTAGAAATTATAGATTAGTATAAAGTGTATAATAAAATAATAAATGTAAACAGTACATTACATGTATATGAAAGCATGTTTTGAGAAAGACATAGTCAACTACACTAATTATGAAACATAATAGATTTTAGAAAGTAAGGGAGTATGTATTCTGGTAATACCCATGCATGTGATCCACATCATGTGTAACATGTGTCATGTTTGAATTAACAATGTTTTTCATGACGCCATCAGTCACCAATTCTATGACACTGAATTAGCTGCTTTGTAAGACCATGATAAAGCCGCTGGCACATACATAGTTTAGTAATTGTACACTTCCACGCCAAACATCTAACATAATTCAGGTACTCTGTAACATTGCATTCTTATGTTTACAACACCATTTATGACCATATACTATATGCTTTGATATTATAATAATTACTGTCTTGTGTTTATCGGTCAACAGATATGACGAAAAAGTGAACCTTTAAAAGCAAAATAGGCTGTGAAATCATAAAATATTGATCTGAAACAAACTATGCTGACTATTTCAATCATGTTTAAGTGACTTAATTCATTCATGAATGTCTCATCTCTATAAGTAAATATTTATTAGAAAATATGACAATTCTATCGTATACTCAGCACAGGAGCTCCTAAATCTTCTGCAAGAAACTGTCAGTGCAGCTACAGCCAGTGAAATCACACCTACCTGTGACGCAATTAGGTTGTTTTTTTTACTTACAATGTGACAGTCTCCTCCAATTGAATTGAAAGTATCTATTGTAAGATACACACACTAACATACATACTACCTGAGATTAGAAACAAGTCACGGAATTTAATGTGACAATTTGAACAAAAATGTAATTAATACACATTTTCATAAATACGATACATACAACTTCCGTTCAGATTGCATTTAAGATTATAAAAAATAATGTTTAACTCTAGTTTCCTCCTGACCATGAGGTCAACCTCATTTTCAACTATATACCGTACCACTTATTTCTCCCTTTATTTGCAATTTATATTGAAGAATTAAATAAAAAAAAAATTTGCTGAATTTATTTGGCTTCGTCAGTGAAACATTGTTTAATTTTTATAAGTATTTTTAAATGCTACAGCTATATGCAGCATGCATTAATTATTTTTAGCATTAAATATTGAAATTACATGTAATTTATATTACATGTGCTCATGGTGTCATGTTTAAAATAAAATGGAAAATGCCAAGAAAAAATAAATGGTTAGCTCGTGCTTTGCGTCCCAGCTCATCCCATATGTGCTCAATGGATTGAGATCCGGGGAGACCGCGGGCCATGGCATGACGTCGACGTTGTTTTGCTGTAAGTATTGAGTGGTGATCCTGGCTACGTGAGGGCGGGCATTGTCGTGCATCAATGTCACACCAGGACCATGCTGACGGATAAATGGTAAGGCATGTGTATTTAGCACATCTGCAACATAACGTTGTGCATTGATGTTGCCCTGTACAACAACCAAATCTGTCCTTCCGGTTTCCCATGATCCCACCCCAGACCATTACGCTCCCTCCCCCAAACCTGTTCTTCTCAACAATGCAACAATCGGTGAATCTTTCATTTTTACGCCTGTATACCCGTAATCTTCCGTCAGCATGACTAACTGTGAACCGAGATTCATCGGTGAACAAAACTCGGTTCCAGTCAGCCCTTTTCCAGTTCAGATGACGTCGCGCCCATAACAGTCTGGCAGCACGGTGAGGTTGGGTCATTATCTGACCAGTGTACGGGCAGCGTGCCCGGATTGGTTGGGCGTTACGACGTAACCGGTTGCGAATGGTCTGCCCTGAGACACCGTATCGCCTAGCAGTGACTGTGGCTGCCAATCGACGTTGACGTAAGTGCGTCAACGTAATGTAACGATCGTCTCTAGCCGTCGTTACACGAGGCCTACCAGGTCGCTGCCGGTCGTGAACAGCCCCAGTCTGCTGGTACCGGACTGCAAGACGATCAATCGTCTTCCGACAGCAACCAAACCGAGGCGCGACCGCCCTGGCGGCCATCCCACCCGCAAGCATCCCAATTGCCTGATTTCGCTCGTTTTCGGAAAGCCGTGGCATATCGAAAACAGTGAAAAATTAAAAAAGTTTTTTAATTTTCCGAATGGCCCCTATCGCATGAATGGTACGACATGAACTGAATCACCTTATCGATGACAAGTATAGCGTGCACGTGCAAAAAGTGGAAATCAACGTTTCGGTCACTGGCCGCTATGTAAACCGTGTGTATCGGCTAAACTCTACACGATCGTATTCTGAACATCGCCACGGTTTAAAATACATGTACTTTGAACATGTGGTACATACATAGACAGAGCTACACCGGCTATAAAACAGGGACGTTTCTAGTTTTGTTGAGTATATATAACAGTACCAGCAGAGGTGTGAGTGCTCTCGAGCTAGTTTATGTGCATGTTATAATAAGTATAATCCCTTAGCACAAATGGTATTGATGGGCGAACATATGTACATATTGGTGGACGGATGGACTGACGGACGGACGGACGCCAGAATTGACAGCTAAACGGATGGGATTTACAAAACTTATGTAGCTTTTGACATATGAATATATCGAAGTTTACTAGATTCAAAGAATGTTACAACAAAGTCGGTACACATGGTACACTGGATCACATTGCCAAATACGCTGCAAAATATGCACCAGAGTGATCGCCTCATTGATACCTTCGATTTGATATATAACATGACCATATTCGGTAAAAATAAAATTTGACCCCACGGGCCACGCCCATTTTTGATCCCGGGGTCACCATTTTAACAACTTTGAAAGAGCATTGTACAAGGATCATTCCTACCAAGTGTCGTCGAAATCCGGCTAGCGGTTCATGAGAAGAAGATTTTTTAAGAATTTATGCTATTTTTAGACGGCGGCCATCTTGGAGTGATGACCTCCATTTCAACAAATCTGAAAAGGCTTCACACATGGACCATAACTTTTAAGTTTGGCTACCATGGGCCAAGCGGTTCATGTGAAAAAGAATTTTGAAATCTCTAATAAAAGAACGACCTTTTGACATTTCGGCGGCCATCTTGGATGACACAACAATCCGATTTGGACAAAAAATGTACCAGAGTGATCGCCTCATTGATACCTTCGATTTGATATATAACATGACCATATTCGGTCAAAAATAAAATTTGACCCCACGGGCTTTCTCGCTTTTATCTCGTATTAAAATGACATGGATATTCCACATAACCATGTTTAGCCTTGAATATTGGAATGAAATTATATAATCATTTTTACATTATTGTGTATTGAAGATATATTTCCATGATTTCTGTCACTAGAAATTATAGATTAGTATAAAGTGTATAATAAAATAATAAATGTAAACAGTACATTACATGTATATGAAAGCATGTTTTGAGAAAGACATAGTCAACTACACTAATTATGAAACATAATAGATTTTAGAAAGTAAGGGAGTATGTATCTGGTAATACCCATGCATGTGATCCACATCATGTGTAACATGTGTCATGTTTGAATTAACAATGTTTTTCATGACGCCATCAGTCACCAATTCTATGACACTGAATTAGCTGCTTTGTAAGACCATGATAAAGCCGCTGGCACATACATAGTTTAGTAATTTTACACTTCCACGCCAAACATCTAACATAATTCAGGTACTCTGTAACATTGCATTCTTATGTTTACAACACCATTTATGACCATATACTATATGCTTTGATATTATAATAATTACTGTCTTGTGTTTATCGGTCAACAGATATGACGAAAAAGTGAACCTTTAAAAGCAAAATAGGCTGTGAAATCATAAAATATTGATCTGAAACAAACTATGCTGACTATTTCAATCATGTTTAAGTGACTTAATTCATTCATGAAGTGTCTCATCTCTATAAGTAAATATTTATTAGAAAATATGACAATTCTATCGTATACTCAGCACAGGAGCTCCTAAATCTTCTGCAAGAAACTGTCAGTGCAGCTACAGCCAGTGAAATCACACCTACCTGTGACGCAATTAGGTTGTTTTTTTTTACTTACAATGTGACAGTCTCCTCCAATTGAATTGAAAGTATCTATTGTAAGATACACACACTAACATAATACTACCTGAGATTAGAAACAAGTCACGGAATTTAATGTGACAATTTGAACAAAAATGTAATTAATACACATTTTCATAAATACGATACATACAACTTCCGTTCAGATTGCATTTAAGATTATAAAAAATAATGTTTAACTCTAGTTTCCTCCTGACCATGAGGTCAACCTCATTTTCAACTATATACCGTACCACTTATTTCTCCCTTTATTTGCAATTTATATTGAAGAATTAAATAAAAAAAAAATTTGCTGAATTTATTTGGCTTCGTCAGTGAAACATTGTTTAATTTTTATAAGTATTTTTAAATGCTACAGCTATATGCAGCATGCATTAATTATTTTTAGCATTAAATATTGAAATTACATGTAATTTATATTACATGTGCTCATGGTGTCATGTTTAAAATAAAATGGAAAATGCCAAGAAAAAATAAATGGTTAGCTCGTGCTTTGCGTCCCAGCTCATCCCATATGTGCTCAATGGGATTGAGATCCGGGGAGACCGCGGGCCATGGCATGACGTCGACGTTGTTTTGCTGTAAGTATTGAGTGGTGATCCTGGCTACGTGAGGGCGGGCATTGTCGTGCATCAATGTCACACCAGGACCATGCTGACGGATAAATGGTAAGGCATGTGTATTTAGCACATCTGCAACATAACGTTGTGCATTGATGTTGCCCTGTACAACAACCAAATCTGTCTTCCGGTTTCCCATGATCCCACCCCAGACCATTACGCTCCCTCCCCCAAACCTGTTCTTCTCAACAATGCAACAATCGGTGAATCTTTCATTTTTACGCCTGTATACCCGTAATCTTCCGTCAGCATGACTAACTGTGAACCGAGATTCATCGGTGAACAAAACTCGGTTCCAGTCAGCCCTTTTCCAGTTCAGATGACGTCGCGCCCATAACAGTCTGGCAGCACGGTGAGGTTGGGTCATTATCTGACCAGTGTACGGGCGGCGTGCCCGGATTGGTTGGGCGTTACGACGTAACCGGTTGCGAATGGTCTGCCCTGAGACACCGTATCGCCTAGCAGTGACTGTGGCTGCCAATCGACGTTGACGTAAGTGCGTCAACGTAATGTAACGATCGGCTCTAGCCGTCGTTACACGAGGCCTACCAGGTCGCTGCCGGTCGTGAACAGCCCCAGTCTGCTGGTACCGGACTGCAAGACGATCAATCGTCTTCCGACAGCAACCAAACCGAGGCGCGACCGCCCTGGCGGCCATCCCACCCGCAAGCATCCCAATTGCCTGATTTCGCTCGTTTTCGGAAAGCCGTGGCATATCGAAAACAGTGAAACATTAAAAAAGTTTTTTAATTTTCCGAATGGCCCCTATCGCATGAATGGTACGACATGAACTGAATCACCTTATCGATGACAAGTATAGCGTGCACGTGCAAAAAGTGGAAATCAACGTTCCGGTCACTGGCCGCTATGTAAACCGTGTGTATCGGCTAAACTCTACACGATCGTATTCTGAACATCGCCACGGTTTAAAATACATGTACTTTGAACATGTGGTACATACATAGACAGAGCTACACCGGCTATAAAACAGGGACGTTTCTAGTTTTGTTGAGTATATATAACAGTACCAGCAGAGGTGTGAGTGCTCTCGAGCTAGTTTATGTGCATGTTATAATAAGTATAATCCCTTAGCACAAATGGTATTGATGGGCGAACATATGTACATATTGATGGACGGACGGACTGACGGACGGACGGACGCCAGAATTGACAGCTAAACGGATGGGATTTACAAAACTTATGTAGCTTTTGACATATGAATATATCGAAGTTTACTAGATTCAAAGAATGTTACAACAAAGTCGGTACACATGGTACACTGGATCACATTGCCAAATACGCTGCAAAATATGCACCAGAGTGATCGCCTCATTGATACCTTCGATTTGATATATAACATGACCATATTCGGTCAAAATAAAATTTGACCCCACGGACCACGCCCAGACCCCGGGGTCACCATTTTGACAACTTTGAAAGAGCATTGTACAAGGATCATTCCTACCAAGTGTCGTCGAAATCCGGCTAGCGGTTCATGAGAAGAAGATTTTTTTTAAGAATATACTATTTTTTAGACGCGGCCATCTTGGAGTGATGACCTCCATTTCAACAAAATCTGAAAAGGCTTCACACATGGACCATAACTTTTAAGTTTGGCTACCATGGCCAAGCGGTTCATGTGAAGAAGAATTTTGAAATCTCTAATAAAAGAACGACCTTTTGACATTTCGGCGGCCATCTTGGATGACACAACATCCGATTTGGACAAAATGGTACCAGATGATCGCCTCATTGATACCTTCGATTTGATATAACAAGACCATATTCGTCAAAATAAAATTTGACCCCACGGGCGCTCATTTTTGACCCCGGGGGGGGTCACCATTTTAACAACTTTGAAAGAGCATTGTACATGGATCATTCCTACCAAGTTTCGTCGAAATCCGGCTAGCGGTTCATGAGAAGAAGATTTTTTAAGAAATTTATGCTATTTTTAGACGGCGGCCATCTTGAAGTGATGACCTCCATTTCAACAAATCTGAAAAGGCTTCACACATGGACCATAACTTTTTAAGTTTGGCTACCATGGGCCAAGCGGTTCATGTGAAGAAGAATTTTGAAATCTCTAATAAAAGAACGACCTTTTGACATTTCGGCGGCCATCTTGGATGACACAACAATCCGATTTGGACAAAAAATGTACCAGAGTGATCGCCTCATTGATACCTTCGATTTGATATATAACATGACCATATTCGGTCAAAAATAAAATTTGACCCCACGGGCCACGCCCATTTTTGACCCCCCCCGGGGTCACCATTTTAACAACTTTGAAAGAGCATTGTACATCGATCATTCCTACCAAGATTCGTCGAAATCCGGCTAGTGGTTCATGAGAAGAAGATTTTTTAAGAATTTATGCTATTTTTTAGACGGCGGCCATCTTGGAGTGATGACCTCCATTTTAACAAATCTGAAAAGGCTTCACACATGGACCATAACTTTTAAGTTTGGCTACCATGGGCCAAGCGGTTCATGTGAAGAAGAATTTTGAAATCTCTAATAAAAGAACGACATTTTGACCTTTCGGCGGCCATCTTGGATGACATAACAATCCGATTTCGACAGAAAATGCACCAGTGTGATCGCCTCATTGATACCTTCAATTTGATATATGACATGACCATATTCGGTCAAAATTAAAATTTGACCCCAATTTGACCCCACGGGCCACGCCCATTTTGACCCCGGGGTCACCATTTTAACAACTTTGAAAGAGCATTGTACATGTATCATTCCTACCAAGTTTCGTCGAAATCCGGCTAGCGGTTCATGAGAAGAAGATTTTTTAAGAATTTATGCTATTTTTAGACGGCGGCCATCTTGAAGTGATGACCTCCATTTCAACAAATCTGAAAAGGCTTCACACATGGACCATAACTTTTAAGTTTGGCTACCATGGGCCAAGCGGTTCATGTGAAGAAGAATTTTGAAATCTCTAATAAAAGAACGACCTTTTGACATTTCGGCGGCCATCTTGGATGACACAACAATCCGATTTGGACAAAAAATGTACCAGAGTGATCGCCTCATTGATACCTTCGATTTGATATAACATGACCATATTCGGTCAAAAATATTTGACCCGCCCCACGGGCCACGCCCATTTTTGACCCCGGGGTCACCATTTTAACAACTTTGAAAGAGCATTGTACATCGATCATTCCTACCAAGATTCGTCGAAATCCGGCTAGTGGTTCATGAGAAGAAGATTTTTTAAGAATTTATGCTATTTTTAGACGGCGGCCATCTTGGAGTGATGACCTCCATTTTAACAAATCTGAAAAGGCTTCACACATGGACCGTAACTTTTAAGTTTGGCTACCATGGGCCAAGCGGTTCATGTGAAGAAGAATTTTGAAATCTCTAATAAAAGAACGACATTTTGACCTTTCGGCGGCCATCTTGGATGACATAACAATCCGATTTCGACAGAAAATGCACCAGTGTGATCGCCTCATTGATACCTTCAATTTGATATATGACATGACCATATTCGGTCAAAATTAAAATTTGACCCCAATTTGACCCCACGGGCCACGCCCATTTTTGACCCCGGGGTCACCATTTTAACAACTTTGAAAGAGCATTGTACATGGATCATTCCTACCAAGTTTCGTCGAAATCCGGCTAGCGGTTCATGAGAAGAAGATTTTTTAAGAATTTATGCTATTTTTAGACGGCGGCCATCTTGAAGTGATGACCTCCATTTCAACAAATCTGAAAAGGCTTCACACATGGACCATAACTTTTAAGTTTGGCTACCATGGGCCAAGCGGTTCATGTGAAGAAGAATTTTGAAATCTCTAATAAAAGAACGACCTTTTGACATTTCGGCGGCCATCTTGGATGACACAACAATCCGATTTGGACAAAAAATGTACCAGAGTGATCGCCTCATTGATACCTTCGATTTGATATATAACATGACCATATTCGGTCAAAAATAAAATTTGACCCCACGGGCCACGCCCATTTTTGACCCCGGGGTCACCATTTTAACAACTTTGAAAGAGCATTGTACATCGATCATTCCTACCAAGATTCGTCGAAATCCGGCTAGTGGTTCATGAGAAGAAGATTTTTTAAGAATTTATGCTATTTTTAGACGGCGGCCATCTTGGAGTGATGACCTCCATTTTAACAAATCTGAAAAGGCTTCACACATGGACCATAACTTTTAAGTTTGGCTACCATGGGCCAAGCGGTTCATGTGAAGAAGAATTTTGAAATCTCTAATAAAAGAACGACATTTTGACCTTTCGGCGGCCATCTTGGATGACATAACAATCCGATTTCGACAGAAAATGCACCAGTGTGATCGCCTCATTGATACCTTCAATTTGATATATGACATGACCATATTCGGTCAAAATTAAAATTTGACCCCAATTTGACCCCACGGGCCACGCCCATTTTTGACCCCGGGGTCACCATTTTAACAACTTTGAAAGAGCAATGTACATCGATCATGTCTACCAAGTTTCGTCGAAATCCGGTAAGCGGTTCATGAGAAGAAGATTTTTTAAGAATGTATGCTATTTTTAGACGGCGGCCATCTTAGATTAGCGATGACCTCCATTTTAACAAATCTGAAAAGGCTTCATCCATGGACCATAACTTTTAAGTTTGGCTACCATGGGCCAAGCGGTTCATGTGAAGAAGAATTTTGAAATCTCTAATAAAATAACGACCTTTTGACCTTTCGGCGGCCATCTTGGATGACATAACAATCCGATTTCGACAAAATAATGCACCAGAGTGATCGCCTCATTGATACCTTCAATTTGATATATGACATGACCATATTCAGTCAAAAATAAAATTTGACACCAATTTGACCCCACGGGCCACGCCCATTTGTGACCCCAGGGTCACCATTTTAACAACTTTGAAAGACCAATGTACATCGATCATTCCTACCAAGTTTTGTCGAAATCGGTTGGCGGTTCTTGAAAAGATGATTTTTTAAGAATTTGTGCTATTTTTAGACGGCGGCCATCTTGGATTACGTAATGACGTCATTTTAACAATTTTGTAATCCCCCTACCTATGGACCATGACCATGAAGTTTGGTGACTATAGACCCAATGGTTACCGAGGAGAAGACGTTTGAAAATGTTCACGGACGACGGTCGACGACGACGACGGACACATTGCGGTAACAATAGCTCACATGAGCTTCGCTCAGGTGAGCTAAAAATGCATGCATTATCCAAGCTTAAAAATTTAGGATTAGTTTTGGAAAAATACAATTTTAACTCGAGTTACGTCAGATATTATTTGGCTTTCTCGCTTTTATCTCGTATTAAAATGACATGGATATTCCACATAACCATGTTTAGCCTTGAATATTGGAATGAAATTATATAATCATTTTTACATTATTGTGTATTGAAGATATATTTCCATGATTTCTGTCACTAGAAATTATAGATTAGTATAAAGTGTATAATAAAATAATAAATGTAAACAGTACATTACATGTATATGAAAGCATGTTTTGAGAAAGACATAGTCAACTACACTAATTATGAAACATAATAGATTTTAGAAAGTAAGGGAGTATGTATCTGGTAATACCCATGCATGTGATCCACATCATGTGTAACATGTGTCATGTTTGAATTAACAATGGTTTTTCATGACGCCATCAGTCACCAATTCTATGACACTGAATTAGCTGCTTTGTAAGACCATGATAAAGCCGCTGGCACACCATCTAGTTTAGTAATTGTACACTTCCACGCCAAACATCTAACATAATTCAGGTACTCTGTAACATTGCATTCTTATGTTTACAACACCATTTATGACCATATACTATATGCTTTGATATTATAATAATTACTGTCTTGTGTTTATCGGTCAACAGATATGACGAAAAAGTGAACCTTTAAAAGCAAAATAGGCTGTGAAATCATAAAATATTGATCTGAAACAAACTATGCTGACTATTTCAATCATGTTTAAGTGACTTAATTCATTCATGAATGTCTCATCTCTATAAGTAAATATTTATTAGAAAATATGACAATTCTATCGTATACTCAGCACAGGAGCTCCTAAATCTTCTGCAAGAAACTGTCAGTGCAGCTACAGCCAGTGAAATCACACCTACCTGTGACGCAATTAGGTTGTTTTTTTTTACTTACAATGTGACAGTCTCCTCCAATTGAATTGAAAGTATCTATTGTAAGATACACACACTAACATAATACTACCTGAGATTAGAAACAAGTCACGGAATTTAATGTGACAATTTGAACAAAAATGTAATTAATACACATTTTCATAAATAAGATACATACAACTTCCGTTCAGATTGCATTTAAGATTATAAAAAATAATGTTTAAATCTAGTTTCCTCCTGACCATGAGGTCAACCTCATTTTCAACTATATACCGTACCACTTATTTCTCCCTTTATTTGCAATTTATATTGAAGAATTAAATAAAAAAAAAATTTGCTGAATTTATTTGGCTTCGTCAGTGAAACATTGTTTAATTTTATAAGTATTTTTAAATGCTACAGCTATATGTAGCATGCATTAATTATTTTTAGCATTAAATATTGAAATTACATGTAATTTATATTACATGTGCTCATGGTGTCATGTTTAAAATAAAATGGAAAATGCCAAGAAAAAATAAATGATTTTCTTTTTTAACGTATTGCTGTTTTGTCAGTTAAGCCTTATTTTCAGTCTCATATTTTTTAATAAAAAAAATGTCAATTTTTAAATGTAATATCATTTTCTGAAAACTACAACTTGATCTTTATTTATATATCAAAATATCATTGTGGAGCTACAATACTATGGTATAAAATGCAGCGCAAAACTGTTGTACAAATAACTGGAGTTACGACTGTATTGCGCTGAATTTGTTTTTGCATTCCGAGATTATATTTTTTTTCCAAACTTGCAATTATTTTTAAATGTTTAAATTTGTTTTATGTACTATGTAATATCACCTTTTTTGCTAAATACAAGTCCACAATTATTTATAGTTCAAAATTGCACTGTAGATCCACCACAATAAAATGCAGTACAAATACGTTGCACATGTAATTTGAGTTACGACTGTGTTGCACTGAGATTATTTGGCGATTTTGTGTTACGACCTTATGTCAAATGACCATTTATAGCCTTAACAATTGGAATTCAATTCTAATCTTTATACATATGCTGTATTACTAGAAAATACATTGGAAAATGCAAAAAAAGTCTATTTTGAAAAAAAAGTAAGTTACGACCGTATTGCGCTGAACCCTCGATTTGCTCATGGGTGAGCCACGTCCATGGTGTATTCCATGCCACAGCGCATTTACCGTGCAACATATTCTACTGGACTGTATCGACATTGCCGATATTCGACGCAAACACTTCAATGTAACTTCATTTGCGGTGTTATTCCAGGTGGAGAACATTGAAGGTTTTCTTAACTTTCTTCATGAAACCAATTTGTTGTTCATTTATATTGTTCATCATATTAATATGTTTACCCTAATCATCTAATTGCCTACCAAATCTAACATACTATTTTACTAATATGTTTATTCTTCATCTAAATGATACTCTTTTGTGCTGAAGGGCCGTTAGGCACCATTCCATTCCATTACATAAAATCAATGCTGAAGATGTATTCATGTTAAATGCTGGTTGCAGGCGCGGATCCAGGATTTCGGGTTAGGGGGGACGTAACTATTTTGCAATACTTGACTATATTATCGAACGAGCTAAGCTCGTTCGATAATATAGTCAAGTATTGCAAAATAGTCGAGATAGCGCTAGGGGGGTCCGGGGGCATTCCCACCCGGAAAATTTTGCAAATCTACATCGCATTTCCTGCATTATGGCGCATTTTGGAGCAAATATATGGTGGCTGATTAGGGACATTTCGCCTCGTCGCTCCGTCGCTCCGTCGCCACGAAGTTTATCGCTCCTTCGCGGCGACGGAGCGATAATTATCGCTCCTTCGCGGCGAAGGAGCGACGAGACGAAGTTTAGTGTCCTTAAACTTCGCTTCGTCGCTTCGTCGCTTCGTCGCTTCGTCGCCCCGTCGCCCCGTCGCTCCGTCGCTTCGTCGCCCCGTCGCTCCGTCGCCACGACGGAGCGATAATTATCGCTTCTTCGCGGCGACGGAGCGATAAATTTCGTGGCGACGAAGCGACGGAGCGAAGTTTAAGGACACTAAACTACGCCTCGTCGCTCCTTCGCCGCGACGGATAATTATCGCTCCGTCGCCGCGAAGGAGCGATAAACTTCGTGGTGACGGAACGACGAGGCGAAATGTCCCTAATCTATGGTGGCTGATTAGGGACATTTCGCCTCGTCGCTCCGTCGCTCCGTCGCCACGAAGTTTATCGCTCCTTCGCGGCGACGGAGCGATAATTATCGCTCCTTCGCGGCGAAGGAGCGACGAAACGAAGTTTAGTGTCCTTAAACTTCGCTTCGTCGCTTCGTCGCTTCTTCGCTTCGTCGCCCCGTCGCCCCGTCGCCTCGTCGCTCCGTCGCTTCGTCGCCCCGTCGCTCCGTCGCCACGACGGAGCGATAATTATCGCTTCTTCGCGGCGACGGAGCGATAAACTTCGTGGCGACGGAGCGATAAACTTCGTGGCGACGGAGCGACGGAGCGAAGTTTAAGGACATTAAACTACGCCTCGTCGCTCCTTCGCCGCGACGGAGCGATAAACTTCGTGGCGACGGAACGACGAGGCGAAATGTCCCTAATCAGCCACCATACTAATCAGCTTCCATACAAATATATTGACACTGTCACAGTATGTTTAGACATGATTTTTGATTGAAAACGTTTAAATTTTGAAACAATAAGAAAACGACCGAAAAATGCATGGAATACATGGCACTTGGCATGAAACGTGCCTTGTAACTTGTAAAAAATCTTTACTCGGCGAATTTTAGGGGGGGGGGGGGGTGGGGGGGGGGGGGGGGGGGGGGGGCGCGCGCCGGGTCCGCCCCCCCCCCTCCCCGAATCCGCCCATGGGTTGTACTATTATTGTTAATAAAATAAACTGAAGGTAAACGGATACTAAAGGAAAATGAAGTGAAAACGAACTTTTTCTACAACGATGTGCATAGAAACGGTTATCGTTTTTTACGTGAAAACGATATTGGATCTACATTTATCCCGTCAACACAGTGCGTATGTGCCGTGAAATACAGTGCCGTGAAACATTTTTGTTATCCTGTCAATACGACCTAATCACTGTGTATGCGTCTTTGGGGTGACTGGGGTTACATTTTTGCATTTGAAAGCCATGTGTAGGTGTTGACGGGATAAATAGAAAAATAGGTTAGTGCCGTGAATGGGAAAAATATCTGGCCCGGCACGGAAACGGCAGAGCCTCGCCCATCCCGTTTCCTAAGCCTTGCCAGATATGTTTTCCCATTCACGGCACTAATCTACTATTCTATATGTACATGTATATGCCGTCGTTCTTTCACTGTATCGTTTACGTGTTGGTTGTAATTAGGTTTTGTTGGTTTAATCGTTTAAAGCAAAGATACATCTTTCTCTACTTATAAAAAACGAAAACTGTGTCAAAGCGATGTGTAAACGATAGACAATCGTTCGTTTGTGGAACCGGGACAATTTCGGGTTGTACACAATCGCCTGCGGCAATCTTGCCCTGATTATCAGCGTTTCTGAACATATATTGGCAATTCTAACTCGCAATCAAGCAATTGTATTGTCTGAGCACAGCTGAGATTCAGCCAATCAGCCTGCTTAATTTTAAGCACAATACTCAAGTATTTTGAAACACAGCAATTGGCAAATATCTTCAAAATTAGCGCGGCGGTAGTGTACACTGGCTGGAGATGATGCGTAGCATTCCGGTATTGACAGGCATTGGCTTCGTATTTGTCATCGAATACGGGAATAACAGCTGACTATCTCCATTAGCCGAGTCATAAATCAATGGTGAAATTAATGTTAATGCGACAAAGAATGACATAACCCTTGGATAAAGCTAATAAAGCTAATAAAATGGGCGTATACGTAATGGCACGATTACTTCACATGCACGGCGGACAGTGAGTGAGCGAACGAATAATACAATCTTCAAACGGGCATTTGGTCTACAACTTAGTATACGCCAGTTTGGTTAAAAAGTATACGTCACTGTGCATGGGCGTCGGAACGGGTCCGGTAGGTCCAATAACTACGATAAAAATATGACTTGTTATTGAAATAATTAGAATTCATATAAATATTGTAAACCTTGTTAGTGTGTGAACATAGGGTATGAAATTGGCTTCTCGGATTTTATCTGTAAAAAATACCAACATAATTAGTTCCATAATCATTGTCATACACCAAACCTTTCTGGATTACTGCTGGTAACCGTTATTCTCTGCATACTATATCCCGTTCCATCTCTTCTTGTGTTTCGTTTTACTGAGCATATGCATTGGTAAAGATAATATACAGATAAGAAACACAGTCACTTGATGTATATGTCTTTATGGAAGGCAACTGCTTTCCCTGGGTATCTTAGCAAGACATTCCAAGAAAACCATTTAAATGTGAAGCCATGTGACACGAATTATGCATTGGTCCTCGCCATGTATATTATGATAGTTAGCAATAGTATACAATGGCTGGTCCATTGTTACAAATGGGATCTGACGCAGATTCACCTGGTTCAGTGCGTCTTTCACAATACTTAACGAATGATGTATTATGTTAACTGTTTTTTGAAACCTGCCGTGTGAGTGGTACTGCCTGGATCGTGATCACTAGCTTGTGCTTCAGTTTCATTGGACATACAGTTGTATACCGATCACGCACATAATTGCCTTCCTTTGCTGAACTATTAAGTTATTTCTTGTTTTAGATTATATCATGATGCCCAGATAGACTTATTGTATGTATGCCAAACGTATAGCCCTGTCTGCATCTATGGTGTTATTGAAAAGATGTATTTGGGACATACTTAATGCCGCTTATGACACACTGTCCATATTGGAGCAGTTTGAACTGTAGCTACAAGAGTTGCCTACGATATGGTTATCTAGGCTGCAATACGATGCATTCAAAAAATGCGAGCAGCAAATGTTTATACCCAAACCAATTGTATGTAGTTCCAAATATAGTAAACTGTACATGTTATACCTTTAAATTACTAATCTTTTACGCCCGATCGTCTACTTGAAAACTCTTGCCACGTTATCGTTTGAATGTGTATTCTCTTATGGTCTATTCCTTACGCCAAAGCGATTCCAGGACGTATATCAACAGGGTCATTGATTTCACGTAAATGTTTGCATTTATCAGCCCTACTGAACAATGATGATATACACGGAAGATGGTATTTACTTAATTTGAATCCTCATCATCAGCACTCAATGTTGTACTTGCATGTAGTTTCTCATCTTGGCGTTGCAATGCACAGTTACATACCTGATCACCAACACAATATTGGTCTAAGCAGTATGTTATAAAATAAAGCAGTTTTACCAAAGAAGAAACATGCATTATCAAACAAATATATTTTGAGGACTAGCGTGTAAATGTCGTTCTGACATCATCCTGTATTCGTGTCTGATGATTATTTTCGCTTCACATCTAGTTCTGCTTCTGTTTTGTTATGTTGCAATTAGTCCTGGCCCTGGCCTAAAGACCCGTATACATTTACTAGCTCAGAAACTGTTTATTTGAGTAACTGATACGTATAACTTAAACATGCTATTAGGTGGAACTTTGAAAAACTGGGCATGAACATTTGGCGGCCATGAAAATTTGGCGGCCATGAACATTTTGCGGCCATTTTGAAACATGGCCGCCTAACGTTAGTCAGTGAATTACATATGCGCATATTATTTAAATAATGAAGATTACTTTAATGACCATAGTGTTGCTATTATGTATGTTATATTGATTACCATTAACAAAAATAATGTATGTGTTGCTTAATTACTAACATTCAGGATGGTCGCCATAGAAGCCATGTGAACATAATTTAAATTAATTTGAAACATGTTTTGGTCAGAAGGTTAAATGAGGTGTAATTTTCCACAATTCACTGTTTACGGACTAATTGGAAGGGAGTTAAATGTTAAAGATCCAGCTCCTTAGAAATACAAGATACACAATTAAGGACCCGTTCTATATCTGATCATCGTTTGGGTCAAAGATAATTGCTTCGTAAATGTGATATGTATAACATATATGTGAACACTGCCTCGTTACTGTATCCTATACGGCACATGGAACGGCCAAGCCGGCCATCTCTGTGTGCTCCAACCATCAGCCAGTTTCACCTGTTCTGCCGTTTGAAAAAGAACTCAAAATGTGAAGTAGAACATATGATATCACGTAGCTAATCACATGTAGAAAAGCCAGGAGAACGGATTCATATCAATTTTATTACACCAACCTGCAAAATATGTCAGTTTTCTGGACGGGTTTGTGCCTGTGTTTTTAACAGCATGAACCACCATTATAATAGAGCCAAACCCAGAAAATATCACAGTGTATCACTTTTACCTGGCCAACCACATACCATATATACCCACTACTGTACTCTGTCATTAGCTGTCAAATCCAGTGACATGTAAGCAGTTACCTGAGTGCATTGTCCCAGGTGTCTACTCACCTACTATGCGAGTAAATATGAATTTACCTATGGGTCACGTGTACACTAACATAGGCTGTGCATCAGGTTGAAAACTTTACACATCACAATTTATTTTGAGATTGATGGGGAAAATTCTCTGATATCTCGTCTTTAGTATAGTTTGCTGGCATAATATTTATAGCTTGCCGTAGTCATATCTGTCTAGTATGTATTGCACCAAATTTTATTTGGTTTACAGTCATAGTATTTGATGTATGGGTCAAACTCACGAAGTGGTGAAACTTGTACATGGCTTGTACATACAAAGCTGGCGGAGATGGCAACATATATCACATCACTCTTATGGAGCAATTATCATTGAAGTCCAATGTATCTATATATGATTTAATACCTTAAACGTTCCGGTCGGAGTAGAACAGTGCAGTACACAAACTTCAGTAGATCGAATATAATCCAATAGTAGACGAATTATAACCAGCAAATTATAAAAAGTGGTGATAGTGAACTATATAACACAACATATATATGGTGAAGGACAGATACTAGTGCTCAAATAGGTGTGCCTACGAAGGCAGAATATATCATCAATATCAAGAAGGCCGACAGAGACAACTATATAATAAAATGTATATGGCGGTAACGCAAAACCTTGTTTGACTCACGAGGGCGGATGATGGAATTTATCCACTACGTGAAAAGTGTTAAGATGAAAGGAACCAGTTACCAGGCATCCAAGTCTATAAATGTACACGTGTCTGGCAATGATATTGAGAACACACAATGTGTGTTATAGTCGCCGGCTCTCTTGACATGCGTGTCAGCAGTCCGGCAGTGATATCATTATCAAACTGGTGACATTTATAGTGTATTTTTTCTTTGAAGTCTCTATTGATAGCTAGATTAAGTTCTTCTATATTATTTGATTTATAAATGTAAACCATGTCCTTTGAAAATTCTGATATATACATGTAGACGAACTGATAATTGCTATCCATAGCAACAATAGGAACATCTCCATGAAGACTAGTGAATATGTGATATGAGTTTTATGCAGCGAAGCGATGTCATCGTCACACAAAATTGACAACATCCTGAACACATACTATAAAGATAAACATTCACTATGTGCAGGCATCATATATAATTTGTAATTATTATGTATCAGAGAAACAAAAACGTATGTGTAATATAACATGGCATGTTCGCTGCAACTGCTTCATTCTTGACGGGGAATCATGAGACATCCTGTATAATACGAGAACATAAGATAAGCATTTGGATGATGTCATCAGACTGGACAGACGCAAAACTTATGCAGATTTGTTCAATAGAAGCAGTGCGACCTTATTATATTATATACCGCATATCAATTCCAATTTTCTCTGGTGAATGTCTAATGCACGACATGAATGCACGTACATTTCAATCACAAACGCTTATTAAGTAATAAAGAGCAGTAAGCGTTTGGTGCATCCGGTCTGCAGAATGTCACTCAACCTCGGTTTAGACCAGAAGTACGATTTGTACATTACCGTGTGTCTGTGTGTTCAGGATAATACAATAAATGTTAAATCCAAGCAGGAGTGACAGTGGATAGTTTTAGCCCTAGGACAATAATGCCACCTCGGTTATCGCCTTGGTCGACATTATTTCCTCAGATTCTCCACTGTCAGCCTTGCTGGGATGCAATATTATATACTATCATTACCTGTGTACAGTACTTATTTTCATTATTCTGATACCTGTGACGTGTGACAAATTATTATGCAAACAACGGCTACAGTTATATATGGTGTAGTATTGGTGTAGCATTTGTCAACAACTTTACAAAAGTAAGTACTTCACATACTTACTAGTTCAGCCATGTCACCAGTGTCATCATTCCATGGTCCAAAATTGTCTCATGTGTTGGATAGTTAAAATAAGAATAATGTCTTAAGGAAGTTATTACATTGTGTATAGTAAGGTACATGTAGTAGGATGGGAATGTGTTGTAAAGTGACAAACATTTTAACGGTATCTGAGGTCAAACCCAGGCCTCCATGTGAACGGCGAACACGCTACCTCGTCTCTATAAAAGCCAGCTTGTACAGTAAGGCAGATCAAATGTAACCCTACTATGTCCGTACTAGTACATTCCTCCTTCCTACAAATAGACATTTGTAGCGCAAATGTCGATATATATAAACTTCATTTTCTTTTATAGACTCCCTAGTTCAAACTGTATGGAAGACTTCATACGATATATGACTTCGCATATTGGCTCTAAGAATAACATATCCTGTTTCATTGGCACCATTGTATTAGGAAGGGAATGCATTATGACGTGACAATGTGGTGTGGACAGCGGGGGTTGAACCCGGGCCTGTGTGTGAGGCCCACACTCTACCACGTCTCTATAAAAGCCGTAGTGTACCGCAAGGCAGTACAAGTGTGATTATCCAACGTTGTCCGTACTACTACGGTACAAATAACATTTGAATATGAGTTTGAATGACACTTGGTGTGGGTGGCATGTGTGTTTGATATTGGAGCATCCTTGACATACTTTTCAAGATTGGTCTGATCAAATGGTCAAGATTTCCTACGTCCGATCGTGGTCCAAATATGAACGAGGTTTACTAAACGTCATTCAAAACTGAATTCATTAGAGTTGAAGCAAGTAACACGGTATTTCTCAGATTTGCAGGTTCCACTTCACACATCTATCAGCAAAAATGTTCATTTGCTTCTCTACCATCTCGCATGCCAATTCATTAATACATGCATGCTGTGCTAATTTCTCCACTAGTCGTTCAATGCCTATTAATTCTGCTGAAGCTTCTTAATCATCTATACTCCTGCCACTGGGTGGCAAGTTTCTTTTATTATTTGTATTGGTGATGCATAAATCAATTTACAGTACTTGGCATCCGGATCAATTTATGTCACATGATATCAATAGCTCACCAAGTTCAGTTTCGAAATGTCCCATAGGATGAAAGATTAGCGAAAGGCCGGATCATGGACGTACATTCCAGTATAACAACTGCTTCACCTTGGGATAACTCTCAAGTTCAGCTGGGGATTTAACTTTGTCTTGCGTTAAATACAACTGACACACTTTGGACAGTGACGTGTTCACCTCAAATATAGGGATACCACATTTCTTGAACCTGGCGGGAGTTGGCAAGCACCTCACTGAATGCTAGTTATCATGTCCTTGTCATTCCTGCACAAACATGTCCACAATTCTATACTGTATCACAATCTTGTATTCGTCCGTACGGTTTGAGCTACAACCAAAGGACTTCTCACACCAACAAGATTATAACATCGACCATCATGAGCATGACTGCGATCTAACATAGTGGATTACTTTATCATTGCCTCACACATCTGACTCAATGAAATCCTCTACTAGAACCGCTCGGATATTGCCTCGTGCATGTGACAAGTACTTTAACTCAACATAACATGCCTATAATGCCTTGAATGTCTGCCAATGTAGCTAACTCCGTCGTCAAGATGTTGGAAGGTATCTTCATAACAGAATAATTGAATGAAAAACTGGGAGAGATTGACCAGTCAACATACATTATTTTGAAGATTGAGACCTGTTATAGTGAGGGCAATTCCGGTGTCCGGCGACAGAAACGATAAATTTGCTCTTGTTAGCAGGCAGTGTTGAGAGCAGGAACAGTGTCACTGTTATCAGTAATATTCAATTCATCTATGATTTTGAAATTTGGCGTAAGAAATGAGGGTACCTATTCAATGTAATTATTTTTTTCAGCATGTTACTTAGTTTCAGTTTTATCATAACACCATGTAACATGCGTGCACATGACACAGACCATCAAATGTAGCTATACAGAAGTAAAATATCCACCAGATAGTCGTTTATTGTTAAATTATGATCTTCGAACGAAACTATTATCATAGCACTAATATATTTCAGTTATAATCGATAACGGATTACATTTGATTATTATGGACACCTATGTCATTGGACCTCTGCTGACATATACTTCCGACAGAGACAAAACGGCAGTCAATTAAACAGACAACAATTACACTGTGTCTGAAACAATTATAATATTACTCTATGTGACAGGGATTCGGATTTATTTTCGGTCAAACAATTTTAATTGGTCACAATTGGTGGCCATTTTGGATTTCTGGGGGACGAGACCTCAAACAACCATAAACTCTCCTCCTGTCATTTGGGAATCATGAATTAGTGGGAAATGACACCTCAATTAACATTGTAATACAATTTGATTTCGACATTGTGCCTGATAGCGGCCATCTTGAATTTCAGCAACTAACCATATCAAAATTATTTTCCATACTGGAAATACATAAAACTTACACCATAAAAGTATTACATACATTAATATCATTATTCTTATATGGACATTTCCTTTTACTCGGTTAGCATTAGGAGGCTATTTTGAAAAATGGCCGCCACAAGTTCGTGCCCAGTTTTCCAAAGTTCCACTTAGTACAATCTTTAAGACATGAGTAAATACTACTCAAATTAACATTCAATTTATCTTAACTAGAAAATGTATACAGGTCTTTAGGACAGGCACTGGACTACATCTGTGTGTGCCATTACCGTCGTCTGATCGTCTAGGTTGAATGTTAGACCAGCTAATTCGGAAAACAAATTGCAGACTCCAGCTCCGATAGTTTCATTCTTGGATTCTGGGAATCGTCTTTGTTTACCTGGCACAATATACACATGTCCGAATCAGTGACCAGGCCTGCGGACTCCACATGTGATATGCTGCCCTCTAAGAGCTATGTATTTTGCTTTTCATGTTATAGCTATTCTATATATAAATCTGTATTAGTATATTTAAGTATAACACATATTATTATATAACACAGGATACCTATACACCTTTAGTATCTCAAGCATGTTGTCTTACTAACACATTTGTCGAAACATATGCTTAGCCGGTCAGTGAATGCAAATATAACAACCATTACTTCATTCAATGAATATTTTATATTTCTGACCACAATTACATCACAGTCCGGTGGCCCGTTTTAATAAAGATCGTAAGTGCAAATTTAGGATCGTCTGTAATTTTCAATCCATGGATTTACATGTATTGAGCATAGGATGCATATGCAACCTATGCTCAATAAATGTAAATCCAATAATTGTTTGCAATATGAAATTTAAAGAATTTTGCACTTACGAACATTTTAGTAGCACGAAGTTTAGTGAAACGGCCCCATGAAGACGCTATTGTTCGCTGTGACTTTTGCGACCATTTTACATTTCCACAAAGACACATTTATCCATGCCCCATAGAATACCAACTCAACAATAAAGTGGGAAATAAAATGTTTGAAATGTCGACCAGTATATTAGACCTAATTTGGCGGCCATATTGTATTTAGGATTTGTGCCATAATTTAGAGGAATGTTCTATGTTATAGGATGTCGTGCGTACGTATCTGTTGTGACATGTTCATAATTCGCATAACATTACAGTAACAGGGAAATGACAGTTTAGTGACACTTTTATAATAATTTGGCGGCCATCTTGTGCTATTCAAAGATGCTAGTATTGTTATTCGCGGCAGTTTACATCCCATAAACAATTTGATAAAAATCACAAATTTAAACATGCCTAACTTTCCAAGAAAGTGGATTTATTTTATTTTCGCGGCAATTTATATTTATGGCGGCCATTTTTAACCAAAATAACATTGGAGATGCCCCTATATCCATAATTGACTAGAGTTATGTAAGGCTCCATCCTGCCAAGTTTCATAAATTTACTCAATTTATTCACCGATTACCTGGGCTAATATATCCACATACAAATCAAATAACCTATACTTTAAGCCGTCAGCCAGCAATGGAAACCCTCCCCCCACCCCTGTGGAATAATGTTCAAATAAGTAATATCTGCTAATTCAGATGAAGAATTGTACACGTTTTGTTACCCCACCCACTGAATTGCAATGGCAAAACACCTACCTTAATAAGTCCATAAAAGTATGGTACTTTTGTATTTTCTTCGTGTCAATGGTACCTACTAGTGTTCATTAGACATTTTAATTGCATATATGCCGATTATCTTATGTCTGCAGTCTATGATACAATGTTAAAAACAAAGCATTTTTCACCATTCCCCACCCACACATTTTTCAATGGGAATGTTACATGTAATGAATTTCATTTATGTTATGCACTGTCACTTACTTATAAATTGTTAAATGCATATTCAACTACTTAGGCACTACTGATAGCTATTCGTGAACACTTCAGATACATTTTCTCCGAGTGTTCGTCCGTCTGTCCGTCCGCTTCGCATTTTCTTAGTGATGGTAACAACTACGCTATATGTCTCGTTATGCAAATCTCCCTCCGTGTCTATTAATTGTATCAATGGTAATTGTACTTACTAGTGTTTGTAATATATAGTGAATGCCCATATTCTGATTAAATATTGTCTACAGCAGATGATGCAATGTTAAAACAACGTAGTTTTAACTATATATTCCCCATCCACTGAATTTACAATGACCAATTTACATGTAATACCTTTTCTTACTTTATACGCTGCCATATACTTATGAAAGGTTCATATAAACGTGTAGCTACTAACACCTGTATACATATATGTGGCTGTGACTGGATAAATGGAGATTATGGGTTTTGTGACCAATGTAGATTCCTATCAGCCTGTGTATGCGCACAGTCTGTTCATGATCTGCACTGTTCGCCATTCCATCAGTGAAATACTCATCATGCTTCTAACAAGCATAATATATCGTTATCATGGTACAGGAGTGTGCTATTTGATCAGGAGCCACACTGGTCGCAAATCCCGTGAGCCCCATTTCTCCCGTCAAAGTCACATATTAGTTATCCAAACACATTTCAGATACAGAATGAATGTCTGTTAGTCTCTTTATATGTCCATTTCCTATTTATGCAACCAAGACAATTACCATGTTTACTATGTACTATTCCAACATGAACGTCTCTGATACATATAAGTATTACTCTCAGCTGTTGACAGGCCTTTACACATCATTAAGTAAAATAAATAAATAAATATAATTATTAACGTACTGTCAACAGTATAGGTCGTAGGTACTAATTTGCAAATTGGATATAGAAAATATACATTTGTATTACACCCTCCTGCTTGATACCTGTGATTATTGAAAATCACATATATAAAACGGAGTGATAGAAAAAACATTCCATTGCATATGGTCTCCATTAATTAGAATGCAATCCACATACACCAGAAGCCCCGCATATATTCTACAGGTGTCAATGGTGCATTTGGATTGAATAACCCGATATAATACAGGTCACAACCTAGTTGATGATCGAGACGAGGCAAGGCAATGGAATAAAATTGACTTGATATAAAGTCTTCATTTAATAATGCAATCCACTCACACCATAAACCCTGCGTATATAATTCACCGGTGTCTATGGTGCAGTTGGGTTGACTAACCTGAATTACCACAGGTTACGGACAGGGCAGGCAATTTCATTTACTTCCTATACTGGTCTCCCTCACATAATGCAATCCACATACACCATAAGACCTGCATACATGTACATATTCTACAGGTGTCCATGATGCAGTTGGGTTGAATAACCTGAAATACCACAGGTCACATACACATTTGTACACTAACCACGTACAATGGCTCGAAGCTCTGTTTGTGAGAATAGAATGAACAACATACAAGTAGATGTGTGTATATGTCATTTTTTATTAAATGACGTAACTTGGAATATTCAAGTTCAGTTGTATGCACATGCCATTGTTTTATACAGTGACGACCTGACTAAAATATACTATTTTTAGTATTACACCTTATCTTTCAGATTACATGACAATTAATCACAAAGGTGGGGTAAATTATCCGCCCCACAAAACCACTAAACATGTGCTGATTATCGATTAGAAAAACCCAAAACCTGAAAAACCAATTATAGGTGGAGATGGGGTGGTGGTGGGATTTTTCCAAAATAATAGTTTTCTAAGTACTGTTAAACAAATCGACTGGGTTAAAATCTAGATGTGGAGAAGAGGCGGTCACGTGACCAGCATTCCCCGCTACTCTAAAACTAGAGGCTCGGTAAAGAATTTAGCGAGGCTCGGTAAAAACGTATCTCAATAGAACTGTGTGCAACAAACATGAGCGGTAATACAAAAACTATTATCTGGCAATAATATTCATTTGTATTACACCCTCCTGCTTGATACCTGTGATTATTGAAAATCACATATATAAAACGGAGTGATGGAAAAAACATTCCATTGCATATGGTCTCCATTAATTAGAATGCAATCCACATACACCAGAAGCCCCGCATATATTCTACAGGTGTCAATGGTGAATTTGGATTGAATAACCCGATATAATACAGGTCACAACCTAGTTGATGATCGAGACGAGGCAAGGCAATGGAATAAAATTGACTTGATATAAAGTCTTCATTTAATAATGTAATCCACTCACACCATAAACCCTGCATATATCACCGGTGTCTATGGTGCAGTTGGGGGGTTGACTAACCTGAATTACCACAGGTTACGGACAGGGCAGGCAATTTCATTTACTTCCTATACTGGTCTCCCTCACATAATGCAATCCACATACACCATAAGACCTGCATACATGTACATATTTTACAGGTGTCCATGATGCAGTTGGGTTGAATAACCTGAAATACCACAGGTCACATACACATTTGTACACTAACCACGTACAATGGCTCGAAGCTCTGTTTGTGAGAATAGAATGACCAACATACAAGTAGATGTGTGTATATGTCATTTTTTATTAAATGACGTAACTTGGAATATTCAAGTTCAGTTGTATGCACATGTCATTGTTTTATACAGTGACGACCTGAATACAATATACTATTTTTAGTATTACACCTTATCTTTCAGATTACATGACAATTAATCACAAAGGTGGGGTAAATTATCCGCCACAGCCACACGCTCTATGATGCATGTGGCGCCCCCAGTCACACGACGAAATCCGGCCAAAAATGACGAACGAAATATTAACCAATAATGTGGTAATAATTAAAACTCGTGGAAAAGGCTTAATTTTTCCAAAATAATAGTTTTCTAAGTACTGTTAAACAAATCGACTGGGGGTTAAAATCTAGATGTGGAGAAGAGGCGGTCACGTGACCAGCATTCCCCGCTACTCTAAAACTAGAGGCTCGGTAAAGAATTTAGCGAGGCTCGGTAAAAAAGTATCTCAATAGAACTGTGTGCAACAAACATGAGCGGTAATACAAAAACTATTATCTGGCAATAATATTCATTTTCTACCATGCTGAATGGATGATTTGATTTGTAGCACATATTACTCATTGTATGACACAGTAAATACTAAAATACATAACATTAAGATAGCTGTAAATAATACGAGCAAGCGAGGCTACAGTAAAACAGGACACATATATTGCTATACACTTTCATGATGACAGCTAGCAAGTAAATGAATTTGTTTGACATAAAAATAAAATTAGGTAGTAGAACGAATGAAACTGAGACATATCCCGGTTCCACATAATGTACACACTATCCATTTTAGTTTAAACAATATTTATTTCAGATTGAATACATGTATACGTCAATAATCACGGACAGATATTGTGAATAAGGATCAGAAAACAAGCTCAATGTGAGCTTATGTGAATTCTTCTCCTTAAGTAAGACATCAGTAAATGGTAATGTGGCAGGAATACATACAGTGTATACATAGGCAAGTTTGGTCAATTATTGAATAAGAAAGAAAGAAGTTAAGATCCCAGGCATGCATCTCAAACCATTGGTGTTATCTTCTGCAGATAGTCGTTGACCTAATAAACACTTCAAGTACTTTTACTGACTATGTCAAACCATTGTCTGCCATAATACAGTGAAGCGATTAAAGGCAATGATGAATTGTTGAACCCTTCGGAATACAAGACTGTTTTCATTATCGCTTAGGAAATCGCTGTCATATATTAGATTATTGAGAATGGGGGGACAAGGCAGCGATGATAAATATCGTTCTCTTTGATTGGTGTATATTTTGCATTCCAATAATATTCCCTCAACCCATTCCGAGTCATCAACAGGAACAGGATTCAAATGTGTAGTTGGCACCTGAACTTATAAAAGCATGTATATAGTAAAATTGTATAACTTGTATAACTACTGAAATACAATATGTGTCATACGAGAACGTGTGTGTTCCAATGTGTATTACCGTCATCAATTACCTGTGTAAGTGCACACCAGTGCATGCATCATTGCCATTGCCTAATATATCCAGGTATATTGCTCCATTAGTCTTATTTGACAGGCATCTATGACGATATTGTATTTTGTAAATGAGTTGAAAGTAAATATTTAACCATGATGTCGTAATAGTGACATTTGATAACCTGTAAGGTTGATATACCATTGCATAATTTTCATATAAACAAAGACATTGAAGGTGCATGATCTTTCTAAAAGCATGCATATACTCTTTAAATATATCCACTATATTCATATAACTGTTATGTACGCATACATAAACAATTTGTCCAATAAGTTTCAACATTCGGTGTTCTTAATTATAGCACACGTGTTATTCTACACATGTTGTGTCAAATTACCAATATTTACAAGATGTACAAACCAATATTAGTCTGAAAAAGCGATTTCGGGGTATTCAAACATTAATCTAGTCCATTTAGGAAGTATGCACATCTACCACGTGTAGCCACACACACATAGGAAGACACAGGACCATCAATATACAATTAAATCCCATGAATGATAAATTATCTATACATATTATGCAATGTATCAAAATGTTCATCTAAACAACATCACATAGCCTCTATTGAGACACATTGATTTTACTATGCAATTGAACTATTGTCTACATATAATTGTAACTATTTTACACAGGCTGTAAGGATCTGGTTTGTGGAAGGCGTTTTCTGCCGCATTGTACCACAGTTGTGTGTTTTGCTGGCTCTTTGGGGTCGTCTGAATATATATTTCTCTATTTGACAACTGGTAATGTCATTCTAATGATCAAACAACTCTATAATCATGTACCATGTGTACATTTATTTACTGAATGCAGAATTATATTTACATTGTACCTGTTTAGCACATACATATCACACGCAGTTTGTAGTTAATAGACACGTCTTTGCCTCCATGTACCCCTATGTGGCATTGAATCCGCATAACAATCCCTATGATTATCTTTCAAATTTATTACACCGCTGATGGAAAATCATATTCCATTACTATAGCAACAAAGACATGTATTCGAGTATATGTCATGGGCTAGCAGAGTTTGGTGTCATCTCAAGATGCGGCACCTCCTCGGGCTAAGGGTATTATCAACTATTTTTAGAACTTTAAGCTGTATTAAAAGTGTACATATAGATCCGTAAATAGCACATCTCATAATTGCAAAAGCAACCATGTTGATGGTCATCTTGAAACTGATCGACAGTCTTGGTGACACTGAATATGGTTATGTTTTTGGTGTATTAGTTTCAATGGTTAATTAGAAGGATGAATACAGCACATGTAGTGGTTAAAATAGAACTGTTTACATCAATGACCATCAATTACATATCGTTACCATGTATTGTATTTATTTTCCAATCCAACTCACGACCAATGGTTAATTTAAATTATTGTCAAATGTGACGACATATGCGGGATGCTTAAAGTGGGAGAAAGCCAAGCATGTTTGCAATAAGAATACCCATGCCATTCATCATACCATACTACATACTGCCTTGGCCAATGATCATCATGCTCGCTTAATTGTCAGAAGTGTGCTCGTTAACAATAATAGCATTGCATTCCTTGTCAACAATCAATCCATTTTGGACACAGATTGAAACAGTTCTTCAATACTCAAACTGATTGAAATACATCCGTATTTGTCTTTGAAAATAAGCAGAATATCACATTCTACACATAGCAATGTTAGTGTTGTTTAATTACTGAAAACTGCAGCTTCATCATCAATATTATTGAACATCTGATCAAGTAGTATAGTGGGGATGGAAATGATACCACCTAGGTTGAAGGGTCTTATCGGTGCTGATTATGATCCCACCTACCACAAAAAGTGTAAACAAAACTTTCATGCTGAACAAACAAAACTTATGACAAATTATGGGAAAACCCATGACAGAAATGTTCATGTTAAACAAGCAAAACCTATAGGTATTATGACAAATATGACAAATTATGAGAAAACCCATGACAGAAATGTTCATGTTAAACAAGCAAAACCTATAGGTATTATGACAAATATGACAAATCGTCGGAAATCCTCAGACAGAAATTGGCTTGTTGAACAAGTAAAACCTACATGTATACGAAAAAGTATTATGACAAATATGACACCACAACCCCCAACAAAAACTTCCGAGTTATTGCAATTGCGAGATGAAGCTAAATCACTCGGGATCACATATAGTAATCGTCTAAGAGTGGCGGGGTTGACCAAACTGATAAACGCAACAAAGAACAGCGCGTTTACGAAGAGGTCTGAGCGCAAGCGTGTAATCAAAACCGCGCTGGTCCGCGCGATTATAGCGAAAGGACCAGAAATAATGGCGAAGGTCGATGAGCAGAGTGAAACGGTCAATGCTGAAAGGAGAACTGTCGAGCTCACCTTTCATAGAGAGGTTGGTGGTATTATTTCTGATAGGATAGTAGATAAACTGATGCCCTATATCACTACAAATTTTGATCTTAGGTACGCGTATTCCTACAACCTGAAGCAGATCGATGAGGTTGATTCCAAAGGCCAGCCTAAAACTATTACATTCTACCAGAACATCGGAGGGAGTCATTGGATGTCATCCCTCTCCGACGTAAAGCGCTGGGTGGCTGTTCAAGAGACCAGGCGGATGGACATCGATAAAATTTCTCGCCCAAACACGAAGTGGACGTTCGTAAGATGGCTGGAAGTGTGTGTCAAGCCCGTGCAGAGAAAGCGCGTGAAAGATTTGGGTCTTAAGTCAAAGTTCGCGGGGGGGGGGGGCTGCTACCAGAGTGGCTGCGAAATAAGAAAGGTATGTATTCTCTAGACCGGTACAATGACGGATTGTGTTTATTTCGATGCTTAGCGATTCACGGGGGGTCTCGAGCAGATATGTGCTGTGCTAAAGCGCGGGAGCTCAGTCAGGAGTATTTTTCGGTGAGAGGAAACCAAACCCAGTTCCATTTGATAACTTGAAGAAGGTCGAAGAGAAGTTTAAGGTTGGTATTGAAGAGTATGAACCCACAGAGGACGGAGTCTGGTATTTGAGGAAAAAACCAGCACATAACGCCGCTGTCGGCACCAAACTTATGACCATCGGATTATTCCAAGACCACGCATTCCTTATAACCAAGCTTAAAGGAATCACCCACACGTACTGTTGCAAAGAGTGCTCCCAACGATTCACACAAGCCTGCCACCTGACAAGGCACGCACGCACCTGTATGCAAAGGGAGACCCAAGTAATCTTCGAAGGTAAGATTTTGGAGCGTCATAGATCCGCGTACGAAAGGGCATTATTTCCGAAAAGCGCGAAGAGCTACGGCGCATTGGAATGGATGGGGCGCGTTGAAAAGGAAGAAGGCATCCACATCCATACCGAACAGTGCGGGCACGGTGGCGAGCGCTGGATTGCCAGAGCTCCAGTAGACGGTTACTGTCAGGAAAATAACACAGTGTACCAGTATCACGGCTGCTATTGGCACGGATGCCCGGCACACTCCATAGGCAGGCGTGACGAGTTTGACAACACCACAAGGCGTGAGAAAATGATTACAAAGGCCGGGTATAAGTTAGAGGTGATGTGGGAGCACAACTTTAAGAAATCTGGTAAAGCTATAAAAACAGGATGTCTTACCACACTCAACCCGCACCAGATTGTGTACGACTTTGAAGCGTCTTTGAGCGAAGACGGCCACGAGAAGAAAACGGATTCCCTCGAGTTTGAAACCGAGCATGTCCCGATTAGCGTGGGTATTGGTGATAGTATGTCTTCAGAAATAACTCACATATGCGACACAGACCCCGCGCGGTTGGTGGCTAGGTTTATGGAGGATTTGCAAAAGCGCGGGAATGCCATCAGGGAAGAGGTAGGTAGAACATTCTGGCCCCCAGATATGGACACCATGCGGGAGCGGCAGGCTGGGGAGATCGAGCAATGGATATGTCAGGTACCGGTAATCGGGTTCAATTGCAGCAGGTACGACATAAATCTTATCAAGAAGTACTTAGTTGGCGAGCTGTCTGATACAACCAAAAAGTTAATGGTTGGCAAAAGGGAAAACGCTTCGATATTTCTATTCACACCCGAGTTCAGGTTTCTGGATGTTGCACTGTACCTAGGGCCGGGAGTCAGTTATGACCGGTGGATTAAAGGGTACGGCTGTGAAGCGCAAAAGTCCTTCTTCCCCTACGAATGGTTTAATTCCCCAGACAAACTAGATTATCCCGGACTGCCGTATCTGGAACACTGGTATTCGAGACTTGTTGAACACTTGATCGATGCCACCCAGCTCGCGGAGTGCCGCGCGATTTTCAAAGCGAAAAAGATGACCACGTTCCGGAAGTGGCTGAAGTATTATAACGATTTTCACCTTTCCTGGAAGCATTGGGGAAAATGTGTCGATTTTATAAAGACAAAGGTGTTGATATTTTCAAGGATGCCGTATCTTTACCAGGTGTGGCGATACAGTATTTGCTGCGGGGAACGGTGTCTGATAACCCGTTCAATGACAAGCTTTAACTTTACGCGCCACAGGAGGAAACATACGAGATGCTGCAGAGGGCTCTTGTTGGAGGTCCTTCCATTGTATTCTCTAGGTATGCGGAAGCCGGAGTGTCTAAGATCCGATCCACTCCGGAAGGGCACGGCAAACAGTGCAACGCGGTGCTGGGATACGATGCAAACGCTCTGTATTTGTCCACACTGAGTAAAGAGATGCCGTGCTGAAAAGAGAGGATCACGACGGTCAAACCTCCCAACAATCCAATTATTATCAAACAATTCTGTAAGAGCGTGATGGACGGTATGTGGTTCGGGTTCGCCGCGGTGGACATGGAAGTGCCAGAGAATCTGAAGAATAAATTCGAGGAGATGTCGCCCATATTTATAAACAGGATTGTTCGCGAGGAAGAAGTTCCCCAGCACATGATGAAATATCTGAGCGCCACGAGCCGGACTCGCGGTGCTGGGAAAAAGTTAGTTGGGACGCTATCGGCTCAGAAAGTTTTGCTGTACGAACCACTATTACGTTGGTATCTCAAACAAGGTTTGGAAGTAACTGGAGTGTACCGCTTATTAAACTAATATTCGGGAAAACCCTTCAAGTGGTTCGCGGAGGATGTCACAGCAGCTAGTCGAACTGGCGATGTAGATAGCAGCAAAGCTGTAGTCACAGACATAATGAAACTACTCGGTAATTCGTGTTGTGGGAAAATTATAGAAGCGGCGGAAAGACATTTGAATACGACTTATACGAAAGACGAGGAAAGTGTTGATAAAGCGTTGCGATCCGCCTTCTACGATGATTTGACAGAAATAGGAGATGCATACGAAATATCGAGCAGAAAATCGAAATCATCCGTAAAGCGACCGTTTCACTGTGGGATTGCAGTGTACCAATTGGCGAAGTTGAGAATGTTGGAGTTTTACTATGATTTTCTAGATAAGTATGTGGATCGGAGCGATTTCGAATTGATACAAATGGACACAGAAAGTATGTACATAGCCACTAGTGGGAGGGATCTGAAATCCTGCATTCGCCCAGAGTTGATTGAAGAGTTTATAAAATCGGAAAAAAATTGGTTGGCCTGGGATAAGTGGAGCGGACGTGAACCAAGACTTTTCAAGATGGAATTTCAAGGGGATCGAGCAATCGCGCTATCGAGAAAGTGCTACTTTGTAGAGAAGGTGGGTTTGCCAACCGGAGTTGGAGGCACGACCAAGCATTCCTCCAAAGGAATGAGTAAACGAACGAATAGTGTAGATTGGGACCGGTACAAAACCGCACTCGAGGGATCTTATGATACAGCGGAAAACAGAGGATTCCGCATGAATAAGGGAGTTATGAAGACATATTCCCAGCACAAGCTTGGGCTATCCGCTTATTATGACAAGCGGCGCGTGCTGTCTGATAATATTCATACAGAGCCGTTGATGTAGGAGAAGCAAGGCATTGCAAAATGTAGTTGAAATTCCATTTTGGAACGGATTTTAAGTTCCACAAGGAGAAGGCCTAGGGGTTGGCGTGGGATAAATGGAGCGAACAAAAGGGGAGAATACTAATCAACAGACTCTCACGAAAGTCTGACTGGCGGAAAGGCTCTGATGAGAGCCTGACCGACTATGACGATGGACGGACCGGGGGTAGCTGGGTGTCAGAAGACACCGCGAGAAGTTCTTCGCAAACAAACCCGCGAGATGGACCATCATCCAAATAGTAGAGCACAGGCTCATCGGGTTTGGTCGATCTAGATGATATACATTGAGAGACCACACGGGATCAGTCCCGCGGCGGCGGCCACCTTCGAGCTCTCCCGGTTGATAGAGGTACCGGACGGCAACATCCGATGGAAGCTGTTTCCCCGCTAAACCAACGGGGCGACCGCGCGAGACGGCAGATGGTTTGTGCGACACCGTTTTCGACTTGATGGCATCTACAAACTTTTTAAAGATCAATCTGGTCACCTCACCGTTCAGTGTGGAGACCACGGCGGGCAGCCTGGTAACCCACTTGGTCGAATGCGAATGTGGGTCTGCAAGCTCTTTGGCATATTGGTGTCCGAACAACCTCTCAGCCAGGGTTCGATTGAACCGCTCCAGTATCCCCTGGTCCCGGTGGATGTTGACGCGGCCGCGTCTGACAGAAACGTCGTGTTTAGCCAACAGCTGAGAGACCGCGCCCATAAATTCGCGGCCTGGATCGACCTGGAGAAGATTCGGCCATTTGAGAGGACTCCTCTTATATATTCGGGAAATAGCATCAGCCACCTCCTTAGACTCTTTAGTGGCCAACGACTCAGCCCTCTTATAGCGACTCGCTACGTCAACGATTGTCAGTGCGTACTTGTTCGTCTTGCGACCCACGCGATCGTGAGGGAGAAACAGGAGATCTGTTTGGTGGACCTCGTTCGGCACCGGCATGTCGATTTTCGGCTGCGGAATACTGTGAGGCGCGGGCAAATAGATCTGCCAGATGGCCTGCTTCTTGAGCCATCCCTTGGCTGCGTTTTCGGAAACCTTGGTCGCCGCCGCGAGGTTCTTGATGGCCGCGAGTCCCTTCCAGTAGCCGCGGGGGCTGTAGTATGTGTTCGCTAGCTTGTGCGTTGGGCGAACCGATAGTTTGGTATTAAGTTTGCGCGTGTCCATCGTAAGCGAGCTATTCTAGTAGGTCGAACAGTCTCCAACATGCCCTCGCCAGATCGTCCGGTAAATGCGTCGTCCATACTAAACCTTTGCTGGAAGTTTCGCTGCAGCCACTGGTTAAGTTCCCCTAATTCACGAATTGGAACAGCAGTGGGAACTCGAGGAAATCTAACATCCGCTTTGCGAGAAGGGTGGCCGCTTTTTCATCCTCGCGCCACATCTCTAGAGAGTCTTGGGCCAGACTGATCAGGCCCTTTGAGCCAGCTAAACGGTGTTTAAGGGCCGTGTAGCCTACATCGATTAGAGTAAAATAAAGCTCGTTAACCAACATCGTTCTATATATATTATTTAAAAAAGTTTTTTAAAATAATTATTGCTTATTGCTTTTGCTTATTGCTTTTTCAATATAGTAGCTGACGAGATCCACCACACCCATTCCCAAGACGATGAATGCGATCTCGCGGTCTTTTTGGGCCTCTGACGGTACATATAAATCTGATCCAGCGGTGCGAGAATTTTCTGCGGATATGCCAGCGCGTATTCGCGCATGGATTCGTCAACGTTCTGGAAAGTTTGCACGGCGTGATTCTCGCGGAGAAGCTCTTCGTTGATCCAGTGCAGAAGGTTGGTTCGTTTTTTCGACCATGCTGAGTCTGCGCTCTTGAGTCGTTCTTCAGCTAAATCGTGACGCTTTTTCCCCTCATCCGAGTCTTTTCCTATTAACGAGAATAAATAGTTGCTACCGCCGAACGCCCTTGCGCTCACGACTGCACCCAATATCACTAATCCGACCACAGCCATTTATTTCCATATATCAGCAGGTAGAATTCCAGCTTTAATTAGATAATCTCGGGTCGAAATTGCGGACGCTACATTCAAGGTCACGAACACTGCGTCTCGCGCGTTCCCGTCCAATTTGGGAGCGGACCCTCCGATGATCATCTTTGATATTCGAGCAAACCCGATAGTGAGACCCGATATCACCACGGCGTGATAAACCGCATACACTATTCATTTACCTTCGTTTTCAGCCATTATATTTATTGCATTTAAAAGGGATCGCGATCAATGTTTAAATGGGGCGCAATCGGTTTCGTAACTTTCTTCGGAACCGACGCTGGTTGTTTCGATAGGTAGTTCTACACACACAGGGTGCCCACAACTGTGAGACCACCACCAACAACCCAAGGGATGATCCAGGTAGGAGCTACAACAATCGGGGATTGCACCGCCAGTTCCTGCGGAGATTGAACCGCAGCTGCCTTCGGGTGTTTTGCTGTTTCTGCCCCAAACTCCAATTGCGATTGGGGCTCCTGAGCTGGAACAGCAATCCCCGATTGCAACAACGACTGTTTGGCCTCTCGAAGCTCGGCGAGTATTTTATCTTGTTTAGCTTTTCGGGTGCAGCCGCTGACCGCCCAGCTGCCTGTCTTTTTGGGTTTTTGTGTCGGGCAATCGGGTTCAACAGTGTTGAACCCAATTCACGAATTTGAACAGGGGGATCAATCGGAGTTGGAAGTGCAATCGGGTTCAACAGTGTTGAGGGCTGTTCCGTCACTCTCGCAGGTGCGTCTTGTGTCTCATTTTCTGAGCTTATTGTTCATGGGCATATATGTCCAAATTGACAGTGTTTAGCCGTGGTCAACGCGGTTGTCAGAGGAGCTAAGTACATTCCAAACTTGTGATAAATTGAGCAGCAGGCTGTTCTAAGAGTGTGTCCTACAAAAGGGTCAGTCTCCAGATCACCAATCAACCCCGCTGTGTTTGGTATAGGGAGAATTATACTAACAGCGGTAGCGTACAGATGAATAGCCGCCGATCCAAGAGTTTTCGTCATCTCCGCACCTAACCTAGATTCGTATCGCGTATACATTTTATCGACCTCCGCATCTGACATCTTGTCCACCTGACAAACTGAGAGACGCCTACCGAAATACTGCTCCGATTGTCCCCCAGCAACCAGCGCAGCTAGCCGCTCGCTCGCGTATTGTTTTCATTCGTATCGGCAGTCGTGTCGGCAGTCGTGCTGACAGGTGTTCCTACAGTTTCAGTCGTGTCGGTAGTCGACACGACTGTTTCTTCCGTTAGTTGATCGAGAAGTTCGTCGCAGTTCATTATTTTATGTTTAATAATTAGTACTATTCTGAGTAGCATCATAAGTCTAACATATTGCCAAGCGCTCCACCCGATACTTATGATCACCGTTATGCTCGCAACAAAGCTCGCAGCGGAGCAACAAATTCGTAACAATTGCTCAGCATTGTTAAGCATTTGCTCAGCATTGTTAAGCATTGTTAAGCATTGTTAAGTATTTGTTAGGCATTGTTCAGCAATTGCTCAGCATTGTTAAGCATTTGCTCAGTAGTTACTGACGAGCGTTAAGCTGCGCTTATTACTTTGTAAACAGTTGGTTGATCAGTCTTTAACAGAAGCTTGGCGTGCTTAGTTCCCGAAAGCATCTGTCGAACCTCCAGGCGCTCCTCGCGCGTTGGGATCGCGTCGTTCTCTCGAAGACAGTCATCGAATGAGTCTCGGTCCTTGCAGTGAAAGAGGGCGACCCATTTCGTTTGCTCGCGCAGATCCTTGAGGACGGCGTTGTACTTCTGAGTAGAGATCCATACGCTTTACCCCGCATGGCGGCCAGAAAATGCGAGCTCCGAGAGCATGTCCTTCTTTTTGGTCATCGCCGCCTTGGCCGAGCAATCGTCAATCACGTATAGGGTGGGCTCTCCTTGGAATCTTTGGTACTGGGTTCTGATCAATCGCGCTAGTTCGGGCATCGTGACCATGTCGTACTCCAACTAAACATTGTCGATCGTATACGTCGATGCCTTGTCGGTGGCTATGATAACTCGGCCGTAGTCGTTGAACGTTAGTTCGTATTCGAGGCGGTCAGCCAAAGCGCTCTGATAGTAGGGCATGTGACTCTCCAGCAACTGAAAGTCGAGCGGGATGTAAAAGCGGTTGCCGTAAGCGGCCGCGATCGCGTTGTCGCTCGCGACGTTATCTGCCTTGTTACCAGCCCCGATTCTAAGTCTGGTTACGTTCTTATTTTTGCTGGTGTCAATACCCTGATAGACCGCGTTTTCGCGCTCTTGAGTCGTCTGCTACAGGTCCTGGTAGCTATGGTAGACGTCGCTGTCGTCGATCGACATCACCTCATTACCAACAATCTTTACCATGGTCTTCTTGACGATGGCACGAACCAGGTTCTGAACGACGGTTCGGTCCGCGTCCGTCGACGTCAGCGAAATAGTGAAAGCGAGGCGAACAGTCCCCGGCACAATGACGTCGCTAGCTCCGAGGTTGGGAAAGCGGGCTAAGAGCTGCTGGTTTTGGTCGATCGTCGATGGGTTGTTCGTAATAACGACGCTCTGTCTCACGCCGTTCGCCCCGAGGGGCTCGCGCAGTCTAAGGTATGGATTGAGTTTGCAGCCGTATTGATTCGAAGACATTGTTGAAACTAAATACTCTATTAAATCCGTATGTTTTTTCTTTAATACATCGTTAAAGATGGATGATTTTGGCACAGAAGAATTCGGCCGCGGCCGAGACGATGACATCGACGATGACATCTTCGAGGATTCCCTCACGACCTTCGACGAAACACCCTTCATAGAGACTCCAGTTCCAATTCGTGAATTGGTGGAAATAGGTGGCGCTACCAGCATCATTATTCAAAGTCGGGATTTACTCGAGTAGGCTGTAAACGACTACTACAACAGTTTGGCAAAAAACGGTCTGGTCCCGTCGGTCGGACGTGACTACTCCAAGTTCGAAGTGGATCCGGGCGGTAGGTTGCGACTTCGATGAGCACCAAATGTCCCAATCATCAACAAAATTACCGGAAAACCTCTAGCACTGAGCACCATTGCCGGAAAAAACCGGGGCTGTGCCCAAATCGTAAGGAACGAATTAGGATTTCCAGATTGGAGGCCTGGTAAAACAATTATGCCGGGACGCGCTGAAAAGGCCTTACAGTCTGCCGACGAAACGATGGCGACGACGGCCGCCGCGATAGAAATTGCCGATATCAGCGAGATCCCTCGTGTAGCCACCGACGCTATTCGCACAATAGAGACCACGTTCAGCGAAAAACGAAATACTCAACCCCGACCAAGGGTCAAACGGTGACGCACCGTTACCTCTTCGCGAACTCCGAAGACTCGATAAGGCTCTACAAAAGGTCCGGGGCGAACTGGTCCTTAACCTCTCCAAACTCACTGCGCTGCTGAATGAACATATCGCGCTAGAAGAAAGAAAACTGGAGGAAGCCCGTGGCGATAGAGAATATACCGAGCGGATCACCGAACGATTGCGGTCGTTGCGGGATGAAAGAGAAGCTCGCTTGGAGACTGCATCGGCTAACCGTGAAGCTCTCCGCACTCAAATAAGTCGGATCCACTCTGTTCAGAGAGCAGGCGTCACGACAGTAAGCATCCTCGCAGCTCTTTGCATGACCATATCAACCATAGTTCTAACTATCGAGCTGCTCGTAGGCGGTGCAACGCCAATACCCGCGCCAGCACCCGCGCCAGCACACGCGCCAGCACCCGAGCCATCCGGCGGAGCAAAGGAGTGGGCAAAAAAACATCTGAAAGCCCTAGCCAGTCTCCTGGCTAAATTAGCTGGAAAGGCGGCTGCCACACTGCCTGGGTCGATCGGGAGTGTCGTCTCCTACTTATTATCTATATTATCAAAAACGGCCGAACGGCTCGCCAAAAATACTTGGGCTTTAATCGTGGCGATCGCCGGTCTTCTACTATTCTCCGCCCGAGAGTTCCTAAAACTAAAGCGCGAGTAGTCCAATCACCACGAGGGCTACGACGAGTCCTAATTTTTCCTCCTCGTGGGTTGTAGTTCCCGCTCCTGTTCCAATTCTTCCAATCGCGATTGGATTGGGTGAACTGGTGGAACTTGATGGTGCATCCAATTCGTGAATTGGGGTGGGTGTATCCAATTCGTGAATTGGGGGTTTTATGAAATCGGTTCCACCTCCAACCTCAACACTGTTGAACCCGACCGTCTTGGGGGGTGCGCTTGATGATATCCGTGTTCACGTTACCGTTGCGGCCGACTTTTTGATTGGCGGTGGCGATTACGATCTGATTATTGTAACCGTCAACCGGGTCGTCTCGTAGTATCATATTGCTCGGTGCCATGCAAAGACTTATTCCAAATACATAGTGTACTGGGGTGCTGGCATTCTGCAAAACGTCTTGATACCGTTTGATCGCCGCCGGGAGGTTTACCGTGTTTCTGAATGGTGGTGGTGCTGTGTAACTCGGAGTATAACCCCCGACCGCCAACCCTGTAAAAGCAGGTTTCGTTCTGGCATAGTATGTCCCGTGCTCTAGACCCCTAAGATGAACGGTGCCCAGGCTGTTGCTGTTCGGGTATACTTTCTGTATCCAATCCGAATCTTTTGAAACGTTAAATTCGTTACTAAATCCGTTCGAACGCCTTACCGTTGTATGTGATGGAAATGGGATTCCAGCCGTCGTCTTGAGGTAGTGGAGTACCTATTCTTTGAGAATCCTCCTAATAGTATAATACACATGAAAGTTGTAGACGCTACTGATCAGGATGCTGTCCCTGTATTGTATGTGGTCTCTGAAAGAGATGCCACACCCAGTTGTGGCACACCACACGGCAAAACTTAGTTGGTCCTGCCAGAACTGCATAGGGTTGTTGTTCCAGTTTGTTGTGACATCCTGTGTAATGGTTTTAGGAAGTCTGTACTTTTCAAACATGTTAGTGAAATTGGTGTTGAAACCCATGCCCACACTGGCTCTTATTTGGTGGTGCACAAGCCCACCAATGGTATTCTTTTTGAGTGTATACAACTCCGACCAGGTACTTTGCATTAGAATTAAAGCTAAATGCCTTGGTATATATTGAAAGATATTATGTTTGCTACTATCACTAATGTCCAAAAAGAGAGTTGTGAACTTCCGAAGTCAATCGACAATTGCTGCAGAAAACGCCGGGTATGCCTCAGATCAATCACATTAACGTTTGGGTGGCGAATGTTGGGGGAGCGCGAAGGGTCTTACTATGTGAAGGATGGACGCCAAGCATGTGTAAAGCTGCCTCCCGGACTGTGGAGTTTTAGACAGCTCAAAGATTTTGTCACCTCATAGATTGACGGTAGAGCCAATCTCACAGTATCGAAGGCTACCGGGCTCACAACAATGACCATCGGCCCAGATAGCAAGGTAAGGATCTCCCCGGCGTTGGGTACTCGACTCGGTTTTAGATAAACATACTCCGCAAAGAAAGGATTGTTTGCCCCGGGTGAGCACATCGGGGACGTTCTGGTGGACTTCGCCTTTACGAAAACTCTCAGGGTGCACCTGGATCAGGTGAACACCTCGTACAACACGGTAGACGGATCTCCCAGCACATTACTGAAAACCGTGCAAGCTAGTGATTGTTTCTTTGGGGAGACTGTGACCTTAGACTTCCCACGCCCCGAGATGAAAGTTTTGGAATCGGGACATATCCACGAATTTACGGTCTCTATTCTTGATGATCAAGCGAGAGAGTTGAAGAACTATTACCCGATTTCGGTCGTCCTAGAAATTTCAAATTAATTCAAAGAATTAGACTCAAGTTCGTAATAGAATTTATAACAATGAGGATATAAGGACCAGGTAGTTTTTCCAATTCCAATCGCGATTGGGTGACAGACATAAATTCAAAGAATCCGAGTAACAACCCTATCGAGATTGGAGTTCCCGACGGAGCCAACCCCTCAGGTGATTTTTCAACTATCGAAAAAACCAGATCACTGATCAATAGAACTATATCGGACGCCACAAAAGAGATTCACAGGAGTATAGCACAGCTTAGAGTAGACGTCCTGACAGCGACTGCACAAGTTTGCGAAGAGGCACATACAGGACTTAAGGATCTCGGCGGGAAAATAATCCAAGTTGGGGAAGAGGATCATGCAGCACTTACTGAACTAGGCGGAAAGATAACCGAATTTCGGGAAGAGGCCCATACAGAGTTTATGGAAGTTTCCGAAAAACTAAATCGAGTTTGTAGAGACGCTCACAAAGCCCTTGATGATACCTCTGAAAAGGTTCGTGTTGAGGCCCATACAACGATTGCCCAAGTTGGTGAAGGACTGGGTGCAGTGGTTGAGCAGGTACGTCTATTGCAACCAGAAAAACGTGTCATAACAGTTTCGGCTGAGAAGCGGGGCCCACTGAATGAGGGGATCTATGAATATTCGTTTGGTGCCAACGCGAGCAATAGATATGGGGGATACGTCATGACAACTCCCGGGATGGTTCGACGAATGGCGGTCTGCTCGGTTAATGCTAAGGGTAAATATGTTGGCACGGCAACGTAAATCTCGTACTGGATGGTGAAGAACGGGCGATTGGAGTCACTAAACTCGCTGGACAGAGTTCAGCGGTGGTTTTGTTCGCCGGTGAAAATCCAATTAGACTTTTCTAAGGTAGTGTTATTAACTTTGTTACGAAAATCACTGACCCGGCGAGTTCTTCCACTGTTGTAATATTGTTAATTGAACTTGATTTATGACGAGTGAACATTTAATACCGTTGAAAGTACAACCAAAACCTGCCGATCCTGTTTCAACACCTAATACCAACAATGTTGGGCAATTGGAATTGGGGGATATGACCCAGTCAAACTTCAGGTTGGAAAATATCGTCGAGATACAGCAGATTCTAAAACAAGAGGGGGAAACTCGGATGGTAAATGCTACAAAATATAGACGAGCGGCAACTATAGCGGAGGGAGTCAGCACCTTGTTATCATACTTTTCTATATTGGGTGGGGCCGAAACCGCTGCATTGTTATCTACAGTCGTGGCAATTCCTATTGCTGTGGGTTTGAGTGGTGTAGCCACTGGGGCAGGACTGCCGTGTATGGCGTTTAGAGTAGTGGGGAGAAAATTCGAAAATAAAAGTAGAAAGCACGACAGAATGTCGGTGCTCGCGAGGTCTAAGAAAAATAGCATCGACATTATCGTGTCCAAAGCGTTGGCCGATAACAATATATCGGACGCTGAATTTGAGTTGGTAGTGGAGGAGATGTCTTGATATGAGGATTTAAAAAATACTATTAGAATTAACGTGCGCGCCACCCTTCCCAAAATTGAGAATACTGATTGGGATAAATTTAGGTTAAAATTGGGAGATAAAGTGGGGGGAAAAGTTACAACACCACCGTGAGTATGTCACCCACCGGTCCCCATACTTATCGATAACCACAAACTGTCCGTACCGGGAAGTAATCGTGGTACAGTCACCTCTCTTATATATCGCGTCTCTTGATAGCTTGTCGCCTGTTGTTAGACCAATACACGCCAATCGCGATTGGAGAAATACACCGGCGGTTTATGAACAGGTAATGTTTTCATAACTGTGTGGTTTATACACACCGTGGCCTCGATAAGGTGAAATACACTCGGCTAAATAAAATATCGGGCGTGTTTATTCACTGAGCGCTGTATCTGTTAAACTGTATAGGCAAGCAGCGGTCGGATAGGAACGCCATTGCTAAGGTAATCAACCGGTATGACAACGGTGGTCGGATGGGAACGGTGTGTTTAACATTGAAAACATATAGGTTATATCTTTATAACTGATTTCTGCCCCGCCATACGGGACATAAATCAGTCCCCAAAGTGTGTTGGTTTCGGCTAATATTTCATGTTAAGCAAGTAAAACCTATAGGTAAACCAAAGTTTGATATGAAGCCATATATTTGTCTCGATTGTGGCAGAGAATCCGCGACATCGCGCGGATTGGGGTACACAGGCGAAAGGCTTCGTGTAGACCCACCAACGTCTTGTGCGAATGGTGTGGAAAATCAATGGCTAGCGCGCCAACCGTAAAGATACATAAACTCTTGGCATGCCAAGGGGTTCCTGCAGAAATTAAATCCGATATCATTAAACTTAGAACGCAGGTAAAAGGCTACGAACTCGATTTTTAATCTCTAACCACCAATTTATAGGAGTTTTTTTACTCTCCTTTAAATAAATTGTCGACCCTATATTAGAAAAAGGACTTTCCTTTTTTGTGGTAGGTGGGATCATAATCAGCACCGATAAGACCCTCCAACCTAGGTTGTATTATTTCCATCCCCACTATACTACTGATAAGTTTGACTATCTCATGTATTTCCATTTATTTGTGAGGGAAAGCAATGTATGTGTGTCTCAACTTTATGAATGTCTGTATTTATTTGTAACAGCACACGACTCGCATAACAATATTGTAAAACAGCCTATTTCGGTAGCCATTTTGAAATATATTGCCATTTACGAATTAATTAAATGTAACATGTATTCTCAATGATTTTGCATTCAAATTGTGACTTAATTATAGCAATTTACCAGGTTAATATTTATCAGACTGAAAGTTAATAGTCCTTGATAAAACAATATAATACTGTTCGTCGGCAATCTTGTAAAATGGCTGCTATTTGTTCATCCAGTGGCTTTTTGAGGGCAGACAACCACGTTTGATAGACAATAGACTACTGAATGAATCCGAAAATCATACTCACCAAAATCCCACATGGGGGGAGGGGGGTATTGCTGGCTCAATGTCTACTTATATGTGCATGTGTTTTCTTAGACGGACTTCTCAGTTTGCAAAGTACGTAGTCTGTAAATGTTTTATTCGTGATTAAATTGAACAATATGTCTGGTTTGTCACACCTGAGCCTGTTTGCGGCTGATACTGGAGAAATGGGATATATGGTATTTGTGACTAGTGTACATGTAGCTCTTGATCAAATAGGACACTCCTGTAGTTTGATAACGGTCTATATTGTTTGTTAGAAAAATAGTTGACGTTTCATTGATGGAATGACGAACAGTGCAGATCCTGATATGGATCCACACTAATCATATTTCTTCTGTCACAGTCGCATTTAATAAAAGGTTACCTGCACTTCAATTGTCCATCTAATGATAAAAATGAAACAATGTTTTATTTTATTATTAACAACAATATCTCGTTTTACAAGTCTTTTCAATAACGCGGGAATACACCACATGAGCGCAAACAATATTAAACCTAAACTCAGATGTATAATCGTTGACAAGGGTACATGCCCACTCAGTAGGCACAAACTGTTCTTTATAGGAATTAAATAAGTGGATAATTGTGTTACTATTCCACCAGTTCTATAAATTACGAGTGCCCACTATACAGATATAATCATTTGGTAATATTTATTTTACTGACAGTGACTCGCGGTGGTATCACGCTATTTTCACATGTAAATGAGGCATGCTATTTTTTAATTATTTATACTAATTAAATGCGTCACCTGAACAAATTATATTTTCGAAAGATTATAAAGTATGATCATTGCACATCAAAAAATAAATACAGAGAATAAATAGTAATGTCTGTCAACATTTTAAGGAAGCACGGTTATCGCCCCTGATATCAGTGTGAAAATTTACGTCTGACATTAAAAAGTATAATAATGCCAATCAATACGTGGAGTAATGGCGAATGCCAGAAAATGTCTCAGATGATGTCTCTAATAGACCGAACAGTTTGTGCCTACTGAGTGGGCATGTAGCTTTAAGACACAGGTTTGTTAGTTTAGTTTGAGGACATACTGTATAGAAATGTATCATTGGTTTCAAATATATTTGCTTCCTACGAGTGCAGATATAGATATACTGATGATATATGAATATGGTAGTATTAACCAGTGTACATAAATGAGTGCAGTGCAGGACTGTTTCCTACATTTGAAGGTAATGAATTTCATTATTTTATGGTAAATGGCAGAAATGAATCTTGGATCTTGGAACAATTTAGTACACACGGGAATTATTGGAATATCTTCATCGTTTCTTAGCCTGTACATGTAAATGTAGCAATGTTGTGCTTGCGTCGTGATTGATTTGGTTAGATAAGTTGGTGTCGTGTTGTGCTATTTGATGTTTTTTCTTCGTTTTTCGAGGCCTTCCCATTTGGAGTATGTGTACAGTTTTCCAAACTGCAGAGTTTGGTGTCCCCAGTAACATTCGCTCGGCCCAAATTCAGGTGGATTCTAGTTCGTTCTATCGTTCAATTGAACAAGTATCCCAAATCCTATCGCTATATTCGGACAAGGGAGGTATGCAAGAAACGTTTGTTTTTTCCAAAGGTGTATTTAGAGTAAATTTTAAATAGCGAAGCAAACCGATGCGTTGCCATGCATGCGCGAATAATAACTGATGAAATCGGTCCCTGCCATTTGCCACTATCGAAAAATATGACACATACATGTAGGTGTTACTGAATATCAAAAGTTCACTATTTATATCTGAAGTAACCTAATATAAACCGGAAGTAACCTAATACACATGTAGTACCGTTTTTGCCGTTACTTTTCACCTTTGACTCCTCATCGCGGCCTCTGATTGGTCAGTCTCGATAGCAAATTCATGATGGTGGCTGATATTAAAATCTATTCCACTGTTTATTCAGCTGAATAATGTACATCCTTACAGTATATGTGAAGTAACAAACGACAAAGACAATGTCAATTATGAGTTTAATGCTTACTATGAAAACTGTGAGGTCTGAAGTTGAATTTGCTGTTTGATGAACGGGAAATGACAGTTCTACGCGTCATCATTTTTCTAGCAATACTATCTTCGATTTTACCACCTGCTGACTCGTGATGTTGAAAGAAATCCAGGGCCTGAAAATGAGATCTTTTTTCAAATTTTCATTTAGATATTAGAAGTATCCGCAATAAGGTCAGTTATATCGCGGACGCTTTTTACAGACTTCGATATTGTATGTAATAGTTCTAGTTCACATATTGAAGTTTTAATAAATTAGTTTATTAAAAATTCAATATGTGAACTATAACGAAGCTGTGCCCCTACACGTGATTTCGAATCGCTATACTGGTATGTGATTGGCGGTGTGACACGAAGTGAGCGAGTGTGTGGGCGGTAATATGCTTTGCGTCTCGTGAACTGATGACAACAAGTCGTAAAATCAGTTCTAAATATAGCGCTGAACATTTAATTATTAATTTAATAGATATTGGCGAAAGCGTCGCAATATGCGATTAATTGAGATGAAATGTTGTTCTTTCATTGGTCGAGAAACTAGGGTAAACAATAAGTGTTAACAAGAACGGCATTTATCGTGCGCAATTTAGAAATGTTTTAGGATGAAACCATCTGGATTCAAGTTAAAACAAACCGTAAAATGTTGTTGATTGGCACGATTTACCGACCTCCGTCGTCCAATATCGAATTCTGAGAATTACTTAATCGCAATCTAGAATTGGTATCCGACAAAACAAATACTATCAGTATTGTTGGTGATGTAAATGAGGATCAATTAAATGTACAGCACAGCAAATTAAAAGATGTTGCATACTTAAACAACGTAGCGTCAGTTTGGACAAAACATCTAGCTACATATATATAAATCATTATTTACAGCTTTACATTTGCTCAATAACTGATTTTCGTATATTCGGTAATAATTTTATACCGGTTGCTAAGAACCGGAGGGACGTCAAACGTTCATGGCCACGTTAATGGCAGATCATGTAGAAGTTTAACAGTAGACACAGAGAAACGACCATAACGCAATCACATGCGCGATTCACCACAGTTTAATTGCGGTCGGTATGCCACTTGTCTGCAATGATACTCCAGGGCTCCAGATAAGGAATTAGTAATTGAGTATTTACACTCCATCATTTCTGAAGCAATTGGGTATTTCAAAATAATTGTGTAAAATAGAATCACACTACTGTTTACACATTAGCAGACCGCTCTTATTGAATAATTTACTTCTAAATGAAAACACATCTTGGTATTTCATTAGAATTGTCTCCTTGGAAATGAAATACCAAGATGTGTTTTCATGGAAAAATAAGAAAATATGCTATATTTGTGGTCTGTTTATTGTTTTCTGCAACACGATAAAGATACCACAAATTTTTCATTGCTTTTTGATACTCACTACTTATGATTTCAATTGGGATTTTGGCAATTTCAATTGGGTATTTACGCAAATACGCACCTTATCTGGAGCTCTGATACTCAATCCTGTCGTCATGGCAATACTGATGGAATTATGATAGTGGGCGGATAAATGTACTAAGAGAGCATACCATTTCCAAAGGCAAATGTACATGCATGTTTGTAGCATTGGACGACATATTTACAGTGGGGTCAGCGTGTAAGTGCACACACGAACGAACACGACAGGTTGGAACCAACCTGTCGTGTTCGTTCGTGTATGCACTTACACGCTGAACCCAGTGTACTGTGTGCAGGAACCGTTGTATGGTAGACAGTTGGGCGAGTGGTACCGAGAGACTACCTCGAATAAAGCTAGCCATTGGCAGAACGTATCATATTTGCATTTACGATCAGATTAACCCAAAGAGCTGCGCACTGATTATGGTCTGCAATGTTCGTCATTGGAATTATCTACCATTTTATACATGGGATGCTTTACAAACAGCGTGGTAAGGCACAAAACAACGGAAATAAATCGCAAATACAATGCCACGACTAAGTGTCACAATAAGATTGTCATACTAGTCTGTTTATGAAAAGGATGTGTTTTTGTTCTCAAAAATATGAAAATTACTTGCAAAATGTGCAGATCCTGATGAGATAGCTCGTCACGAGCTGGCTCATCTGGATCTACACTATTTGCCAATACCACTATACAGGTATGTAGTGTTGAAAGGGATAAGAACCAGTTATATACCTGATCATCATTTGATCAAATGATGATCAGGTATAGAAGCAGTAGCAGAATCAAAAATGTACGGTTCATCAATCGGCAGAACATTTCAGTAGTGTTATACGTATATTGATATAATTCTGATTAGTGTCAATATACATGGCTGCACGCACACATATTTGAGACAGATATGTGATTTTCCTATTCCATTAAGTTATACAGTGGGGTCAGCGTGTAAGTGCACACACGAACGAACACGACAGGTTGGAACAGGTTGTGCACTTACACGCTGACCCCACTGTATAACTTAACCAATGACGCACATTTCAGCTATGCTCTGCTGCTTTCATTTTAGTATGAACGTTGTTGGTCATATTTCCTATAACCTGCTCCCATCCTGCTCAAGATATTCACTAATTAAGACGTATGAGTAATACTTATTAAGAAAGATATATTCAGTTTCAAGTGACCACCCTGTTGGTGCCTCAAAAAGACAACGGTTGGAATTGAAAATACGTCGCAAAGTAAACCCACATTATGTTTGCACATTATGGATAATATACATTCACAAGCTTGAGAAGTAGATCAGAACTCCAATTGAACAGGGCCTGCAAGCAAAGGAGCACATGGCATAAAGCATCTATTTTCTTTACCGTACTACTTAAGTCGTCTGGCTACACTGCGCATGAATATATGTCATTAGTTTGGTTAAACAATACTGGAAAGTACAAAGGTTTTCTTTTGACATTAAAGTTGGGTTTCATCTAGTAAGCATGCAATGTTTTTTATAACAATTAAATAAGTTTATAATTGTGTAACTATTCCACCAGTTTTAAAATTTACGTGTACCCGCTATACAGATATAATCAGTTAGTAATCTTTATTTTACTGATAGTGACTGGCGGTGGTATCGGGCTATTTTTAAATGCAAATGAGGCAGGACATTTTTAAATTATTTGTACCAATTAAATGCGCCACATGGAAAGATATTTATATCGCCAGATTGTAAAGTATGATCATTGCACATCAAAAATAAATAGAGAGAATAAATAGTAATTTCCATTAACATTTTAAGAAAACATGGTAATGTTTATTTTTCTCCAAAAAAAAGTATTATCTAAAGAATGGACAAAATATGTCTCCCTATACAAAATACGAATAAAACACTATGAAGGCATATTTCTGTCATACGCTTAATGTCATAACGTGATAATTAAAAGCCGTCTTAATACATAAGGTAGCATGACGCCTTTGTACATTTGAAATGTCGTCTTGACCAGTGTGTACGTCGTCTGGTAAATATCACGTCAAAACATTTACTAACTGACCGAGACGAGATGGAATATACAAACATGTATGGTGGGCATTATCACGTTTTTGACAACATTTCAGCTTATTATTCTCGACCGATTTATCTCGTCCTGACCAATTAGTAAGTCGCCTTTCCGTGATAATGATGAAATCCTCGCATCCTAGTACACAAAGATATAGAACTGAACAGAACATAATCTTTATTTGAAGAGAATCTCAGACCACCTAGTGTATATGGATAAGCACATGGCCATTTTTTGTTGGGTAACATGTCAAAGAATATACACAGATAATATAGAGATTGGTAATGTACATGCAATAATTTTTTGTTTTTAACTAATATGTATGTGCGAGAAACTGCGTGGGGGATTCATCCATTCGCTGGACTTCGACCCAGGAACCCCTTTCGAACCCGGGGCGACCCGGGTGAGATAAACACACCGCCTTTTTCAGGGCGAACACTTAGGCGCATATGTCTGAAACCGTTTTAGATCACGAATTGTGGCCGACAGGGTTGACCTACTTTAACGCGCACCTGCCAAATTTACTTTGGTTTTTGTAAGACACCTTAAATTATTTAAAAATTATTTTTCAAAATTCGGTCTCTTTCTTGGGTTCAACACCCCGGGTATGGAAGGTCTTAGAGCTGATTCCCACCCTTGAATATAAGCAAACCGAACCGAATATATTTGGTAGGAATGTCATTGTAATGAGTCTATAGATGTCACATTGCAACATGAACCGAGAAAGAAATAACATTCGTGTTTCCTGTATCTTGTTTCGATTCGGCTTATATTTAAGGGTGGAAATGGGCTCGAACACCTTCCATATCCGAGATATATAGCCCAGTAAAGAAGCAGGCCGATGGTCGTCCGTCTGGTTTATATTCCCGGATTTTGATAAATGCTGCATATATTCAGGCTCCAAAAGTGTGCGCCAATTATAGGAGAATCTATGCAGGTATGGTAACCTAAAATTTGATGCCTCCTATAGCACCCACCAGCCTATCGGAGAGTGATATAGTATGACTGGATAGCGATTAGAAATGATTCAGGAAACCCATACTTGTTTACGTGTATTGTGCGTTTTGAGCGACATACGGATTGAAATTAAGTGGCGGATGTACTAGCAGAGTCACTAATGTCCAGTGAGTGTGATCTACGTAATTAACGTATACATGTAGTTACATTCAGTCCTAATCCTACCTATTTACTATCAAGAAAAGAGAAGAGAAGAGAAGAAGAAATTGATTTCTGACGGTATGGTATTTGACGTGCCACTTTCACCCTCAATTAGTATGCTGCAACAGAATGCTATATTAGCCTATCATGATATACTTGATTGCTGATTTTATGTTGCTAATTGGGCTTTGTATATATGGGCCGCGGTCTGTGAAAACCAGCCTTAATGTCAATATTTTCAATTTGCACGTTTTTTACATTTTTGATGCGGACACCTTTCAAAAACAATATGGTGAAAAGAAAATACAAATATGTTTCATTGTTTTTGTTTTATCTCATTTTTTGTAGCACCATGGGAATCACGCAAGGAAAAAAAAGTAACGTCATCGAGAAAATGACGTTATTGAAACGCTGACGTGTGTACAATGCAACACAACAGCCGACAGTAGAAATGCGTTTTCATAGACTCATTGACTGTGCTTGCTGTAAACTGTATTTGTTGATAAGTTGCATTAAATGTAACTACAATTGTTAGTATGTATGCTATCAAACATTGAACAGAATAAAACTATGATATGTATAAATATACCAGCCTGACATGGCGTTGTTTACATGCTTTGTTTATATAAACATTGGTGTATAAATAAACATGGAATTACTGTAGGTATTTCCCTGTTTATTATGGCGCGTCGCTATAGTCATGATCGATATATTGCGATTGACAAAACAGTTTCTCATACTGGAGCAGTGGGTAAACTGGCGGCCAACGGTTTTTAATATTGTTGTTGTGTTTTCTTTTTCTTTTGAATGCATCTTTATTACATGTAACAAAAATTGACATGGTAATTATGAACCACATTCATCCACGTTTATTTATTTACTTATTTGTTTATTATCTGAAGTGAGAGGTTTATTTTTCGACATGGTGTTCTCCGTAACATATTTGCATTTGTACTGAGTCGAGGTGGACTTTCACAATAACACACGAATGTGCAGAATGCATTTCACAATGATTAGGTTCAAAGTGAAGTGTTTTGTAATGTTGTGTAAAAGTAAATGCACGACTTTTTCGGGATGTGTGCGTTACCTCTGGCGCCAAAATAGCAAAAGCGAGAGACAAATGTATGTCTTTGGAAGGATTCGAACTCACGACCGTCCGATCACCAAACAGCAGATCTACCCACTAGAGAACTAAACGATGTTACTATTATTAGCAATTCTATCGAATGTTAATGCGTTTGCGCTGGTATACAAATACCATGTCTACAACATATGACGTAAACTATTTAAAAATAGCACGTGTTTACACTAATATTTAAAATAATAACGCGCCAGCTGAAAGCGGTATAAATGACAGACGATAATAAGTTGCTGGAGGTCAATCGATGAGTCCAAATATAGGTAGACAAGGTGTATTATCATATCATAGCCTCATTTTCGTGTATACTAACTACATGATAAAGTGCACGTGCATGCATGTCAATATAATAGTGTATCTTGGTGCGCAAAATAGACATGTAGTGTTGTTCAGTGGTATCGAAGCGGGAGAATATCCATACGTTAGCACAACGTTTGTTCATTTTATCTGGTCGAGAGTTCGAACCTCGCAAAACGCAATTCTTTTGTCGATATTATTATGTTGTTCTTTTTATGACTGCTTGCTGGAGAAGGGAATAAGTGAAACAGTGAGGGTTATCACTATTGCTGTTTGACCTCAATATGACATGATCTGCGAGAACATACTTCAAAATCTTCATGTACACACATATGTGCATTTAGTTATTAGCTTTCTAAGTGAGACTAACGTTCTACATGTAATTTGTAAGAGCAACACACATAAAAAAGAAATATATAATAAAATATAAACAAATAAAAATATATGTGTATACATGTATGAAAAACTAAGATTCGAACTCACTACCTACGGCATTGATATCTTCACTGTAACCCCTCGACTACATAACACTTGATGAAAAATCTCAAAAATCAATATTGAAAAGGAATATTGCCACGGGTATATTTACCTGTCTCACCTATTCAGTGTTTTGTTTAAGATTGGTTTGTATGTACCTATTCTGTGTTTTGTTTAAGATCGGTTTGTATGTAAACAAGTAGCAAGTTATCGTCTGCGGACTATACACCTCTACATGTAGTGAACAAACCAAACGCACCACTATCAATGTTAAATATATCATTTCCAAATTGTATTTTATGTTGATTTTCGAAATATTCGACGGTGAACCAGTAAATCAAATGAATTTAAGACCTATGTCAAGTTCTATCCGTGGCTAATTTTATCCAGAATACGTGTCACAGTTAATGAGCCAACTGTTTACATTTTCTTTAATAAAAGTAACGGTTGCGGGCACACTTTCACATAGAGCGGGGCCGGGTCTGACCGGTGCACTAACCGCCCCCATCAGTAAACACGTTTAAACCCAAGTTGATATCTTATATTGCGCATGTACATTTCCCCGTGAGTTTTAAATTTTGCGACAAACAGTGCAGACTGTATTGCCAATACGAATTAAATCGTTTTCCATAGAACGATATATGTAAACCAAAACCTTTCATAAATATGATAATGCAAGATGTAGATCTACGTCACACATAATTAAGTCATGAATACATGAATGCAGATTTATCCGAGTGTGTCTACATATTTCGAAAATCGGTATTGTGTTAAAGGTACATGCCCTCTCAGTAGGCACAATATGTTCATAATATCAGAGACATCATCTGAGACATTTGCTGGCAAAATAAACATTCATTCACCATTGCCCCACGTATTGATTGGCATTACTATACATCTTATATCATACGGAGATTTACACACGGATATCAGGGGCGATTACCGTGTTTCCTTAAACTATTAACGGACATTACTATTTATTCTCTGTATTTATTTTTTGATGTGCAATAATCATACTTTATAATCTGTTAAAAATATTTTTTTCTTCAGGTGACGCGTTTAATTAGTATAAATAATTAAATTATACCATGCCTCATTTGCATATGAAAATAGCCGGATACCAACGCGCGTTACTGTCAGTAAAATAAATATTACTAAATGACTATAGTTGTATAATGGCCACTCGTAATCTTTAGAACTGGTGGAATAGTGACACAATTATACACTTATTTAATTCCTATAAAGAACAGATTGTGCTTACTGAGTGGGCATGTACCTTTAAGGATGGCTTGTCACGTTCAAATGAAAGTTAGCGTTACTCATCAAATCAAATGATTCGATGGTTCGATCTTCAAGTTGTAAGTACATGTATATCTGATGGTGGTCGCCAGACAGGATAAGTTTGTTTTCTTTGAGTATTCCGGTTTCAACCCAAATTAAGAAACATGCAGACGCCTCCATCTACGCCTACTGCAATTGTTCTCGCGTTTGCTTGTAATTGTTATATAAATATATAAATAAAGTTTAAAAGAAATATTAGCATTATGATTACATAATACTGATTTTGTTATGTGTTATCTAAAAATACCGGTCGTATGGTTATTTAGTTTCCAATGTCATTTCACAAGTCGCCCATATAATATATTATAAAAATATTAAATGAAATATGCCCATTAGTATAAAAATAATCGACAAAGTTACTACGTATTTCCTTGAAGGAAACCGAAGAAAAAAAAGACAACTATCTGAACCACCATGAAAACAACTGTACAATTCTGCGACGCATATCCTACATTAAAATAGTTGTGAGCTGCAAAGCATACGGCTATAAATAGGACAAGTTATTAAAATGACGCAATAATTCCAAGTGTCAAAATCCGACGTGACGTTGGTAAATGTATGCGTAACTTTGCGACGTCATTTTCAGCCTTTCATGACGTTGTCATTAAGGCTGGTTTTCACAGAGCGCGGCCCATATATATATTTGTTGTTTACTAGTATTTATTTAATGTTAGTTTGAGTCACCTACCACACCGTCAGTTTTTGTCCGAAAATAGACTAATAAACATTAAATCGTTTGATTTTGTTCTATATTGTAGTAATGCAGATGGTCAATTTAGACATAAAAAAGTAATTACTCCTGGTGGAGGAAACCTCCAGTTCCCCCGGTAGCTCCGGAGTCCCTGTAGTGAAGCTCCAAAGAAGCCTCAAAAGGAGGCGAATGACTGCCTGTTAGCTATACAAGCAGCCTCCACGGAGCCCGGCACAACTCCACTCAATCAGCCGGCTACCTCAGCCCACTCATTCACTTAGCCCAATTCCATTGAATTAGTGGGCCACATCACCCCACCCATACACCAGCCAACCACACACCCCATCATTTAGCCCAACTCCATTCAATCAGTCGGTCACATGACCCGCACCGACCACGCTCCATCTCATAGCTCAACTCCATTCAACCAGTCGGTCAACCAGTCGGTCAGTGTCCTGTAGTGATGCAGAGTATTGGAAGTCTTAGTGTGCTTAACGATGATAGGGAAAATCTAAAGCTGCCAATGAAGCTCCCAGATTGGATGATTTCAAGATGGGGCAGATTCGCTTCACATTGGAAGGATGAAAGGAGAACATTTCCTCCATCCAAAGATTTTTGTCACCAATGAAGCTAAGATTGCATGTTACCCAGTCACATCCCTCCAGTCCCTGAAAACCGTTGATGACAAAATGCCTCTTAAACATGTTGAATAACAGGACAATAGGTCCTATGTAGTCGTTTCTTCCTTTCTGAAGAAGTTGAGAATGACAAGATTAACAATCTGTGAATGCGGTATGCAATCTACCGTGTAAGTTGTGCGAATGAGCTCATGATTTGGATAATTGTAGAGTGTTTTTGACCAAATCTCTGATTGAAAGGAAATCCTTTGTGAAGGGTAAAGGTCTTTGCTTTGCTTGTCTTCAGTGTAGTCATATTTCCAGAAGATGTAAACAGAGAAATAAATGTAAAGTTTGTTCAAAACTTCACCAATACTCTTTGCATGGGGATATGAGGGATCCTCTCAGATAAGTAGAGACAGATATAAATGAATGTTGCGACAATAAGTAGTTCAAATTACTAATCTACTTCACAGGGTGCACAGACCAGCCATATAGGGACATTATTTTTCAACAATGCTAGCAAAATACCCAGTGCTCCACAAGTGTACCTGTTTATATTTCCCATTGTGACAATCCAAATAGTGAACGACTTGTATATGCATTGTTGGACACACAGTCTGACACTACCTACATTCTTGAAGACAATTGTGAGGCTCTGGGCATAACAGTAGCCGAAGTTAAGTTGTCACTTTCAACAATGCATGCAGAAGATAAGGTTGTATCAAGTCGCAAAATCAAAGGTATGAGGGTGCGTCGGTTTGATAGTGAATTAAAATACCAGATGCGTATTCAAGGAACATAATACCAGCGAATCGTTTCCACATCCGTACACCAGATATGGCTAGAGTGCTGTCTAAGTTAGAATATATTGCTGATAAACATGTACCATTGCGTAAATACGAAATTGGTTTGCTTATCGGGTACAATTTCCAGCGAGCTCTAGTTCCTCGTGAAGTCGTTGCCTCTAATGGCGATGGGTCCTATGGTCAGAAAACGAATCTAGGTTGGAGTAGTGTTGATGTGGTTGGTCCCTGTTGCGACGACAACGGCTCTATTGGAGTGAGTCATCGTATTATTTCTCGTGAAGTGTTTTCACCACACGAGCAACAAAACCAACCGGCCGTCTCCAGTCCGGTCTTCTCTGAGAGCGTATATTATCTGGTGACGTGCGTAGAATAATGTAGCTTGATTGCCTTGACGCAGGAGACAAGGGTACAGTAATTTATCAAGGTCAAAGATTTATTTCCACACTGTCTGATGGTATTCATTTTCAGTATGGTCATTATGAAATTCCGCTACCAGAAGGGCAAAGACCCTCGTCTCCCAACCAACAAGTATGTGACTCTGAACAGACTGAAGTCCTTGCGAAGAAGATTAGAGAAAGAAGAAATATTTCGTCAGCACTACTGTGGATTTATACAAGAACTTCTGAAAAATGGGCATGTTGAAATAGTTCCTGATTCAAATACAAGTCTGGATAATGGGTGTGTATGGTACATTCCACAGCATGGGGTATATCACCCCCATAAACCAGACAAAATCCGAGTAGTATTTGATTGTAGTGCACAATTCCAAGGCGAAAGTCTCAATGATCATTTGCTCCAAGGTCCTGACCTTACAAATAGACTGGTGGGTGTGTTGTGTAGGTTTTTGACAGAACCGGTAGCCATCATGTGCTGTGCGATATAGAGAAGATGTTCAACCTGTTCAGGGTAAACAGAGAACATCACAATTATCTTAGGTTACGCTGACTACAGTAAGGAGCCAGTGGAATATCGGATGACAGTTCACTTGTTTGGTGCTACGTCCTCGCCTGGTTGCGCGAATTTCGGCATTAAACGGGTTGCTGAAGATAATCAGGCCGAATTTGGACCACATGTTGCAGATTTCATTCGTGGAGACTTCCACATTGACGATGGATTGAAGTCTGTTTCCTGTGTTGATGAATATATTAGATTGGTGGACAAGAGTAAAGCTCGGTGTTGCAAAGCCGAGTCCAGACTGCACAAATTTATATTTAACGTCAATAATATTATTAGTCATTTATGACCTGAAGACAGAGCAAAGGATCTAGAAAATGTAAACATTATCTCGGATAAACTCCCAATTGATAAAGCGTTAGGCATCCATTGGTAAGATACGTTCCAGTTTATAATCGTTTTTAAAGATCGTCCCCTCACTAGACGTGGGATTTTGTCAACGGTGTGTTATATGTATGATCCTCTGGGATTCATAGCTCCTGTCGTTCTGATCGGCAAACATTTTTTGCAGCAAATGTGTGCTGAGCGTGCTGATTGGGATAATCCGCTACCAGATAACTTGCGTACAAAGAGGGACCAATGGCGTAGCCATCTGCCAGGTCTCGCATCCTTGAATACCCAAAGATGTGTGAAGCCTGAGTTTTGTAAAGGTCGAAGTTGCTGAAGTACTTCACTTCTCTGATGTCAGTGCAACTTGTTATGGTCCATCTTCTTACCTTCGTTTGGTCAACAGTTCAGGGCAGGTTCATTGCTCATTGTTGATGGGCGAGATCCTTTGGAAATGTAATGTGCCTGAAACATCAATGGAAGGCATCTCAGTGAGTCCCGAAGATCTAGAAGTGAAACGAGACCAATTTTGTGTTACCGAGATTGTGCCTATGTAATTTCCATCACCTCCTGAACGACTTCAGTACTTGTCTGATTGGCATCAAGCGAAGAAGGCAGTAGCAGTTTGTTTGAGATTGAAAGCCAAACTGCACAATGGTACTGTCAAGAAACCATCCCAAGTTCAATATCTCGAATTTCTGCGCCAGGTGTATCTTCCACATTAACAACCTGTGACTGTGAGTGAGATGCAGCGAGAAGAATGTGATATAATCAAATGTTTGCAAGCAGAGAACTTTGAGCGAGAACTTGAGGTCCTCAGATCAGACTGGATAATTGGATATCCGTCTATTAGAAAGGAAATTATCGACCCGTCATAATGTACTGACAGGTAAATCGCAGTTGAAAAAAAATGGATCCTTTCATAGAGCATGATGGTACTCTGCGTGTGGGTGGAAGATTCAGCACTCAGATATATCAGATATTGTTAAATTCCCAGTTGTCTCACATAGGAACAGTCACGTAACATAACTGTTGACTCGTCACATTCATACCAGGGTGCAGCATCAGGGTCGATGCATGACAACCAACGAATTTCGATCAAATGGATTCTGGGTAGTTGGTTCTAGCTCAGCAGTGTCTTCTCTGATTTCCAAATGTGTCGCATGTATACAACTTTACAGTACCACACAAGGCCAGAAAATGGCAGACCTGCAGGGGATAGATTGGAACCATCACCTCCATTCACATATTGTGCAGTAAATTTATTTGGTCCGTGATATATTAAGGAGGATCGCAGAGAGCTGAAAATGTATGGAGCGTTGTTTACGTGTTTGGCTTGTAGAGCAATATATGTTGAAACAGCTAATTCCCTTAGTACCGACTCGTTTATCAATTGCTTGCGTCGCTTTTTAACAATTGGTGGTCCAATAAGAAAACTGAGATCGGATCGAGGTACACATTTTGTTGGTGCAGAACATGAGTTGAACGAAGCATTAGTGGAATTGGATGAAGACAGGATCAGGCAGTTTTTATTTAAGGATAATTGTGATCTGTTCGAATTTAAGATGAACATTTCATCAGCCAGCCACATGAGAAGTTTTTGGGAACGCCAGATGCGTTCAGTGGGGAATGTGATGGCCTATTTGCTGCACAGTTATGGTACTCAGTTAGATGATAAGAGCCTGATAACTTCATTGAGTGAAGCAGCAGCCATTGCTAATAGCCGTCCCCTTACCGTGGATAACATCAATGATCCACTGTCTTCTCTACGGCTAAGTCCAAATATGCTAGTTACCATGAAATCAAATGTTGCACATAATATTTGGTTAATGCGCTTAGGATCAGATGGAGATCTGAATCCATTCAGATCGTACAGGTCAATAAATGGAATTTCCCCCAGAAGGAACATATCTGTTGGAGACAATGTCCTTCTCAAGGAAGACCAACAGTCGAGGAATACTTGGCGATTGTGCAGAGTACATGAGGTTCAAATTGAATCGTACGTAAAGCAAAACTTACTATTGCCACATCTAGTTGTTTGGATAACAAAGGAAATAGAACGTCATCTGTTGAATTCTTGGAACGTCCAGTCCACGAGCACGAGCTTGTCCTTCTAAAACAGAGCGAGGAGATCCCCGTCGAGGAGCCGTGAAAGGATTGGGTAGTTACATACATCGTGTACTTAATTGGTGCCGTGACCAGGATCAATCTTCTGTTCAACTCATTTCATTTAATGTCTTAACTTCTTGCTGTGCCTAATACGAATGCGTAATTTTAAAGAAATTAGTGAACTAATTTAGGGAGCCATGTACTTGCGTCTGCATTGTACCGTTTCACCTTGACATGGGCGATAATTTCATAGTCCGAATCGGTCCGGGTGCGAAACTTCGTACCGATATCGATAGCTTTGCCATATTAATTTTGAACTTACGTATGTTCAATGTTCTTGCGCCATAACAAGAATAATGTGATAAATGCATGGTGATAGTGGCTGCGTTGGCCCAACAGAGGTAATTAATTATGTATTTGTTCACTCCTTTTCATGTGTCACAGTAGCACAAATGTATAGTGTTTAACAACTAATTAGAAACGCTTGATGCGGATCGGTAATTCGGATGGAGTAGTTTTCGGAACGGGATTTCATGCAAATTGCGCAAGTGTACTCCAGTTATCACTTCGGTATAAGTCAGTGCGATGTTGCGAATTTCTTTCATGTGTGCGTGCGTCCGTCCGTTATTATGTATATGTGCTTCGTTCTTACTTTACAAGTGGTAATACAATACATGTGCGACCCAGAATTTCAAAGTAGCTATATTAAATGTAGCGGCAAACCATTGACCCGCTTTCAATTTACCGAATCGGATGTACTATCTAAATGATTTCGGTTTTTTTCTTTCTCTGGCTGGAAGGGAAATTCATGCGATTCGTTTAGAACTGGTGGTTCGTATTCAGAAATGTGATGCCCTTAGACCATATTTGTATCAATCATCCGTCGTGGTCGTCGGCTGTACTTCACTCTGCATTGACGCTTACTGCAGATACTTTCTTCTGGTTGACACGCGTGTGCTTATTTTTGCGCATCGTACTTCGAAACTTAGTACTTGTATTAATATTAGTACTTGTGGTTTTCAGCTTTCACACTTACATGTAGCTACACACCTCCACCCTTAGCTAACCGTACAGACACGATTATGATATACATGTAGTATACGCTTTCTTCACGCTAGCGTACAAGAGGCATAATGCATATATATATGGGCCGCGCGCTGTGAAAACCAGCTTTAATGACAACGTCATGAAAGCCTGAAAATGACGTCGTAAAGTTACGTTTAAATTGCCAACATCACGTCGGATGTTGACACTTGAAATAGTTGCGTCATTGCAATAAGTTGACGTTGTCCTATTTATAACGTACACTTTACTGGTTATAGCTCACTAACATTTTAATGCTGGATACGCGTAGCAGAAATTTACAGTTGTTTTCATAGTGGCTCAGACAGTTGTCTGTTTTTTCGGTTTCCTTCAAGGAAACACGTAGTGATTTTGTTGATTATTTTTATACCAATGGGCATATTTCAAATTATTTTTATAATATATGGACGACTTGTGCCTTGACAAAATAACCATACGACCGGTATTTTGTTTTGCCTGTCGAATGTTTCGAAAATCAACATAAAAATACAATTTGGAAATTTTCAGAATAATAAGCGTATCACAGATGTAAAGTTATGGAAGTGCCAAATATACGCGGCTCCTGGCATATCGCATGATGGTGAAACTGGGTCAAACATGTTTTAGTATTTAGTGGATTGGTATTGTGTCACATGCTTGTTTACTACGACACAATAATCATGATACTTGTAATACATAATTGTAGCCACCAGGGACGTAGCCTACTGATTTGTATCTGTATATTCTACCACTTACACGTACATTGTCACGTAATTTTCAGCGACTTTCAAAAATATCACATTGAATCAGCCGTACGATTGCCGTTTGATAACAATGTAAATATTCTTTAAAATTACCACTTGTAAATATGGTTAATATATGAATGTATAGCAATTTTACTAGTGTATTTGCAATCATTGCAAACACTGATCAGACTGCACAGATGCACAGGTCACAGAAATCATCTGAGACATTTTCTGGCAAAATAAACATTCATTCACCATTACCCCACGTATTGATTGACATTATTATACATTGTATATCAAACGAAAATTTCCACACTGTTATCAAGGGCGATACCCGTGTTTCTTTAAAATGTTAACGGACATTAATATTTATTCTCTGTATTTATTTTTTGATGTGCAATGATCATACTTTATAATCTGTCTAAAATATTATTTTTTCAGGTGACGCATTTTAATTAATATAAATAATTCAAAATATCATGCCTCATTCGCATATGAAAATAGCCTGATACCACCGCGCGTCACTATCAGTAAAATAAATATTACTAAATTATTATATCTGTATTCCGGGCACTCGTAGAGCTTAGAACTGGTGGAATAGTGACACAACTGTTCACTTATTTAATTCCTATAAAGAACAGTTTGTGCCTATTGAGTGGGCATGTACCCTTAATTGAAATAGTTTACTATATTTTCGAACTAGCACCGTTTGTTCGTCGTCCAAGCGGAGCTGGGTAGACTGCTAGGTGGGTACGGCGGTATGCCCTCCGGAATATTTTTGATATCTACACTCCATTTTGATGCGTTATGGCGCCAAATTTTATGAGGGGGGGGGGCGCCGGGTTTTCCCCTACGTGAATCCGCCCTTGTTTTTAACATGGCCGTTTCTTTGCTTACAAAGGCGGTGAATGTACTTTTTCTGAAACAGCGCAGCATTTTCCCATAGACCTGCTACCTGCTAGTACGGGGTACATGTACATTAGCCCGTCCGTCAGTCATATTGGCTATACAGGAAAATGTTCCTCCCGCTTTCTGAGATGTAAATTTAATTCCGAGAGTCGGGGAAAGGACAGTCGATTTTTAATTTGTTTAAAAATGCCACGGGGTGTCCGACTACACTCTAAATATCCCCTATTTTCTCGATGACGTTACGTTTTTGTCCGTGCGTGATTCACGTGGTGCTACAAAACGTGAGATAAAACAAAAACTATTAAACATAATTGCATTTTCATTTCAGAATATTGTTTTTGAAAGTTGTCCGCATCAGAAAATGTAAAAATATGAAAATAAAAAATGTTATCATTAAGGCTGGTTTTTCCAGAGCGAGGCCCATATATAAGCAGCCTAGTACGCGCCAATAGTCTTATTACATACACGCTAAACTTTTCCGTAATAAATGTCATTGAACTTATTCGCTGCTTTACATAATACAGTAATCAAAGATACACGCCACAATGTGCACAATACATTTACAGTAATTTAAAGTAATGTTCACTCGTACAATTAGTAGCCAGGGCCCGGTTGCTCAAAGCTTCTGTTAGCTTAAGAGATTGTTAAATCCTTAGCATTGCTAAGGATTTAACAGTCTGTTAAGCTAACAGAGGTTTTGAGCAACCGGTCCCAGCCGGTTTCATACTGCCAGCAAAAATATAATGATCGTACTAAACTCACTCCAAACTGCAATATCTTCAGTTTGTCATAATAGTGTATAGACGTTTCGGCATGTTGCATAAATCATGGGTGTTTCGTACAATGTATACATTACTTACATACATAATTATACTTGACGCTGACTTGTTTGAGAAATGGGACTGTATATTCAGAAGTTCCGTTATATACGGGACGGCTGTGCTTGCCGGAACATAATAAATCAACACGGATTCACTGGCATGGTGGAAGAGGCCTAACCTGTGCCTGTCCTGCTACGGTTCGACAGGCGGAACGCCAGCGTCGCTCATAACGCGACACACGACTATCGTATTGAAACTTCATCAGATGTAGCCGCCTGTGTGGCTAGACGTGTTGCCACGTCTGCATTGGGACTCGTATTACACCCTTATGCGGGACCTGCATCTGCACTGGTCACCGAGTTGCATCTAGTGAAGACGGCTGTGTCATATCAAATACAAATCTTGATAATGACATTATGTTTCGTGCTAATCGTAATCACCACTTTAATAATTGAAATGATATTTTCATTCATAGAATTATGCAGCAAACGAGACATGCTGTTACTATGTCAGACCAGCGCGAATGACGGTTAGTCTATCTCAACCGATGCATAGTCACACTCGTCCCATAGCATAGCCGAAATATCAGGACGAATGCAGAATGTAGATTTTCGTCTTTTTCTTTTTTTGCCTGGAGCAGGGTGGGTGAGGGGGGGGTCCGGACCCCCTGAACCCCCCCCCCCCCCCTGTATCCGCGCCTGCTATGTGTATACCCTTTACATTGAGTTTCGCTTAAGCCGGTGCTAGGAGTATTTATGTCACGAGTTGGGTCACTACTGTTGCAGTCATTGACATAAATGTACAGGTGCAATAAAACAGCACTTGCAATGTATTTTTTCTGGTAGTTGTATTTGACGGATATCATGGCTCACTTGACTTTGTCTTGTTATGATTCTCGAAAGAACAGACGGCTAGTTGCTTCTATCAATGCCATCTGTTTTTACTTAATTCGAATATTAAATAGTTTGATATAGGCCTAATAGTTCATGTGAATGTGAAAAATATTCCCCCAAAAAATGTGCCAAAATTATGACCGGAACTGGAATAAATAAAAACGGAAGTTGACAAGGGAGATAACTCAAACCGGAATAATACGACTCGTTCCTGAAACAGTTCGTCCCAGTCAAATACCTGACGATACTCTGTTCGGAAATACGTATAAGACATATAAGAACATATAATATTTGCTTTTTTTATAGCATATGACAGTATATAGCATCATGTTAATTTCGGCAATGGCGTACGCGGACGAAATTCTACGATAGCGGCGTACCGCGTACCCATACTCGGCATCCGGAATACCCTCTAAATCAGCCGGAATCCGGCGTACCAAAAGGGGTTACGCACCCCTCTAGTATGCTAATCAACATTACAAGGTGGCGTTACGACTCTCAGTGACATGCGTAAATGACCAGGTTGATATGCTTAATGAATCGTGACAAGCGTTCAAATATATCCAGGTAGACTAATTAAGCAAACAACATGTGGTAGGAGTGCATTTATATTGTTTTGTTTGATAGTATGTTTGGAAAATTAGTGTCAACCAAATTAATCTGAGCAGCCAGGCACTTAGGCGATTTATCCAAACGTTTATGTGATCGAGATAGCGAATAGATTTGTAACGTATTTTTATACGGAGGGCACAGAATGAACAGTCGATATAGAGAACATGTACGAGATAGGGCATGGTCGACATAGCCGAGGAAATTTATATTAATCAAATAAGGATATAATTATATTATTTATTATAATGTTTCATTTTTTAAGTCTACCTGGTATCATTTCAATATACAATGTAGTTCAAACTGTCGTAAGAGAGTTTAGATTGAAAAAGTATGCTTACTTCCTCACTATTACTGCTATTTCCGCTGATAAATGCTTCAGATCCCTACTCAGATTCACATTCGTGTTTGTTAATTGTAGTACAATGCGTTTCTTGGATGAGACAAAAGTCGTAATTGTTATCTTTTAGCCATTGAAATTTGAGTTTTGAACCTAACTAGCCCGTGGGACAAACCCATAATTTTTCGAATGAATGAATGAACTAGAAAAGTGGGCTTATTGAGACTTTGACCAGTGTACATGTAGTTACTGTTTAGGCAGCACATTTTTATAGCCAGCTACGGATCTAATGTGTTTGTTTGATGCATCAACTATGGTTCCGGAATGCAACATTGAAGACTGTATGTCAAGGTGCATGATCACGTGGTTACAACAACAACAACGTCGCCCACTCCAAAGTAAATATTATTTGATATTTTCCTTAATATGCAAAAACAACAACGTCGCCCACTGTAAAGTAAGTAGTATTTGATATTTTCCTTAATATGCAACGGATTTTGATGAAATATGGCGCAGCAAATTATAAACGCGTCTTCATGAGCTGCATTTGGTGGTCTAGGGAGTTTGGCACATTCTTCTGTCGTGTTTGCGAAGAACCGATTTCCGTGTCAGAGACCACGTGATCATACACCTTGTATGTGCTGTCAGACATGATACCGGGATATATCAATTTCAAACTCAATACATACACTGTTTTCTAAACAGCATAGATTATACACCGACCATAAACAAGGTGTATGATCACGTGGTACTAACAACAACAACAAATCCGATTGAAAGTACGTATTCTTTTATATTGTCCTTATTACGTAACGGATATTGATGAAATATGGCGCATCAAACGCGTCTTGTTAAGCTGCATTTGGTGGTCTCTGTATGTTTTCCCAAACCTCTGTCGTTTTTGAGAAGGATCGATTTCCGTGTTGGAGTCACGGAAATCGATTCTTTGCAAAAACGACAGAAGTCTGAACCAAACTCCATGGACCACCAAATGCATCTCAAGAACACGCGTTTGTTGCGCCATATTTCATCAAAATCCGTTGCATATTAAGGAAAATATCAAATAATACTTACTTTACAGTGGGCGACGTTGTTGTTATTATAACCACGTGATCATGTACCTTGATACATACTGAGAATCAGTTGTGTAAATGGTCACTAGACACGATCAGTACATGCATGTAGCTCAGCAATTTGTTATTTATGCTCGAGCTGGATGTAGCCGATCGATAAAAGTAAACAGTTTATCAATGTTTCGTTATTGTTATTCAATGTTTCGTTACTGTTATTCAATGTTGCGTTATTGTTATTCTATACTTCATTATTGTCATTGTATGTTCGATATTCTTATTCCACGTTTCGTTATTGTCATTAAATGTTTAGTTATTGTTATTCAATATTTAGTAATTGTTATTCTATACGTCGTTATTGTCATTGTAAAACTTGTCATTCGTATTGTATGTCATGTGATTGTATAATTATTTGTTATTCTCATTCGATGTGTGCTATTTTTATCCTTCGGAATGATGTAATGCGTTTCCCTTTGTTGTAAATCACAAGTTGATATCACAGGCCTACCTTTATGGCCACTATTGGGCAGGTTTTATGGCTCTCGTGAAAGTTCACTTCTTATCAAGATGGCGGGTCAAATCAGTTCTCCTTGGTGGCCCTTAATCCAGTTTTCCAACGGATACCTGTAAATACGTATATAGACTATTGACTTACCACAAATAAGAAAGACTAACTTTTTTTCTTTTTCTTTTTTTTACATAATACATTACATAAAGAAAGACTAACAAACCCTATCTACGTCCTTCGAGACGGTTCGTCGAAAAGAAAACGACGGAGCTCTACTACCACAACAACAACAATGGCGCAAAGGGTCCAATAACGAGGGGCGAGATAGTGTCACCTCATCTTCTGACATCCTTCACGTAGTCGATACGTAGTGGGACCCCCAAAAATGGGCCAACCTTGCACTAAGGTACTACTAACGTTTTTTGATGGATTTCGGTAGTTTAATATGTCCTTAAACAGAATCCGCCGGATGACACGCTGTCATCCTTGAGCATTTGTTTGTATCGTCGTTTGAAAATGGTCACCAAAATATATTATTTTTTTTTTGTAAAATTCACACAGTCATATTATATTACCGATAAATACGTACTAGATTAGATCGCTGTTATATGAATATAACTTTGGTTGTACTTTTATCTCAAGCACTAAATACTATATATATGAATGAATTGTTGAGAAATTATACTCGGACAAGTTAATTGGATGGGCATGAGCCGTGCTCGGGGACGGCAAATTATACAAATGCTGTAGGCCTACTACTACTCTAAATATATGCAATACCAAGCCGCGAAAGCGTTAGTGTATTATTAGTCAGGGTTTTTGTGTCACATTCTTTTGTGTCACATTCTTCTATCACAATGTCTACTACGGTATGCATCTTTCCAAACTGCACGCAGAGGGACAGTTGTCTTATATCGTCAGGTCCACAGAGAATACGGACAATAATAGCGGCAAGTAAGTCGCGGGGTGACACCCTTCATTTAACTCTTGAAAATGAACTTGAGAACAAACCCGATTTGAACATAAAATAACACAAATCGTGTGTAACTACATACACTTCGAAACAGCATATCAACAGGTATAATAAGAGACATGGTCGCATGGAAGAGCGGTGTCACAGCGCACCTCCTATCAGACGCAGACGGTCAGAGTTGCAATCATTTGAATTCAGAAGGCACTGTTTATTTTGCGGTGGTCCATGTGTGCCACGCGACAAAAACAAAAAACCCATCGATATGGAGAGAAGTAGTACAGTGCAGTACTACATACATTCCCGGAGGGATGTGCATGAAATCTAACATTTTGCAAGTTTGTGAGGACATATAGAAGATTTTTTTAGATCGCATGGGCAGCAGTATGTACACCTGGTAGCAGACCTTCATTTGTTCAAAGTAGCCATTCAAATAAAATGGGCGAGTCCGACACGGTGGAAGTATTTGTTGGTCAGACCTTGTGGAATGCACACATTGATGTCATTTCTTGGCTGCATTGGAACCCTGATGAAAGGTTCAGGATTGACCGAGATATTGAGTGTCGCATATAAAGGCATTAACTCCATGATGCTCGGTATAGCATGGCCTAAGGCTCTGAGAGGATTTCGTATGGTTGTTGTGGCACTTCTCAAACGCAACATTCTCTGTGGTGCAAGGACAACAGTAGAAATGGATGATATGCTAGCTTCAGCTTGCTCATCAAGAACAGGTCAGCTTTGGGTGGATTGTTTTATCTATCCCACAATCCTAGCACATCTGTTTGTTAGGGCTGAACGTGAAGGGAAGTATGCACTACACATGTATTGTATGAGTAGGATGCTTCCATATTTCTTCGCAGCTGGACACTGGAATTATGCCAGGTACATCACATGGCATCTAATGTAATTCATGAATTTGGTGGATGATAAAGCATTGGAGATGTTTTATGAAGGTGCATGTGTGCCGACATAGGTCTGGGGCATGGAATGGTGTGTTCTCAGACCAGTTTGGGGAACAAACGTACATTAGGTACGGAAAGGCAAAGGGTGGTCTAGTTGGAATGACACTCTCTCCTGACCAGGTGGCGAGATGGGTTCTTTCTTACCACATTTGCAACTCTGTGTCCCTGGCTATGGATGACATGTTTCATGACCGAGATGACGACGAGTACGATCCTACGACAGACAAGCACAAGGAAGAGGGGCTACACAGAAGGAAACTTGATGAGTTTGACCTGCATAAAATACAGCAGGAATTGTCGAAATACCCCCATCCATTAGAAGAACATGACACGGACGTACTGGTGAACATACTGGTGAAGTACTGGTGAAGTTGCCGATGAAAAGGTGAATGTTCACTCAGCTGTAGCCATTGGTGAATCAATGGCAGCCGATTTCAAATCACACCTACCCTCTGGATTTTACAATGTCATTCATTCCAAGGTAGTAACGATGGAAACCATGAAGAAAGGGGTGAAACTTGCAGATAGAACCATATACGACATGGAAAAGCTGTACGCACGACTACTTGTAATTTCCCAGAGAAGAGACATTTCCTTGGAGACATTGATGTGTTACGAGCTTGCACCTCTTCCACCAGCTCTACTTGATGAGTTTGGAAGCATGTGAAAGAGTTCTAAGTCCCAACTTTTGCACAGAATAGCAGTTTGGGGGGAGGAAACCACTGACCCTGACGCAGAAGTAGTAGATTGGAATGAAATGCTGTATCACGTCACCTGACCGAAAACGGGAACAGTTAGACATCTTGTGCAAAACTTTACACGAGCAGTAGAAAAGCGATGCGCCGTGGTTGTTGTTTTCGACAGATATATAGAAGGCTCAATAAAAACGCACGAGCGCGTTAGAAGAACTGGTTCCACTGTGTGTTGAACAGTAAATCTCGCTCTAGAGACGGTCTTGCCAAACAGAGAGACAATAATGAAGAGCTATCACAACAAGAAAGAGTTGATAAAAGTGATATGTGCGGAAAACAATGCTACAAATGTGACCATGGTCGGGGAAGACACGACACTGTACACGCACGAAGAAGCTGATTGTATCATACTCAGATGTGTGAAGTCTCTCGTTCAGGAACAGCAGTGCAAACACATTCATGTCATCTCGGATGATACCGATATATTTGCACTGTTGGTGTACTTTGGCTGGAAGTGGCAGACTCCTGTTCAAATCTGCATGAAGAAGTCGGATGGACGAGTGATTGACATTAATGCCACGGCTGCAAAGCTTGGATCGAAAGCATCTCAACTGCTAGCCGTTGTCATGCAATTACAGGATGCGACACAGTCAGCTACATGTTCGGTAAAGGGAAGGCATCTGCCGTCACGTCAATGATAAAACATGATGTTTCCCTGGATTTTCTTGGCGAGACAGACGCACCACTTGATGAAGTGACAGCTGTTGGGGGAACGTTTGTGGGCTTGTTGTACACAGCCAAAGACACTTCATCATCAATGAATCAGCTTCGGCATTCTATATTCACAAGCAAAATAGCCACTCCAAAGATTAAGAGTCTGCCACCAACCGATTCCGCGTTGAACGAACACGTGAAGCATGCTCACTTACAGACAATGCTTTGGAAGGCATCGGATAAGTGCTCACCACCCGATGTGAACATATCAGACTTTGGATGGGACATAGTTGGCAATATACCCACACCACGTACTGGCGTGTCTGATGTGGCACCGTCAGAACTGATGCGTGTTGTGGCATGCGGATGTAGTGCACAAACCGCTTGTTCCAGGCATACATGTTCATGTCATGGAGCAGCACTATCATGCACGTCATTCTGTAAATGTATCTCCCTTGGAATGTGTAACAACCCACACACCAAACCAGAAGAGACCGACACCGACGACGAAAATGATGAAGGTCGTGATGAGTAATAAAGTCAGTGGCTTATCATGTAATGTGTAAAGTGGTTAGTAATAGCGAACATGGCAAATTAGTTGTAGTTTCAGGGTTTTTTTCAGTATTAATTTAATTGACAGGAACATGCAAAATGCATAATTGTTGCACGCAATCTTGAATTTATATGTGGTAAATACATTTATTGTTGTTTTGAATAGCCCAGCACCGTTTTCGAACTAAAAATATGAAAAGAAAAATATTTTCTACAAATAAGAAATTCTGCCGAAATTGGCGGCCATCTTGGACGCCATCTGGAATTTATATATGGAAAATGAATTGATTGCTTTTCTAAATAGCTCAGAACCGTGTTTAAATGAATTGTGAACGTTTTGCGGAAGAAAATAGTGTCTTTTCCGCAAATATAGAATTATTAGGAAAATGGCGGCCATCTTGGACGCCATCTTGCATTTTAAGAAATGGTCAAGGATGATAAAGTGTCATCCGACGGATTTCGAATAAGTACATCGTCAGGGACAATAATTCATCAGAAAATGTTAGTAGTACCTTAGTGCAAGGTTCAACCCCATAACGTCCCGACTAACGCTAATGCAACCCAGTGTCAGTATCAGTGTCGAACGTATTTCCATAAATACCACACTCTCCCCGGTTTTCTAAACAGCAGCGTACTCCTTCGTTTGAGCACCAGCCACATATGTAGAGTACGGCATTTCAAATAGGGTGCTCTATTGGCACTCCCTGAGGTGCGGAATCATTTCCATAGTTGGAGTGGCCAAACAATGAATTAGAGACGGTTCTATTTATGTTTAGAAACACGTCGTTATTCAGCCACATCTGTGATTTAGTTCCGCTTGTATACATTCGACATCATTGCAGAGGCCACTTAGTCTTGTCGGCCATACAAGCGACGCCCATTGCTGGTAGTCTCCTCCGCAATGAGCGACATTGGCTCTCGTCTTATCTGGGCGACCAAGCTAGCTACCTCACCGATATACGCGGGGGTAGTCGTTCTATGTCCAGCCACCATAGGTATATATGGAGAGTCGGTCTCGATCAGCAGACGATCCAGTGGCACCCTCCGTATCGCCTCCCTCTGGACAGAGTCAAAGTGGATGACTTTTCCTGCAATTCTGGCGAACTAGCTCGAAACAGTCGGCGTATGCACTCCTTGCTTTATAGTCTTTTGTCGCCCCTTTGACGTGAAGTACCAGTACTTGTTTAGGTTTTGCCTACTGCAGTACGACATCCAGGGTCCTTCTCTGTTCTTCCCACAAAAAGCGATCCACACTGTAATCTAGGCCTACTTCACCAAGTCCTGCGACATTCGGGCGCTTGAGCAGTGTCTTCATTTGTTTCAGACCTTCTTGCCCTGCTCGCTGTACCTTCTTGGGGTGAAGGCCGACGGGATCACGGGATCACCGACTTGGTAACTCTTCTCCAAGATCTTCACGTCATAATTCTTCTTCATACGTTTTTGGCTAGCCTTCACATTTTCGCTTGCAATCCTGTGCGCGAAGGTAATAGCAGCTTCCAGATCTGTCACATACTCATCAGTAGATTGCTCTGGCATTCGGCTCTCTACTCCTGGAAACATTAGATCTGCCGGTTGATATGTTTCCCTCCCTAACATCAGTTTATTGGCTGTGAACCCGGTATCCTTATTGACAGATGATCTTATGACCCCTGCCAACTGTGGCAAGTACTTATCCCAGGTATTCTGTGTTCCTACAAAACACCTGACGGCATCTATCAATGTTCTATTGAACCGTTCAACTTGGCCATTCGCTGATGGTCGATAGGGGGTGGTTCGCAGCTTGTGTATATCTAACAGATCGAATACCGCAGCAAACAGCCGACTTTCAAAGTTCCGTCCTTGATCGGAGTGTATCTGGAACGGATATCCAAATCTTGAAAAGAACTCCGATACTGCTGCATGGGCTGTTACTTCCGCCGTCTGTGATGGTAGAGCAATGTACTCCACCCACTTGGTAAACTGGTCTACCATCATTAATACGTACTCGTTACCCTTGGTAGTTCGCGGAAGTGGGCCCATGAAATCCAGGTGCACTCTCTCCATGGGATAACCAGCCTGGTAGCTAGTCAGCGGAAACTTAGCTCGCCTGTTAGTTTTCTTCCGATGGTTGCACACTCTACAGGTGCTCACATATCCGTTGACCATCTGTGACATGCCGAACCAGTAGTATTTGTCCTTGATTCGTCCTCGTGTCCTTTCCATGCCTTGGTGCCCTGCCAATGGCAGGTAGTGATGTGCCTGCATAACACGCTGCTGCAAGCTTTTTGGTACTACCAGCAGATATCTCCCATCTTTGGTCTTCTTTAGGATATCGCTCTCCAGTGTAAATAGTTCTTTATTTAGCCAATAATATTTAGCGCCTGGACTAGAACTGAATAGCGTTCCTTCGGCGGGAACTGTCCCACGTTACGTTGCAACCAAGCAATGATGATGTCTAGGTCAGGATCAATCCTCTGCTCAACTCCAATGTTGACTTGCGGACTCGCAGTATCTGTCACAATACAAACATTCTGCTCCTCCGGTCAATACATGTACTCACGGTCCCGTTTCCATAGGATGTCGACATGTCGGTGGACTGTCGTTTTGTCAATCGGACCATCCACGGTAGACGGATACTCGTAAGCGGGTGTCTCCTTCGAGTGTCCTTCCCTTGCTGCGTGACTGACTGTTGTGGTCTGATATGCATCTATCGAGCATGCCGCGAACACATTTTCTTGCTCCAGAGACTGCGTTTCTTCGCCAACCTGTTGAGGAAGGGGCACCACACCATCCACATCTGCTACAAACTGTGACCAATTACGGTGTGCCCTCTGACAGTAATTGCATCCCTGGCAGGGCAATTCCTGCAATTCGAGTCCCAGTTTGTAATGGTTGCATTCGAGTGCAGTTCCAGGTTTTCGTGATAATGCGTCCGCATTACCATGGTGCTTCCCCGGACGGTGCTCAATAACCAAGTCGTATAGACTCAGCTCCTCAATCCATCTAGCTAACTGTCCTTGGGGATCTCTAAAATGTAACAGCCGTCTCAAGCTGTTGTGGTCCGTTCTCACTTTGAACCGTCTCCCCAGCAAGAAATGTCGGTACTGCCTCGTAAATCGCACCACTGCTAACAATTCCTTCCTGGTAGTACAGTATCTCCTCTGCTCCGCTGCCAATGACAAGCTCCCAAATGCTATCACTCTCTCAACACCTCCCTGTACCTGTAGCAGCTCTGCTCCTATAGCACAATCTGAGGCGTCCGTGTCCAGAATGAACGGATCAACCCCGTTCGGTAGAGCCAGAATTGGTGCGGCCGTTAGTGTCAATTTAATGACTTCATACGCCTGTTGCTGCTCCTCACCCCACGCAAATTTCTTCTTCCCGGTTATTGAGTACAGAGGAACAGCCAGTTTTGCCAAGTCCTTAAGAAACATCCTGTGTTAGTTCACTAGCCCCAGAAATTGTTACACCTCCTTGGTGCTCTTGGGCCTTGGCCACTCAGTCACGACCTTTATGTGTTCCTCACTGAGTTCCAACCCATTGGGACCTATCTTCCTACCTAGAAACACCACTTGTTTCTGGAACAACTCGCACTTCTTTGGCTTCAATTTTAGACCATCGAGAAATTCTAGTAGAATCTTCCAATTCAAGCCCCTCACTACTAAGTTCATTACTCTACAGTACGTTGCTGGGGCGTTGCACAAGCCAAATCCCATGCGAATGAACTCAAAAAGTCCATATTTGGTCAGGAATGCGGTCTTCTTTCTGTCTGATTTCTTTATCCGGACTTGCCAGTAAGCGGAATTGGCATCTAAATTTGAGTACAAGGAATTTTCGGCAAGTGTATCTATGCATTCTTCAATCAACGGCAGTGGAAACACGTCTTTTGTGGTGACATTGTGCGTGCCACGGTAGTCCACGCACCATCTTACTGATCCGTGCTGATCTTACTGATCTTACGTTGAATCACCTTGGCTTTCAGCATACGTTTCAGGTTAGCACTTTCTTCCTCTGTGAAGCAGCACGGTGTCCGTCGCATTATTTGCTTAATGGGTCTAGCATCACCGGTTTCTTTGTGGTGCTCCATTGATGTGAAATTTCCTAGATCAAAATCGTCTATAGAAAATACATCCAGATATTCCATAAGCAAACTAGTCAGTTGTTCACGTTCCACTGCTTCTAGATTTTGCTTTGCCCGTTCTACAAGCTCGACTAAATGATCAGGAACTCGCTTTTCGGACCTTTGTTCATCATGTTTTACTTTATGGACACCGGCTCGCGCTTCAAGTTCAACTGAATGATTAGGAACTTGCGTGTAGAACCGTTGTTCGTCAGGTTTTACTTTAAAGACACAGGCTCGCTCTTCAATCTCAACTGAATGATCAGGAACTTGCGTGTCGAACCGTTGTTCGTCAGTTTTGACTTTATAGACACCGGCCTCGGTGCAATCTTCATCTCCCGGCACCAGACCAGTGATTTCATAAGCTTTCCCCACCACCTGTTTCCGCTTAAGCACAACATTGTGCTCCGTGGTGTTAACTACACACACCTTCAAGTGCGCGTCTGAATGAACTGCAATCAGTGCCGGTGGGTTGTGAATCGGTTTTATCATGAATTGAGACATCTTGTCTGTAGAACATTTGACCATCTTGACTATATTAGGTGGTACAACCGTCTTAGAACAAACTACCACTTTTGAAACCTTAGTCCTAGACGAGCCTACGATGTCCATCTTAATTGTCTCACCTTCTAATTGCAACATAAATCTCTACATCGTATTGTACTTTGCCAAGTTTCAATTTTATTGGACCAATAATGACACCTGATAATTTCATGTGCCTGCCTGCGGTTTGCAATGACACTTTCTTGATTATCACAGGTTTCCCTTGGAACCGGTTGTATACCCTATCGGATATAATCGTTACTTGCGCCGCGGTGTCTACCACGGCATCTAATTCGATTTCTTCGATCTTGACCGGCACTTTGATCATAGCGGATGATCGTAGCTGATTAATTATAATCGTATCTCCGGAAACTTCTGGTTCCACGTTTCCAGTGGTAGGATCAGCGATCAGTAGACGACTTAGGCCATCTGTAATGTCACTGACACTACAATCCGGTTGCTTATCTACCTCTTTCTTCACCTCTATTGCATCACCACGGTCGTTCATGCCTTCCTACGGGTCGAATGTAGGCCTACTGGTTCGACCCGCTGTCGTTTAAATCCTCATCCGACTCGGCATCGCTCTCTTCTTCACCTTCCGAGATTACAGATATTCTTTTCCGTAAGTTCTTCCACCGGCACTCATTACTGTAGTGACCGAGACCGTTGCAAGAATAACAACCAATATCTTTTTTGTCAGCCACTAGTTTACCTTTTTGCAATGTCTGTGCTAGACCTTCAATCTGCTTGGTTAGGTCCGCTATACCTTTATTCATTGTTGTATCTATATTGCTAACAGCCTTCTCCACTACCTCTACTCTTTTCTCCAGCTCTCTATATCTATTCAGTGGCTCAAACAGAACTTTCTTTTATGTTGTCACTGAGTTATCTGTCTTTGGTTCTTGAATCTGCTTCTTTGGTATGATTGTTCTTGAGATTTGAGCACAATGCTCACTGTCGGAGTTTTCTTCTCGACTGAATTCGACGGAGCATGTATCATATGCATCTTCAGTTTTTACTGATTTTACATCTCGTTTGTTGCGGCCATACATTATCCTGTCAGTGTGTTGATACCACCGAATTTTGTCTATCGCTTCTTCCATGGTTCTCGGTCTGAGGTTAATTGTGTAATGGCCAGCGGCTTTATCGGTTAGACCCTGACAAAATCGGAATATGGCATGTCTATATAGCTGTGCATCTGTCAGATCTGAGTATGCTTTGGTTGCCATACTCACCACGCGGTCAGCCCACTCAACAATATTTTCCTTTGGGGACTGCGTTGCATAGCTGAAATACAACTGTGCAGTTTCCGGTAGGTCTTCGATATTGAACCGTCTCTCCATTTTGTTAAGTACATCGAATTAATCTATGTCGGGCTCTCTCGATATGGTTCTGGTGAAGAAGTCACTTGCTTGGCCTTCAAAACACAAGCACAAATGATTTCACCTTTCTTTACTTGTCCAATTTTGGTTCTCAGCGAAAACATTAAATTTGGTTATGAATGCTGACCAACTCCCCATCCCATCAAATAATAAGGTTCTTGGCATAGCTACATTGACCTTATTTCGGACTGTATCATTGTACCCTCTCCCCCCTTCACGTCTAGGATTCACATAGTCGTCTTCATCCCAGGATGACGTTTCTGAGTGATCCATGTACATTCTTTCTGGTAAACCAGGATACTGTCTATTGGATGCCCGTCCTGTGTCGTATCGACTGGATTCTCGTGTTTTTGGACGCATACCCGATCGGCTTTGCGGTTTTTTCCAATTCATTACTGGAAGTTGACCTCATTCTTCTTATTCATTCTGTTTCCTCTGTGAGCCTTTGTTTTTCATCTCTAACTCTATCAGTTTCTTCTAGTAACATTTGATGCTCTTCATCCATTTGTTTAAGAATTGCATTATACTTCTGCATTTTTTCTTCGGTTTCCCTGAGTCGTTGCTCATTCATTTCTAGTTGAGCATTTTCTTGGTTGCCTCCACTACCTTCATTGTTCCCATGGTCCCTGCACTGTTCCGCTCTCTCCGCCTGTTGTTTGTCGCTGGACATGGCTGAATCTTCTACAAATGGCGAAAAATCAATATTGTCGGCCAAATCTCCGACGTTTCGGATATTCAAAGTCAAATATTTCTCGCGCGAAATGTTATCTTCTTTCTCGCGTATTGACAAAATACGCTTTGCATATACCGGTCCCACTCCCGGTAACTTCTCAATAAGCTCGCGAGCACTACAGAAGTTTATTCAGAGAATATCTCGCCTCGCTTCTTTGTCGATGCACTCATTCGTAAGCATGGTGCACTTGTGTGTGTGTGGATGGACACCGGGTCAGCGAAAGCAGTATGTGATACCTCAATAATTAATTTAATTTTCAAAAATTTGTAATTAGAAAATTCGGCCAAAAGATTTAATTAAAATAAAAAAATAAAAATAATTTAAATGAAATAACCAAATATCCATATAAATCTGCATTAGTTTAATGTTTAATTACAGATATAATATGTGGTTACCAAAAATTAAATCAAATAATGACTATAAGAAACTAATCGAAATATTCCACCGCACTATGAATTTCGCTGAAAATTTCAAAAAATAAAAAATATCGAAGAAAAAATAAACCGTAGAATGTCATTTTTGCTAAAGAAATGTAACTTAATCCCAGTTAATGAAATAAATCCCAAATATATGTCTAAAGTCTTTAACGGAACAACATAATTATACACTACCAAAAGTTTTACCGTACACAAAATTACCAAAACTAAATGAAGTTAAATCGCCGAAAACCGTGAACATTTATTTCAATAAGTTGGTTATTTATACCGTAAAACTAAGAAATGCCAAATAGAAAGACTACAATTAATTTACTAAAAAGGCCGTTAAATTATGTAGAAATATTTAATGAAAATTACAACTTAATTTATCAAAACTATTTTTGAAAGATTTTTAGAAGAATATTTTGTGAAAATAAACACTAAAACAAAGTGAAGTATGACCAACCTCTCCTAAGCTAGTAGAATAATAGCTTCTTAGTGTACAATGTTGTTGACAGGTAATTCTGAAACAAATTATAATAATATTTACTACAAATTCACAAAAAAAAATTAATAAAATTTTCCAATATTACCTGTGCGTGTATTTATTAACTAAATAATTAATAATATCTTCCAAAATTATCAATAAATTAATCAATAATTGTCGTTATTGCGGAAAATTGCTAATTTTGCAAAGAAATACTGAAATAACCCATACAACACCGAAATGTGAACCATTCTTCAAGAACCTGTGTCTATTGGTGCTTGAATTGTTAAACAACTGATATAAAAGTTAGCTACTTATTGGAATCGTCAGTTTAAAGTAAGTCGTAACCACCAATGGCATGGGCTGATTCAGGGGGGGGGGGAAGGGGGCGTACCCGGCGCCCCCCACCCCCCCACCCCTAAAATTCGCCGAGTAAAGATTGTTTGCAAGTTACAAGGCACATTTCTACGTACGCTTTGTGAATTTATTGTTTATTTTTGCCAAGTGCCATGTATTCCATGCATTTTTCGGTCGTTGTCTTATTGTTTCAAAATTTAAACATTTTCAATCAAAAATCATGTCTAAACATACTGTGACAGTGTCAATATTTTTGCTCCAAAATGCGCCAGAACGCAGGAAATGCGATGTAGATTTCAAAAAAGAATCCGGGGTGGGGGAATGCCCCCCGACCCCCCTAGCGCTATTCCGAGCTCTGCTCGGTCTCGATAATATAGTATTGTAAAATAGTTACGCCCCCCCAACCCGAAATCCTGGATCCGCGCCTGAATGCATGTATTTGAATATTGTATTTATGTGTCAAAGTTGCCAACTAAATTTGTCGCTGGTCCACAAATGGCATGTCCCGAAACTGACAGATGTAGATGGCGATGGTGCTGTGTGTGTTCTACAATTTATTTGTTCTGAATAAACGTATATGTACACATGATCATATAATATTTATATTGTGGAAATATAATTATTGTTATATACATACTGTGTTTTATAGCCACACCACCTCCTCCCCCGTCATACGATACGGCCGTGGTTAATTCATGAAAGCGGTGGACTTTTTGTATTAGCGTAACCCGTTGACTGTTAAGTTATCTTGTACCAATTTAAAGACAATAATTATATTTCCACAAAATATCTATAGTTTTATCATACTTATATAATACGTTTATTCAGGGTAAAACATTGTTGAAAACGCGATAATTGTCATTTCCATATACAGCCGGGACCGCCGCGTATCGCCCGGACTCACCCGCGGCCTTTACATCTGGCCCACGGGGACAAAGCTTTCATGTCCCGGACTGGCTCCGTACACTTGTTTAATGTCAACTTGCGTTACCATTACCCTTTGTTTAATAGGAACTTGCACCATTTTTATTTTTCTCACGTTTATTGGTACGCTCTGTTTTATTTTAAATAGCGTTTTTCTATTATCATGTGTTCTACTTACTCCTTATCTGGAGAACTGGATACCATATGCTACATGTGTATTGTGGAACATAATACAGTGTATGTACTTCATCACAAATAAAGGTACTGATATTTTGTAATGCAATTTTATGAACTGTTAAATTAAGTGATTCCTCATAGACAGTGTATTGAAATTTGACAACTTAACTAGATGGAATATTTACAAAATTCAATGTTTTTTGGAAAGTACATTGTCTATGCTACAAAAAACTGTCAACAAGAAAAAATGTGAAATTTTGACCCTCTGGTTGGAAATTGCACAGCAGAGCTCATATATACACGTAACTACAACTGAATGGAATTATTTATTTTTTTCGATGGATACAAATTTTGTATTCAGTATGTACTGATTTGAAGTTGGATTGATTAATAGATTTGTCAGTAAGCGATGCTTCACAAGATACCATTTACATGGCCATATCATCGACTAGGTGAAAAAGCTATGGAGAATCAGTATATGAATGCATATGTGAAATGGCAATGCAATTCCTGAATACGTTAAGTTTGTGATAAATGGACGGAATGATGGTTCAACAAGCTGAGGACCTGATACCGCCACCACTTTAACTAGTTGTAGCAGCATAACTGTGAAAATCCTGTACTGTAAATTCAGATATTAATTGTAGAGGAAAGCTAATTATTGCATTGTCCATGTTCTAGTCATAGTCTTCAGTGAGTCATCACTGGAATTTGTAACAATGTCAACGTTATTGTGGCAACATTGTTACCACAATTACAAGTGTTAGTACATATCATTAAATTCTCGTTCAACAGATCAGCTCTGAATTGTTGCTTGGTCATTTGTCTTGCTTCATGTGTCCCAAGAGCATCTGCAGTTGGTGGAATCCTATGTGTTTCAATATTCTTCTTGACACAGTAATGAGTACCGGACATCTTTACGTCAGTTTTAAAATACTTCCATATATTGTATAAACAAAACTGAATATATATATCACAAGCTCGTTGCTCTCGTTGAAAGAACTACCAAGCTCTTGCATTCTATCGCATTTGGTTTTATTTGCATGACCCTTTTTGCCTTGGCCTATGAATGAGCTAGTTGAATCACAACCAGTAAATACATGAAGAACTGGCAATGCATGGTACACGTATTCACTAAGTTCTCTGTTACTGCATTGATATTGGCATATCATGTGCGATTCATTGTGGACGAACAGGTGTACTCGTATTGTGTTTCTGTAGATGGCATGCCAATATTTCTACACCAATGTTAACTGTCCTTATTAAAATACAACCATATCCATTTCTGCAGCATATTCATGCAGATAGATGCCCGTGTCCGCTTCTTACATCAAATAGAGCCTGTGAATGTCATACGTGTGTGCATATTATTCCACAGTACTGGAATTGTGACTGTGACAAAGTTCTCCATGTGCAACATAAATTTTAACGGTTTTCAATGTGTCAGCAAACCGAGGATCTTACCATTCTCCTAATAAGCATTCAACAAGTGCCGTCTTATTTTCGCCATCACAAAGAACATTCTTTCATTGTATGGGACCTCTGTCAACCATTTGAAATTCTGAACTGCAAGATACCCCCTTTCGAACGTTCAAACCTTTCGATATTCTTAATTGAGATTGCTGAAAAGTGATATATTACAATACCCACTTGACTATATGGTGTCGTTATTCCATTACGGCAGAACAGTAGTGTCGCCAATTCAGAAAACAAAACGGAAATAATTGAACATGCTTGAAAAGTACAATTTCATCAATTATTCTAGCTGTATTTGCTGGAACATTTTCAATCAGTTCAGTGTCTTTCTCCAGCAAGTCCATGTAGTGACAAATAACCGATGCTATAGTCCTAATTCATATTCTACTGCTGTCCAAAGATCCAAACAGCAAGTATGTGCAGTTACTAGAAGTTTGGCAAACTCATTCCGGTCTGCTGTCAGCTGACTTTCCCGGCCAGGTAGCTTAACAATAGTTGAATGTGTCTCACTATTGAATATTTTCAGCTTCAATTGAGTGAAAGGCGCACGGAACTCAAGTTTTAGTTTGAATTCATTCAGCTACAACTGTATTCATTTGATGGTCACCCTTTGCACATGCGTCTATGGGATAAGCACGCACGTTTTCAGATGCAATGACACCAAATGCAGCAATGTGCAACTCAGTGGATTGTTCACATAAATGTTTCTAATTGTTGAAAACTGATAGCACACGCTGAACATCTGCTTCTTCTTGATCAATCCACTGCTGTGACACGTTTTTGTATAATCTAACGTTATCTTTCAGTTTTACTATGATGCCATATCTGACTAAAAGCTGCTCTTGTATGTGCATCAATCAGCCATCGCTGTACTTTCCACTTTCTTAAGCTCAATCTCATTATTCCACCCTTGGTATTGGTGTATCTGTTCGACATCCGCTCTATAGTATAATCGATTGCCACTTGTCCGAAGTCATAGCACATACTGCGCTGCACAGCGGACTCGCCATTTAACAGGTGTTGATGGGCTTCAGGGTTTGCAATAGCATGGCAGGTACACATGAGTATATCAAGCACAGTTAGTGTGGACAGGTTCACGTTCCAACCCGGTACCAACAATTTGATGAGTACATATTCTAAGCCAACATCTCCAAATATCTTGCCAATTACAGACAGCATTGTGAAAATCCCCCGTACGACGATGTCAAATTAAAGAGATTCTTTCATACAACACCAAACGCTTTTGCATAGATTGTCTGACAAATACAGTAACGACATCTGTCAGATCTATTTTTTAGAACAGCATATACTATCGCAAGATCAGTCGGACTTGCAGCAATCACTTGGTAATACTCTACATTACTCAGGCGTGGAACCCCTTCTCAGTCTGCATTGAATGGTGTCCACCCAGCAAAGCACTGTACTTCATCATGATTCCATTAAATTAAGCCATATGAAATAATGTATTGTAAGCCGGATTGAACATAGCTGACCATATCAGATCACTTCTACAAAACTTTGTGAAATATGCATAATTTATCAGATATTTCATTTTGCTCATGTTCCTTTCGGCTCTGAGAACCATGTATTAACCTTATGAGCTCCTCAGTTGCTATTGCAGACACTATTTGTAGCAGAACGAACATTTATGCACTGGCTCTACTTTAAATGCATAGTGTAGAGAGTCCCAAGCATTGTTCAGCACATGCACTTGCCAGACTTAAAACATGACCTTACATGGCTGATGTATTGTTTGCATATAACTTGCATATTTATGAAATATGCACGCTAATGCTATATATGCGAATATACATATACAATCCACTTTATTGGCCGCATTGTATACGAACATACATTCTGACATTCTGACTTTGTTATTAAACTACCTCATACATGTGCATGATGCAAATAACTAACGCACCTTCGGACATTTCATAGCAATATAGCTATTATTGAAGGAAAATGTGATCAGATTTGGCAGCCATTTTGGATATAATACTACCACTGGGAGCTCAATATATGCTCAAAATATGCACCGTCATACAATAACATTCAATTCCATAAATAAAGACAAGTAAAATGGTGTTTATATTAGAAAGTATAGATCATAGTTATAAGCAAAAAAATATAGGTTTAGGATAGCTTCCAGTGTAGATATCAAACGTGGAGGCCATATTGGATATGAAATGACCATGGGTAACATTTATTATTGTACTATTGTTTATACATACATAAAATAATGTTAATATAACTTATGAGAAATTATTTTAAATAAAAAAGATACACTAATTGTTGACACATATATACAGTTCAATTTAATTAAAAAATGCCGGCCATTTTAATTTAAAAATTCCTGTCACAAATAATACAAATCGAAGAAAACTGCACATTTTCAAAATGTAGGCATGCACTACTGTGTTTTTTTTTTTACAATAAACATGTTGAATCACCATAAATATGACTTAGAAACAACAAATGTATAATATGTTATCTGTGAACGTAAATAAAAATAAAATTGTTCAAAAATGTTCTAACAATAGGTCGAAAAATAGCCTTTGGGACACTTTTTGGAGACGGCAACAAGTGGGATATTGTTTAGGAGATTCTAACCTTTAATTTGGTGCAAACACATTAAGGGCAGAGGGGTTGATAATAAAGGCATTACCGGTACATCACTAAGACCAGATTAACCTTTCCACCCTATATATTCTAATTCCAGCATTTGCAAACACTGTAGATTCAGATGAGCCAGCTCTTTGCTCAGCAGATCTAGGGTATGTCTCGAACGAAAGTAGTTTGCTTCTCAGCATTACAGTTAGTTTCAGACTTAACATCACCATGAAAGCAAGAACTGTGCAGTTAGTTGCCATACGGCGTCATCTTAGCATGGACAAGCACTCGTCAGTCAGTTTCACCTCTGTCAGCGAATGGCACAGACAGCTTAGATAAATTGACAGATAAACTAATATAATTTAGTGCAATGTGTTCTAATAAAAATAATTATGTACAATGTGATATCCGTTATATGTAGATCAAGTAGATATGTATAAGTCTGGTTTCTGACCATTTTGTAAAAAACAAAAAATATTGCTGTGTGATATTGTCTATGTTGAGCACACAGTCACGTAGGCTATCTTACCTGAAGAGAATACACTATGTATGCTGTATTGAATGCAATAGTTAATGTCGATGTGCTACGGACTTTTGCTGCTATCATAAAGGTGTTGCTAACAGAATATACATGTACGTGGTAACTTAGCTGAGTGGAGTGACTTGATAATTAACACAGTGTAATAGGATCATTGTATATTTCGAACAACATGTAACAACATGGTGTATATTTTGGCATGGAATAAACGATAGCACGTATAAATTATCTTCGGAACATGTTACCCCAAATTGTACTAGTTTATCTGTCATATTTTGATATCTGTATCAAACGTTACAAGAAGTGAAAATGACCGATGGCTTGTACATGTATATACTTAGCTCGCCGAAATGGCAACTCAATTCGCCGTATCTGAGAAAAGAAATGAAACGTTCCTCCCTATTTAAGTGAAGATTGCCAGAAATATAAAAGAGTCTCAGGGACAATGTCAGTACCAAAATATACTTCATTCATTTCTGGATAGACATCAGCTTTTGAAATGTTTATCGCATACGTAGTTGTTAAAACATTCATCTGCGAAGTTTGTAGGGGTCGAAATCAAAAATCACAAAATCGTTTGTCACGCGTTTGTTAAATTTCAGAGGATACATTTTGATTTAAAATGTACAGTCTATGCGAAATTCCTTAATACCAAGTGTGCCCACCCTGTGCCCTAATGGTTGACGTAATTTTCCGACGCAGTGACCTGACGTAACGCATGATCATGGCGTTAGGCAGATTACACCATTCGTGCTGCAATGCCAGCGTAAGCTGACGAGCATTGTTAATCTGGTGGTTTGCCCTTGCGTTCCGACCGTGCACATCCCAGATGTGCTCGATAGGGTTGAGATCGGGGAAACCGCAGACCATTGCATGACGTCCACGTTGTTCATTGCCAAGAAGTCTATGGTGGCCCTGGCAGCGTGCTGGCATGCACTATCTTGCTGCAGAGTCACGCCAGGACCATTATTACGATGTGGCCTTAAAACGTCATCAATATAACGTTGGGCAGTGATGTTGCCCTGTATAATTACCAGCTCTGTCTTGCCGTTTCCCATAATCCCGCCCCAGACCATTACGCATCCTACTCCAAACCAATCCCTCTCCACCACACAGCAGTCCGCGAGAATATTTCGTTCTTGCGTATGTATACACGCAATCTGCCCTCTGCGTGGCTGATGGTGAACCGAGATTCATCTGTAAACATAACTCTGTCCCAGTCAGCCCTACTCCAATTAAGATGGCGACGACACCACAACAGCCTGGATGTACGGGAACGCCTGGTCATCACCTGACCAATGTACGGGTGTCGAACTCTGATTGGTTGTGCGTTACGACGTGACCGATGGTCTGCCAAGAGACCCCGTAACGCTGCGCCGTGACGGTGGCTGGCAAAGTGCGCAACGTAATGTAACGGTCCGTTTTTGCCGTCGTCACACGAGGCCTACCAGTTCGAGGACGGTCGCGAACGTGTCCAGTGTCCATATAGCGTGCCACAAGCCGCTCAATCGTTTTCCTGCAGCACCCAAACCGACGTGCAACGGCACATGCCGTCACGCCAACCTCCAACATCCCAATTGCCTGATTTCTGTCCTTTTCACAAAGCCGTGGCACAATGAAAACAGAGAATCGATGAGAAGCTATATTAATGTTTCGATAAGATGATTTCAAACGAATCGTACGATGTTTACTCGCCATATGTATTTATTATTGTGTGCACATTGCACGTGGAAAATGTGGTAAACAGCGCTCCACGTCGAGAGCGAAATATACACGGCGGACACGTGGTAAGCTGTACACAGTCGTATTCTCAACATCGCCAGGATCTCACATATATATACTTTGCCCATAGTACATGTACGTAGACACGACTAATTTCGCATTTAAAAGAGGGACGTTTTTTGTTTTGCTAACTATATGTTATACATATATGCCATCACATTTACAAAGCAATTGTGTTTGAAAAAATGATGCTCAGGGGTCACACGGGTCCTTAAACGTGTACTGTTACCAAACCGATGGAAATACCCTACAAAACCCGACTGTAGAGAGTGAAAATGATCTTAGAAAACAAACAACAAGTTTTATTGTGAAAATTGTTCTAGAAATTACAAAGTTATTAAGGAAGTTAGTTTTATGTCTGGATTACGTTAGACGTTATTTGCAAAATAGCGAACAAGACACCCCAAATGTGACGCATAAACTAAGTAAAGAAGAAGCTATCACAAACATCATGACAAACACATGACGGGCCACAGCGGTGGTTGAGGAGCTTTCAGCATGGGGCAAACATGCACGACTAGCGGTGTGGTACCAAAAGTAAAGCAATAGTGTATGAAATACATACAAACATAACAAATGCAACGAAAGACACACAACATATTACCCAATGAGTCCCATCAGAAACATTATTTCATATTATAATAAATATAGTCATGACACTCAGCGGTTGGGGGGGGGGGGCTCTTTGTGCAAACCAGCAACAGATGGAAAATCAGGTAGCTATTTTTAAACATAATATGTTTTCTTAAACTGCATTTCCACTTAATTTAAAATAACATACATATTATTAATATATGGATATAACAAATATATATAACAAATATCTTACTGTAAATAGCCAGTTTATGAGAAAAATAAAAACTGACCGCCAAAAATAACCATAAATTGCTGTTAACAGCACTTAAATGACAACCGATTGGATAATTATTGTTACTTCGTATTTTAGGAATATACCAACTGTTATGATATACACACTTGAATATGGCAGAGGACAGGATGAAGGTTGTTAGGCAAATATTACATCACAAAACTATATGTACCGCGTTGGCATTATCAGTTCCATCAACGTCCACTAATCAGTGACGTAAATGTTGTGTTGTCTAATACACAAGACCAGATAAGATGTGTAAATCTTATTGTTTTAATAACTAAACATTCACTCAGACACGTACATACAATAATGATGTTACATAATTGAGATCCAGCAGACGACTGACCTTCTAGCCAGCACTGCAGGTTGTAAACAAAGCATCTCATTGGTTGAGAGGCGGGGCTAATACAATATATGGGGAACTGTAGTATAGTCTGTTTCAAGTGCGACATACCACTCCACCCTTGTTTTAGAGATAAAAGTATCATCTGATAAACTGTTTGTATAGCAATGAAACGTTAACATGATGCTGATTTATGTTTCATTACTGAAATTAATATGTCAATGTAACTTGTATCAACTGCTCACATAACTGGGATTTTAATTAATCTTTCACCAGTTTCCCGTTTTCCATACACACCCTAGTGGTTAACTAAACACATGTGACATGTATCAAATTGTGTTTTGCTAAACTCCATGACATGTTTCTAAACCAAATTGAAATTTATGTATTCAATTATTTTCTGAGGTTAGAAAGTAACCTTGTATCGAATGTTTACAGATATACTGAACATAGAAACTTTGTCATGGTGCATGCATCTAACAATCTGCGTCCATGCTAAAATCTTAGCAGCATTAGGCATTATTTCTTAGCCTACGAACACACAGCTGCTATCATAGCTATATACGACACAAACACTCAGAAGACGCGTTCTCTCAGTCGATCAGATCTGCGCTGTCCTTCTGCTGGTCGTAAATCCGGATCAGCCGGCTCACCAGGATATGCACTGTCTGCTCCCGTACATGTAGACAGAGTGATTGGTTTGAAATGTGACGCATCTCTGGTTATTGTCTTCTCACCGACACTGACTGTGACCATAGAGCCTTTTTTCTTGAGAACTGTCGCTGGTTCAGGGTTGTAATGTGAGGACAGCTTGTTCTGTTGTTTGCGTTGTTTGACTAACACCGTATCTCCAGGAGAAATTGTAGACTCGCGGGCACACCGCTTGTTGTCTGTGTACAGTTTAGCTTTGATTTTGGCGTCTGCATCTTGTTCACGAATTTGTGAATCATCTGGCTGTACAGTGAACTCTGGTAGTCTCGTTTTCATTTGACGTGAAAACAGAGCTTCAGCCGGGGAAACTTTTGTTGTCTGGTGTGGTGTGGCACGATAATTCCTCAGAAATGTGTTCATTTCCTGCTTGTAATTTCTGCCTTCGATTTTCGCGGCTTTAATGCATTTCTGTAATGGTTGCATGAACTTTTCTGCATGTCCATTGGCAATCGGGTGTAGAGGCGTTATTTTCCTGTGCCGGAAACCCAAATATTCTGCGAACTGACTGAATTCATGTGAATTAAATGGTGGACCATTGTCCGTTTTGCAAACAATGGGAATTCCCATCATGGAGAACACATTGTCAAGACGTGGAATGACGGCTTTCGCGGAAGTTGACGTTAAAATCTCCAACACGGGGAATCGGCTATAATCGTCTAATATCACCATTATGTAGTCGCCGGATGGTATTGGACCGAAAATGTCAATCGATACTTCATCCCATGGCCTGGTAGGTAGATCGCTCATTTTTACAGGTTCAGGTGTGGTAATGGGCGTTATTGCATGGCACGGAATACAGCTTTTACATGTTTTATCAACCAGATCGTCAATAGCAGGAAACCACACTTTTTCACGTAACAATGACTTCGTTTTCACGATCCCTTGGTGACCTTCGTGCGCAAGTTCAATCAACATTTGCTGTAATATTGTCGGAATCGCAAGTTTTGTTCGCGCAAGAGTATATCTTGTCCTTTAATTACAGTGACTGTTAATTCGTCTTTCAGTCTGGCATATGTATTATATGCAGAGCTTGCTTTACATTCTGATTTGTCCCACGTATTTGTCTTCACTGACGTGCTAACTTGCTGTAGTGTTTTGTCCGTCTGTACAGCACTTGCAATCTCACTGAGTGACATGGATTTCGGTACTGCGTTGTATGCTATATAACAACAATAATCTTCGGCTACCGAATTTTCTGTTATTTCACAAACACGCGGATGTCTTGACAGATAATCGGCAATGTTCTCCTTACCGGCGCGGTATTTCACTGTGAAATCGTACGTTGCGAGCCGTAGTCTCCATCTTTCCAGTCTAAGTGGTTGTTTTGCATTCGGATTGTTGAATATCGCAACAAGTGGATTATGGTCAGTGATCAGAGTGAACGTATGTCCAAACAAGCATAGATGGAAATGTTCAATACTCCAGACGATGCTCAGAGCTTCGCGCTCAGTTTGTGAGTACCGTTTTTTCAGTTGGGCTGAGTGCTTTACTCGCATATGCAATAACCCGATTTTCTTGGCACATGACAGCAACTATGCCAACTGGGCTTGTATCCACCCATAGCTCTGTTTGCTTAGCTGGATCGAAATACGCCATTACGGTGTCACTGCTCAGCGCGTTTTTAAGACATTGTAGCGCGTTTTCTTGTGACTCGGTCCATTGCCATGGTTCATTTTCTCGCGTTAGACATCGTAGAGGCTCAGTAATACTTGAGTAATTTGGAATAAATCGCGAAACGTAATTTGTCATTCCTAACAAACTTCGTACCTCTGCGGGTGTACATGGCGTGGTCACATTTTTTATTGCTTCAACTTTTCGTGGATCTGCAGATAGTCCGGACGCCGAGAACACGTATCCGAAAAATGCAACTTTCGGCTGGTTAAACTTGCATTTTTGTTTGTTCAGTGTCAGTTTGTTCTCGCGAAGACGTTTGAGTAGGGCTTTCAGATTGTGATCATGTTCTGCTTACGTTTTCCCATGCACGATGATGTCGTCACTGATATTGCAGACTCCATTCAGTCCTTCGAGAACTTGCCGGATTTCATTTTGACATAGTTCTGGTGTAATAGAACCTCCAAAATGTAACCGTTTATATCTCCAAAGACCAACATGTGTAGAGAATGTGGTTATGCTTCTGGATTCATCCGACAAAACCAATTGATGGAACCCATTGCGCAAGTCACAGGACGAGAACACTGTGGAACCGTTTAGCTCCAGAATTAGATCATCTATGGTGGGCGTAATGTGTCGTTCACATTGTATCCCTTCATTTGCTTTTCTCATATCAATGCAAATTCTGATCACTTCAGGATTTTTCGGCTTCGGTGCAACAACAATAGGGGATACCCAGAGGGTGGGGCGCTCTGTTACTTTCTCAATAATGTCAGCGCTTTCCAAACGATCTAGTTCTTTTTCAACTTGTTTCCTAACATCGAACGGTATACGTCTGTGTGGTAAAGCTACAGCAGGTACACGTTCATATATGTGTAATTTAACTGTCTTGTTTTTCAACTGTCCTAACCCACAGAACAAGTCTGAATACACATGAAGCAACTGATCAGTCTTGGAAGAAACTACTGCATTTATAGCAGGTATGATGTTCAAATCAATAGCAGTGTTATAGCTCAACAGTGATCCAAAATTACCAGAAATGACGTAAAAGTTACCTGTATTAATCTTCTTGTCCGTTTCAATTGTTGCCCGGAATTTTCCTTTCATTGGTAGCTTGTTTTTCTGTCCATAAGCAAATGCTTTTGTTTTCGGGTTTGATAACACTGGTTTGTTTTTCATATCCATGTACACACTTTCATCCAAAATATTTATCGAACTCCCAGTGTCCACAAGAACATTTGTTTCATGGTCATTTATTTTCACTTTTGTTTTCGGTGATGGTCGTGTCGTGTTAACACTGTTGGTTGCAACCCCAAATGAATAATCGGCTTCATTTTCACTACCATCTGCGGTTTTTTCAATTTGTTTAACGTTAGTTGTCTTACTCTTTCGTTTGAAGTACTGCGCAGCAAAATGATTTGGCTTTTTGCAATAGTTGCACGTTTTCCCGTACGATGGACATCCATTCTGATGTGGATATACGCCACCACAATTCAGACACACCGAAGTTTGCTTTCCAGATGACGTTGATTTCGCCGCATTGAAACTTGGACGTGACACCAGACGGTCAGATGGTCTCAGAAATGCCGGTTTGCTCGGTTTCTTTCTGACAGCGTTGGTTTGTTCATGTTGACGGTCCTGACGAAGGTCGGTCGCCATTTTGCGAGCCTGTCTGTTTGAAATTTACATTGTTCTGGCCTCTATTAAAAATTCTTCTAAGTTCATGCTGTCTTTCAAAGCTTTGCGCCGTAATACAGCCTTGTATTAGCATTGCTCTTTATTTCGCCGTCTGTATTCGAAAAGGCACAATTACGTGTAGCAAACTGGTCAACTGTTTCCGATTCTAGTTGTCTCAGTTGTCGAAATTCGTATATTTCGAATTCTTCATTGACTTTCGGTTTGAAGTAGGTTTCTAGGGCCTGTTTTGTCAGCTCATAATCCGAGTCAATGCCTGTATTTGGTAACGTGTCATGAATGTCAAACACCTCGTCTCCAGCATAGTGAAGCAAGAGTGCTTTCCGTCGTTTCTTCGACTCCACGGACATCCCAACAAACATATTTTCCAGCTTCTGGACATATTTTATCCAACAGATCCCAACGGAATGTTCGTCGCTGTGGATGTCAAATTGTTGAAATGTTGGTAACGCATTCGCCATGATTTCTGTGACAAATTCCTTGGTAACAAAATAACGAGTGTACAACACGGTTATTAGTCCTTGGAAATACGTATAATAATCCTCGTCGCCAAAATGTTGTGTTGTCTAATACACAAGACCAGATAAGATGTGTTAATCTTATTGTTTTAATAACTAAACATTCACTCAGACACGTACATACAATAATGATGTTACATAGTTTAGACCCAGCAGACGACTGACCTTCTAGCCAGCACTGCAGGTTGTAAACAAAGCATCTCATTGGTTGAGAGGCGGGGCTAATACAATGTATGGGGAAGTGTAGGATAGTCTGTTTCAAGTGCGACATACCAGTAACGTATCTTGTTACCGGTCGGTATTTGCATAGAGCAAAACGTAATTAATAAATCATGAGAGTGGGCATTTCAAATAATATATTTAAATGTTGTAGTGGCTATTTTCCTATATGGCCGCCGCCCAGACAAGGCACGGACACAAAAGTGTAAAGTTGTGTTTGTATTCAATATTATATGTTTTAATATGATCGGAATATTATTTATCAATTAATTAAGTGTATAGTAACATAAATACGATAATTAAGTCACACAGTATAAACAGTATAGAGACTTGGGTTCCAAAATGGCCGCATATACAGTTGGAGAATACTTTGACACGTGGTATATTGAGCTATACATGTATGTAAATCCAATTACGGCGAATGCAAGTAACACTTTTACATCTAACATGACCAGAATTTTATGTTCAGCAGCAATGTATGTCTACCCGAATGAGTTCCAAAATGGCCGCAAATTAATGCAATATGCCCATTAGTTATAGCTACACCTGTCAATTAGAACATTGACGTATAATAGAATAATATTCCACATATATATAAAGAAAAATGTATAACCTAGTCGTGTTGTGTAATATACATTGGCATTGTGTTAAAGGCATTGTGTCTCAGATGATTTCTCAGTTATTCCACATTTTGTTTTTCGCTTCAAGCGCTGCAAAGTACCTATACAACCCAATCGCATCATTTCATTCGACCAACTTTAAAAGAGGCATGGTTAGGCTACAAAAAAATTAATGTTTAGATTCTCATCCCCGCCCGCCCCTAATAAAACGGCCCGCCCAAGGGTTATTTATTTAAAAAAAAACACAAAAAAAAACATTTGGTAAAATTTACGAGAATGATGCGGCCCGCGTATTTTTGCCGCTCCCACAGCTTTTTATCTGAGTGCTTTACGTAGCGCAATACAGCAACCCCGGAGAACCCGCCCCCTCGAGATTAGCAATACTTCAATATGAACATGTTATTACAAAATACTATTGCACGCAACTGCGCATTGCCGTTCAACAACTCGTTTCAGTATTGCCTGAAAATAATAAATAAAAAATAAAAGTGTTCCACCCGCCCCATTTTCCCCCAAAATTTGGATGAGAATCTAAACATTAATTTTGTGTAGCCTTATATTCAGACATATACTATAGAAACTCAGTGGTGTATACTGAACATTTTCTGCAGATAATGGACAATTTTCTGTAGCGTAGTAGTATAATAAACAAATTAAACTTTGCAGAACTAGGAGCGAACTATTTTGTCTCCAATGCATGCACTGATTTCGTGATGATGATGATGCAGACTTTCCTTCTCAAAATATAACACCATTGTACATGTATTCTTGGTATATTACCATCTCATCATAATATGAGTTACCATCCGGTATATAGAGAATAGTAGGTTAGTGCCGTGAATGGGTAAACATATCTGGTAAGGCTCAGGAAACGGGATGGGCGAGGCTCTGCCGAGCACATCCCGTTTCCGTGCCGCGCCAGATATTTTTTCCCATTCACGGCACTAACCTACTATTCTATTTATCCCGTCAACACCTACACATAGCTTTGAAATGCAATAAAAATAAACCCAGTCACCGCACATGTTTCAAGGCACCGTGTTTGACGGCACATACGCACTGTGTTGACGGGATAAATATGTACTTCATGACAGTAAATCGTATAGTATGCTTCAACATATTTTTTCCAGTCTGACTAACGCATTTGCTCGACAAGATATGCATTTACTATAATAGTCCGTGTTAATAGACGCAGAATATAACAATAGCTTATGATATTCCAACTGGGTCTTCTTCAATGTATGCAAACATTGATGTTATTACGGACATTGATTCTGAAAAGTCACAAATTGTCACTTGCGGATCGCACAGATATATATTCGTGAACATACATTGTTTCAGATCTGAAGTTTGCAATGGATTCTGGATTCAGCTCCAATGTTGAGAACCTGACGACTATTTACGTGAACGAGAGCCGGCACAATGTGACGACCGGTGTATGCAGTGCGGTGGGCGAATGTATGCACCTATTCCTAGTGCCCGTGATCGTCGTGTGTGGCACCGTGGGTAACACCATCTCTCTGTACGTGTTCGCCTGTACCGGCTTCCGACGCCACTCCTCCAGCATGTTCCTCATCGCCCTCAGTATCACGGACACTGGGTTTCTCCTTGCCTTATTCCTCACATGGGTTGGAGGAGGAATCATCGGCGTGGATTTAAACTATTCCCTCGCGTATTGCCATAGTGTTGTCTTTGTAACATACGTATGCAGCTGTCTCTCTGTGTGGTATGTCGTGTTCATAATGGTGGGCCGGTACATTGTTGTTTGTCACCCGTTACGGGTACAAACATGGTGCTCAAGACAAAGATGCTTTAGAAGTTGTATATTCACGGCGGCGTTAGCCATGTTATTTTATTCCCAGACATTTGTAACATCCGTCATACGCCACAATGAATGTACAATCGCTGAACAGTACATCCACTTTGTTAAGATATTCACATATGTGGACACTGGTGTAACGTTTGTGTTTCCCATCATAGCGGTGTTCATATTGAACGTGATCGTAATCATGTCCATACGTCGGTTCAGGAAGCGACAGACCAGGTTGTGTTGTCAAGATGAGGACAGTACCAGCAGTGAGACAAAAATTTCCGATCGGAAACTCTCACTGGCCGAGGTTCGGGTAACGACCATGCTCACAATAGTATCGACGGTGTTTCTAGTGACGAACTTGCCAAGCCACGCTATGCGGCTGTATATCATGGTGTATGGCTACGGTGTTGTCACTGCTCAACTACAGGTCATCAGTAATCTGCTGTACTTCTGTAACTTCGCCATAAACTTCCTGCTCTATTGCGCCACCAGCACACGATTCCGTAAGAGTATACGGTGGAGGTACGGCTGTGTCAGCAGGCAGTCGAGTCGCGAGTCTGAAAACCGACATTTAGAGTATAATATCAGACGTAAGGTGGTTGCTATACGAATGAAGTAATCCAGTCGATATACACGTATTGGTACATTAATGTATAATGTGTCTTGGAGAAATGGGGCTTATGGGATTTGTGATCGGTGTAGCGCCTGACCAAATAACACACTCATGTAGCATGATAACGATCTATATTGCGTGTTAGAAACATGACCATGACGGGTGTTTCACTGGTTGAATGATAATCTGATAATCTGTATGTACTAATCTGTTCGCAAAACACATACGCCACATTTTTTCAGCCACAGTGGCAACAACATGTTCAGTAAGGTTTATCAACAGAATGTAATGGCTGTTACTTAGAGAACACCAGGCCTCTGTCATTTGATATCAAGTGTATCAGCCATGGCTAGGAATCCAGGATGAAAATCAAAACTCTCACCTCTTAAATGCTACGGTTTCTAAGCAGTGCCTGGTGAATTTGATATCAAAACACATTGTCCTGATAATCTATGTATTGGGTAACATTTTGTTCGACGAAATTAGCAAGAATAAGCCGTGTTTCATTAACAGAAAAGCGTACTTGTTTATGTTGCTTCACAACACTGACATAAATCCGTACGTCACACGGTGCCATTCGACCAAAGGAAATGTTAGGGAAAGTAGTAACTCGGATAGACTGTGATACATTGAATCAATTCCTAATACTGTACTGTATTATCACATATTTTACACATCAACTCTATTGTTTGTCAGAGGTTGGTAAGCAATTTGAACACCTCTGTAGACAATAGAAAAGTTTGCATCTATATGCAAACCTGGGCACGAAAAAGTCGTGCTTCACGGTAAACCACACACGCTGTGTCTCTATGGTCAATGTGTGAAGTGATAGCTTGACACATGGACCACCGCCTAAGAAAACCGGCCTTACGATGGCTAGCGTAGCCCACACCATTCTGCGCATCCGTGCAGTTTGATCATTGCATATGTTGGTCGCCATTCGATTAATAATATTTCCTTAATATTGTCACCAATGTAGCAGTTGATGATGCGATCAGCGGAATGTAGAACATAAAACGCTAATTTGGATGGTGAATGACGATAAACGTATATACATTCGACTTGGAAATGCTGCAATGTCCTGTCCTGTGCCTGTGACGCATATGAAATCACATGTCGTGTCAATGCCGTGGACAGATGTATACACAAAACATGTATATACAGACGAACGGCAGACATGTCTGAACTATAATGTAGAACATTGTTGAAATAATGTATATTAAATCTTACCTGATCTCCCACATGTAGTCTGCAGTGTAATTCTGTTGACGTATAGTTTAGCACGTGGAAAGACAAGTGTCACCGACAAAAATAGGATATACATGAGGGGCGTTCAGTAAATAACAGAACAATACTATAAACCTACACCCACTCGCTAAGTGGCATATTTCATCAGGTCTCGAAAACAGCCAGTATATACAATGTATAGAGCGAAAATCTTACATGCGTGATGAACTACTATGCTATTTATTAACTAGTTTACTGATGTCATAAGAAACCAGCCTATGCAGAGTGTCTTTAGAAATCAGTCGATGAGTTTAAATACATATAATATTACATTAACACAAATGCTATATTTGCTTTATTGCATGAGTACATCATCATACTAAACATATGCTTGTCACCAAATGTGTTTTTTGTACCCGTCTGATTTGAACAGTTATTATTCTAGTATATTATCATATTGAATACACTAGTGCCCGCTATTGCGAACATATGCGTATTCTTATTGATAACGGGTGATCACTGATCAGTGCACATTTAATATACAATACAAATAGCTGTAACGTACGGAGCACCGCAGATGACGTATAATTTTTTTTTTTTATTAATTCGTTCCCACGAAATAACAATTCGTTCCCTCAATTTAACAATTTTTCGCCACGAATTAACAATTCGTTCCCACGAATTAACAATTTGTTCCCTCAATTTAACAATTCGTTCCCACGAAATATCAATTCGTTCCCAAACGTGGGAACGAATTGTTATATTGAGGGAACGAATTGTTAAATTGAGGGAACGAATTGTCATTTCATGGGAAGTAATTGTTAATTCGAGGGAACGAATTGTTAAACTGAGGGAACGAATTGTTATTTCGTGGGAACGAATCAATACAACAAGCCATGTTCCCTGTGGGGCTCCGAAATGTCGCTGTTATGGCTCGAGAACATTTTTCAAAGGATACCAGTTATACACAAATAGGACATATGTTAATACGCTACCTACGAAAGTCACTTGTATGCATTAACATAATAAAATGCATGTACATGTACACGTGTACACGTGGACTGCATGATGTATGTGTTGGGAAATTAATTATTGAACACCCCTCGTAAATGACTGAGCATCCAATATAATAGATATATACATACATTTGCTGCACGTGCACGTAGTTGTACGCACAGCACCAGGCGATGAGAGGCCTTTCAATTACAAATAAATTCTATATAGCCGGGTGCTTATCAATTTGTCGATGTTTTGACAGAGAACTGCTGAAAATAAAAACGTGATATGCTATGTATATACGTCTTAACCGGATATCCTCGGGACCCCGTTGTGTTTTATTTAGATGGCATTGACTGTAAGTTATTTGATTGCCGTGTCTGTTCATAATTGAAAATGATAACAAATCAGCATGAACTGTTTAATGACAGTGGTACCTATCGAAACCGGACACCCTGGGCACCTTCCAGGGTGACCCTTTTAGAGAGGTTCCACTGTACTATATAATTCATTTTATCGACCTTTGTATTGACCCAATACGTGCTAAGCACGACTGACAACATAACACTGTATACAAATTAACCTGCTAAGAATTTACGGGTTACAACGAATTGAAACGTGACGTTCTATTGGAAGAACGACGTCACATGACGTTACCGAACGACGTCAGTATGATCACGTAACGTAAACAAATACGCATTCTTTTCAACGAAAACTGTTTATATTTGATCATCGGCTAGCATAAAACGTTACCTGATAAATAGAATACTAGTCTAGTGTCTTTCGATATCACGATAACGAGGCTCGGCTCGGAAACGGCCTAGAATTGCCTGATAATCTTGATATCAACATATAGTAGCCTGGTATTCTCTGTGAATGAGTATGATTTATGCAAGCATGTCCCAATGCATTATATACAGCATATTGAGTGCGTACTTCGCATACGTATACGATAGACATCACTTCATAGGTCACTTAACAGTCTCGTGGCTCGTCCCTGGAAATTTTAGATGGCTATTTTGTCTTTTTTATAGTGTTGAGCCCAAATGACTGTAGCGTACTCCAAGTGTGGTCGTACTAAAGCCGTGTATATGATCAGAAACATCTCCTTTTCCATATATATGTAAATGTTTTGAATATTAAGCCGAAATTCCTGTTCGCTTTGCTAACCTTTTCGCCTATGTGCAAATTGAACTTTAAATTGTTTTAAAATGTGACTCCTAGATCATTTTCCTTATCAACAGTTGCAATTTATTTCATGTTGCTGTCAGCATCTTTCATGACATACTTTCTTTGTGTGTTTAATTGTGTTGCTCATATGCATGTGTTTGCACTTCTTTACGTTAAATGTCATTTGCCATAGATTTGCCCAGTCACATGCTTTAATAATATTGGTTTGTAGTAGCAATTCTTGAGCTGGCTTACTGACTGCTGAATACAGTTGTGTGTCGTCCGCAAATAGTCGTAGTGTACAGTTCATTGCGTCTGGTATGTCATTGATGAATATGTACGTATATAATACGTTTTAATTACGTTTTAATACCTTTTAGTTGGTATCTGCTACTTATATCGAAACACCACGTTAATTTTGAACATGCCCACAACAAACGTGGCGGGAGAAATCATCATTACGTATATACCGTATCGAATATATTTTAAAACGTATTGTGCCGTTTTACTATGTTTTAAAAGCGTAGTACTGCCTAGCCCTCAATACCTGACAGTGTAACTGGGGCTTAACGTTTTGGTATAACGATTCTCTGAAAGTATATTGACGTTTATTGCTGTCTCCGGAAATGTATTCAACATACAAATGTTGCATGGGAGACAAATTCATATAAGTCATATGGCTTGTTTTCGAATCCCAACTTTCTTGTATTGTCATGTATATTGTTATTTGTAATTCATAAATAAATATTGTTTAAACCAAATGTTGCATGCATATTTGGAGATTCGATCTGGCACTTTTCTGACATTGTCCAACAGCGACGGAGCCATTTTGAACTATATTTTGTATAATAAGTATTATACTCTTAAATACTGCGGACGAAAGGCGATCTAACTGTTGTGGCTTGTGCTATCGGTCCGTATGTACTCAAGTAATGGGTTACCTGATATACAACCACCTGCGTTAATTTTGCCCATATCATTAACGTTTCTGAACATATATCGACAATGCCAACTTGCAGTCAAACAATCTGATAATATGAGCGTCTGAGCTGTAAGACAGCCCCGCCTCAGTCAATCAAGATGCTTGATTTCAACCACAATATTAGAGTACATATGGTTTGAAATAAATAATCTGATAAATAATGGAAAGATTAGCGCAAGCTTTAGTGTAAATATAGAGAGTGTGATTTAATAGGTGGCGCTGTCAGATTACTGAATATAAGTATGTGTCTCGCGTGATTGTAGGTGAAACATTCCTAGTGTGGACGAACGGAAGCAGATAAAACTGCTATGACGCAGATGAATAACACAGTACATTAAATGTTACTGCCATCGGCAAAAAAATGCATTGCAGCAAATTCCTTTTGTTTGTTGTTTGTGTGGCTTTCTTTCCTTTTTATTCGTTGTTCTTGTTTTGTTGTTGTTCCTTTTTAATGTTCAACTGTGAGGAGACCGTACTCATTGAGTCATTCCCCATATCATGTATTCATAAGTATTTGCTTCTGTTATCATGTGACATTCACATTAACCACGTGTATTGGTGCATGCATAAAGTTATGTTTCGAAACACATTGACGAATATAATATTATGTCGCATTTAACCAGAAATAATACAGATGGGGCATCCATATTTACGTTCTGGAGCCTACCTGAATACGGCCACATGCCCAAGACCAATGTCAAATGACTGAATCTAATGCCGAACAGCTCTTTCTTTTATAATTGGCGTTAAAGTTGTTATATACCTCTATATACACGTTGATTAAGCATGTACCATAAATAAATAATTAACATATATGTATGTCTTTCGTTCCCTTATTTTACACCACAAAGGTCAGACATCAAGAGTCAGTTGTAACCATTTCCCAGTGGCCAGGGGCGGATCCTGCATTTGGGGAACGGGGGTGTCTAGTTGCGAATGTAACTCTTGCAATCTACTCCCGTACCGTCCGTAGCTACCTAGTTAAGCTCTTCGAAATGCACTTTCTTGTGTTTTACGGCATTTAAATTCAGACTCCAACTGGTGTTAAACTGTGATCTATGTAAACTCCGTGGCTGAACGGGGGTGGGATGCAACCCCGGAAACCCCTCCCCCACATCCACCCCCTCCAGATACGCCCCTGGTAGCACCGTAGCTTGTTGACATGTCGTTATACATCACCTAGCAAATTAAATTAGCCATTTCTGATTACTTGTTTAGCCAGTTAGAACACTATATGTTAAGTTATAACTAGAGAAAGGTCAATAGGGTCATCGCTATATACCCACTTTTCAAAATTCCGATGTCTGACACGGAGAGATAATCCATGAGTCGGAATCATATCAAAAATTTAAATTGTATATGTGTATCCACACACCATAAGGAAGCCACATACCAGATATCAAGTTCGCAACAACTATATGGTTCATCTGTTTAAATTTTTGCAATGCAAAACTGCGAACTAAGTCCAAAGAGGTAGACTTAAAGTAGCAAAACAATGTAAAAACTATTGAGACATGTTAACTAATTCAAGATGGCCGCCAAAATATGTTAAATAATTTGTATAATAATAAAACACCATCGTGTAAGCTGGAATGAAAGTTTTGTGTTACATGGTAGCTAGAATGAAAGTATCACTTCTACATCCTGAAACTTATTTTGCAAGGATTTAAATGAATACGAAGGGTGTTTGTTCCAAATCCAACGTTTCCGTGAAATCCATGGTGTTTTGTGACCAACATTAAAGCATAGGCTGTATTACCATCGGATTATATTCAACCACTATGTCAATTAAAATACGTGTATTCATGTATACAGTAAATAATGATGAATATTAACACTATATATCTATTGTGCAACAAAACCTATAATACACCATGTTATTTCAAGTATGCCATTTGTATTGTTTCTTCTTTAAAAATAATGGCCACTATACAATAACGTATATCTTGTACTTGTAGCTGCTAATTAGCTGATAAAATGTAAACCTATAAAACCGGATTATTTCAACTTTAAATACTTCTTCTACCATTAAATGTGTTACACCGAACATTATACAAGCATCGTGATCACGTCAGTCAGTCGTTTGTAAATTTCAAAATGGCCGCCATTAAATATGTTGTGGCTACTCATGCTCATAATACTTGTCGTAAAACAGGTTGTTGCTCTCCTACGACAGAAATTATATTTACATTTATACGGCGTATATACAGTATGCATCTACTATATGGTCCATAAATATTATATGTGTCGTCACGATAATACTAATAATGCAATGCGCTAAAACTTCCAATTTAAAATATGTGATCTATATTTATTTTAAGCATAGAAACTGTATACCAGGTACTTTATGAGATAATATTCCAGACTCGAATGCCTACTATGACATGTGTATGTTAATAAATTCAGCTTTTAATATCACTTTATGCTATTATCTATGGAAGCGTCCTGGTGCCAATGCTAAAATATTTTTATCTCATAATTAGGATATACTAAGTCCTAATTAGGAGATACTAACTCCTAATTAGGACTTAGTAACTCCTAATTAGGACTTAGTATCTCTTAGTTAGGAGTTAGTAAGTCATAATTAGGAGTTACTAAGTCCTAATTAGGAGATATTAAGTCCTAATTAGGAGTTACTAAGTCCTAATTAGGAGATATTATCTCCTAATTAGTAGTTAGTAAGTCCTAATTAGGAGATAATAAGTCCTAATTAGGAGTTACTAAGTCCTAATTAGGAGTTAGTATCTCCTAATTAGGACTTATTAACTCCTAATTAGGACTTACTAACTCCTAATTAGGAGATAGTATCTCCTAATTAGGATATAAAATATTTCAGCATTGGCACCAGGACGCTTCCATATGGAAGCGTCCTGGTGTCAATGCTGAAATATTTTTATCTCCTAAGTCCTAATTAGGAGATACTAAGTTCTAATTAGGACTTAGTAACTCCTACTTAGGACTTAGTATCTCCTAATTAGGAGTTAGTAAGTCCTAATTAGGACTTATTAACTCCTAGTTAAGAGATATTATCTCCTAATTAGGACTTAGTAACTCCTAACTAGGCCTTAGTAACTCCTAATTAGGAATTAGTATCTCCTAATTAGGACTTACTAACTCCTAATTAGGAGATATTATCTCCTAATTAGGATATAGTATCTCCTAATTAGGACTTAGTAACTCCTCACCCATTGAATAATGGCAAAACACCTACCTTAATAACTCCATAAAAGTATTTTCGTTGTGTCAATGGTACCTAGTAGTGGTCATTAGACGTGTTAATTGCATAGATGCCGATATCTGAAATATGATACAATGTTAAAAACTAAAGAATTTTTCACAATTCCCCACCCACACATTTTACAAAGGAAATTTTACATCTAATGAATTTCATTTATGTTATGCACTGTCACTTGCTTATAAATTGTTTAAATGCATATGCAACTACTTAGGCGCTACTAATAGCTATCCGTGCACACTGCATATACAGTGTGTCCGAGTATTCGTCCGGCTGTCCGTCCGCTTCGCATTTACGTAGTGAAGGCAACAAATACGCTATATGCGTCTCAGTTTGCAAATCTCTCTCGGTGTCTATTAATTGTATCAATGGTAATTGTACTTACTAGTGATTGCAATATATGCTTGATGTCCATATTCTGATTACATACTGTCTACAGCAGATGGTCAATGCTAAAACAAAGTAGTTTTAACGGTAAAGCGACACCTCGGCCCTAGAGACCTCGGCCCTCGGCCCTAAGACACCTCGGCCCTAAAATACTTCGACACTAATTTAAAAAACTGCTATAAACACTGATTTTTATGTTTATAAAGGAAAACAAGTGTCTTCAGATGTAGTACATACACTTAACAATTGCTATGTGCGGTAGCAATACATAATTTATATTGTATAAATATATATTTCAGATTACAACTAGGAGGACAAATATAAGATATATAACAGACTATAACAGAATGTATGTACCCGAACCCCGAACTTTCCCTCCACACACACATACATGTACACGCTTAGCATTATAATGTTACTTCCTTGAATAAATGGCGAATGTGGTAGACACAGAGAAGGATGTACAGATTAATTCACATATAAGGCACATTTCTCGTCCTGTGGTCGGTGTACAAGTTTAGATTGTGTATGTACATCAAAGACATTCCGATGTTAATGAAGGTGTTAATCATCAGTTTGAACACATCCCATAATCTCATTGAAGTGTATTAAAGTAAACACTTACAGATAATTAGCAGTTAACGAAAAATGCCATCATCACAACGGAATGGACCCCTGTCTGGAGTGTGATCTTGAGGTACGTCCTCTGCCACACGCCGTAGCATGAGTAGTATATAAGAGTCACAATGATACCATCACCTCTGGAAGGCACCGGCTACGCGCGGCACCTTCCACAGCATGATGGTATCATTTGTGACTCTTATATACTACTACCGCGAGACCATATATTTATGACATGAGAAGATACACCATATTAGAGATAAAAATCCCTATGTTATACTCAGTATATATATACAACATAATGATTCTAGTTAAGTGTGCGTGATTGAAGACAGGTAGTCACGAGAGATGTTTTCTCACCGGTATTTACGAATATTGCAAACATCACCGTGCATGGATGCGAAGAGGTTCCGTTTCGCCTCGCCCATGTCGGCATTGTGGGGTAGGGACCAAAGCCGAGTCATTGCTATGTCCACCATGCGGTGGCACTCAGGCTACTCATCGAATGGTTAACAAGGGATTACGTGCTCGCAAGTAGTATCGTTTAGTAATAATTCAAATCGGAAAGTCAGTTAGAAAGATAGAATCGATCTAATAAGTCACGGTGTTTCTACAGCATTAAAACACTGTAAAAAACATTATCAAACTAATTTTATAAAATTAGAAAATTGAACAGAAAAAGAAATAAAAATATTATAACAAAATGGATAATAAAATAGAATGGGAATTGGAATTTTGTAATGTCTTTGGTGAAAAATATTACTATAAATTGAAAACAGTATGCAGAATCGAATACATGAAATATCAGCGTAATTTATTACGCTCCGATAAAAGCGTTGCATTTACAATATTATACCGGCAATTATGTCGCCGGTACAAGGATCAAATTCGTGAAACGAAGCGACTAAATAGGATCGGAGAACAACTACCGGAACATCATAAAACTAATTTTATAAAACATTTTAAAATCAACGATTCGTTTACGGATATGCGTTTCTACAATCATATTGTAATGGATTTGAAAATTCTAATTGGAAATTGAACAGAAAAAAACAAGTACCAATATTATTAGAGAAAATGGATAATACAATAGAATTTGAATTGCAAATTTTTAATGACTGTTGAAGATGTTTAAGAAGCTTACGGGGGTTATAATCCTGTATATAAATTCTATAAAATGAGAACACTAGGTGATATCGAATACATGAAATACCAGCGTAATTTATTACGCTCCGATAAAAACGTTACATTTCCAATATTATACCGGCAATTATGTCAACTATACAAGAGGCAAATACAAACATTAAGACGGATAATGCGTATCGGATATGAAACTAAGGTGTATTATACAAAAAAATTAAAACCCAACGATTCGTTTACGAATGTACATTTATACGATATCGCTTATAAAGATATTGAAAAATTATTATTGAAAAAAAAAACAAAAAAACTACTAATTAATTTATAACCGAGTGTATTTTCATTATCGAAGGTATGTAAACGGGCTATCTGAAATTATTTTTCATCAACCTCGAGCGGTCTTATAGGAACGCCGTTGTCATACTTTGAGTGTATGTTTCCTTATCGGTGGTATGTAAACTGGCAATCTGAATTTATTTTTGTATCCGGCGTAATTCTCAGTGAAAAACACATGTTGTATAGGTATGTAAATTTGTTTACTGCACCAAAATAATTAATTTTATAATTTTCTTTAAATTAATTATTTTGGTGCTGTAACATTTCTTTCGACTTTATCTCCAAGTTTTTCCCTAAATTTATCCCAATCAGTACTCTCAATCTTGGGCATGGTGGCGCGCGCTTTGATTCTAATATCATTTTTTAATTTTTCATATCTCCCCATTTCTTCCACCACGGATTCAAACTCTAAATTTGATATTTTCTTATCGGCCAACGCTTTGGACACCATAACGTCGATGGTATTTTTCTTCGACCTGGCGAGAACAGATATTCTATCATGTTTTCTACATTTTTTCTCGAGTTTTCCACCCGACGCCCTAATTACCATACACAACAACCCAGAAACGGCCGACACCGCACATAAAATCCCCGCTACAGGAACCGTTATAATGGTGGATATAGTTACAGCTGTCCCCACCCCACACAACACAGAAACACTCGCTAGAGCCGTGCTAGATGCTTCAGCCGTGTTCACCTCGCGTCTATATTTTTTAGCGTTTCTTTTTCTATTTGTATATTCTCTAACTAAAATATCCTGCATAGCGACGATATTATTCAACCTAAAATCTGAACTTCTTTCGTTAATTGTACACAGTGTTGATGGAGTGGTATTGACAATTGGAAGCGTTGATTCGTTCATGATTTTCAATATATTAGTATTTACAAAATAAGTTCAATTAACAATGAGACAATAGTGGAAGAACTCTCTGGGTCACCGATTTTCGTAACAAAGTTAATAACACTACCTTTGGAAAGTCTAATTCGATCATAACCGGAGAACGAAACCACCGTCGAACTATCTCCAGAGATTTTAGTGACTCCAACCCCTCGTTCTTCCCCATCTACTACAATATTTATCGCGACCGCGCCCACAGGTTTACCACTACCATTAACCGAGCAGACCGCCATTTGGATAACTTCACCTGCAGCTGTCATAGTGTATCCCCCCACATTATTACACTCGCTTTGCACCGAACGAATATTCATAGTGCCCCTCAACCAATGGGCCCCGCTTCTCAGCCCAAACTGCTATGGCACGTTTTACCGTTTTCATTGTTCGCACTATTCCGACAAGCGCACTGTTTGCGTTATATGCCTCAGTACGAATATTATAAGAGGCCTCCTCAAGAGCTTTGGTCGCGGCTGTACGATCATGTTTCAGTTTATCAGAAACTTCGGTTATCTTTCCGTCTAGTTCGGTAAGTGCCGCTTCTCTGCTGAGAGAGTCCTCTAAGCGCAACGCATCATAAGCCTCCGTAATGGTCGCCTGGTGGCCTTTTAGGGCTTTCTCAACACCCGACCGGGCCTCTTTTTGAAATTTGGTTATTTTTCCGTCTAGTTCGGCAACCGCCGCTTCTCTGACGAGAGAGTCCTCTGAGCGCAACACCCTATAAACCTCCGTAAGGTCCACCTGGTGGTCTTCTCGGGCTTTCTCAATACCCGTTCGGACCCCCTCAACCCCCAACCGGGCCTCTTTTCGAAATTTGGTTATTTTTTTGTCTAGTTCAGTAAGTGCCGCTTCTCTGTTGAGAGAGTCCTCTGAGCGCAACGCCCCATAAGCCTCCGCAATGGCCTCCTTGTGGTCTTCTCGGACCCCCTCAACCCCCGACCTGGTCTCTTTCAGAAATTCGGCTATTTTCCCGTCTAGTTCAGTAAGTGTAGCTTCTCTGTTGAGAGAGTCCTCTAAGCGCAACGCATCATAAGCCTCCGCAAGGGCCTCCGCAAGGTTCGACTGGTTGTCTTCTCGGACTTTATCAATACCCGACCGGGTCTCTTTTCAAAATTTTGTTATTTTTTTATCTAGTTCGGCAACCGCCGCTTCTCTGACGAGAGAGTCCTCTGAGCGCAACACCTCATAAGCCTCCGTAAGGTCCGCCTGGTGGTCTTCTCGGGCTTTCTCAATACCCGACGTGGTCTCTTTTCGAAATTTTGTTATTTTCCCGTCTAGTTCGGTAAGTGTCGCTTCACTGATGAGAGTGTCCTTTAAGAGCAACGCATCATAAGCCTCCGTAAGGTCCGCCTGGTGGTCTTCTCGGACTTTATCAATCCCCAACCGGGCCTCTTTTCGAAATTTGGTTATTTTTTCACCTAGTTCGTTTAGTTCCGTATACGTTTCTTCAAGACTTTGTGTATTCACAGCCAGGGCATATTCTCTAAGTTGTGATAGTAGACTCCTGTGAATCTCGTCCGTGGCCACCGATATAGTTATATTGATCAAGGCCTTTGTTTTTTGGGTAGTTAAAAAGTCGCCCTCTGTCTGGATGAATCCCCCTTCTGTCGGTTCCAAATTCTTTGAATTTGTCACCCAATCGGAAGAACTACCTGGTCCGTATATACTCATTTTCAATAATGTTGATAATATATATATTACGAACATGCGTTTAATTCTAAATAATTTTCTTAAAATTAATTAATTTGAAATTTCTAGGACGACCGAAATCGGGTAATCGTTCTTCAACTCTCGCCCTTTATCATCAAGAATAGAAATCTTCAACTCGTGGATGTGTCCCGATTCCAAAACTTTCATCTCGGGGTGTGGGAAGTCTAAGGTCACAGTCTCACCATAGAAACAGTCGCTGGCGGGCACGGTTTTCAGTAATGTGCTGGGAGTGCCGTCTACCGTGTTGTACGATGTGTTCACCCGATCCAGGTGCACCCCGAGAGTTTTTGTAAAGGCGAAGTTCACCGGGGTATCGCCGCGGTGCTCGCCCACGGGGAAGACAAATTTCAACGGGAACTCTCGCCCTTCATCCTCGTTGTAAGGGGGTGCAAATTTAAATCCTAACATTGAGGCCAACCCCGGAGTGATCTTTAATTTTTTATCAACGGACAATGTCGCAATCCCCGTGGCTTTCGAGACTGTGAGAGTGCCATTATCAGGCATATTCGTCGCGATTAAAGCTTGGACATCTCCGAAACCCCAAAGGCCAGGAAGTAATACGGCAGCTGTTTCCCGAAGGCGTCTCCTTGTTTCTACAGGACTATCGGAGTCCTCTAGATCTATACAATCTCCGGAATAGATAGCCTCTGGCCATTCTATTCCGGAGATCTCCTTGTGCATTTCAATGTGTTTCCACCCGACCGTGAAGGTGATTGATCTGAGGCCTACCCGGCGTTGTCCGCAGCAGTTGTCTATTAATTTTTGAAGTTCACAACTCCCTTTTTGAACATTAGTGATAGTAGCAAACATAATAATATCTTTCAATGGATACCAAAGCATTTAGCTTTAATTATAATGCAAAGTACGCGGTCGGTGGTAAATACAAGCAAAAAGACGTTGTTAACCGCCTTGTACACCCAACCGTAACGGTTAGACCGGCCAGTGGCTTTGCCACCAATTTCCCTAACACGTTTGAGAAATATGTAGTTCCAAAGACTACTAGTCAAGATGTATTACTAAGATGGGAGTTTTCCCATATGAACTTCTGGCAGAACCAGCTAAATTTCGCTGTATGGTGCGCAACGGCCGGATGCGGAGTTTCGCATCAAGACCATTTGACATCCGAGAATATCATGCTCCGAAATGTCTACAACTTTCACGTGTATTACACAATTAGGAGGATTCTCAAAGAACTAGGTATTTCACTGCCTCAAGATGATGGCTGGGATCCCATTTCCAGCGCATACGACCGTAAGGCGTTCGAAAGATTGTGTAGCGAATTTGGGATATCAAAAGACGCCGACTGGAGACAGAAAGTATACTCCCCGACCAACAGTTTAGGGTTAGTTCACCTTAAAGGCTTGGTTAGTGGGGAGCGTCTGGATAAAGTTCCAGTATATTTCTCAGGGCTATGGAGCGCTCGAGAGGTCACCCCACCACCAGTTAGAGAAATGGCAACATGGACTAAATATAATTATAAGTTGAATAAGATGACATTCGGTGCTGAAGTGCTTGGTGGATGCCATTGGCTGCCTACTAAAGTAGCCCATGTGGAATATCTAGACCTGGGTGATACTCCACAGATGCGAAATGCTTGGACCACATTTATGTTAGAAGAAAGCACTTGATTTACGCAGGGTGGGGTTATTCGTCTCAACGAATCCATTCGCATATACGTATGGTCAATCCTCGCCTCACAGAAGCAAACGCGCAGCGCTATACTTGGTACGGGAACGGCCTTTGACGCACAAAAACAGTTCTTGGCACTTGTCGAGGACGCCATCTCAGCTAAGGTGGACCTCCAGAAGGCGATCCAGAATTATCAAGACGTTTTGCAGACTGCCCGCACCCCGGTAGACTACGCATTTGGAATAGGTCTTTATATTGCGCCGAGCAATATGATACTACGAGACGATCCGGTTGACGGTTACAATAATCAGATCGTAGTCGCAACCACCAATCAAAAAATCGGCCGCAACGGGAACGTGAACACGGGTATCATCAAGCTCCCACCCAAGATGATCGGGCGCGGAGTTGTAAGTGGAACCGATTTCATAAAACCCCCAAAACACAAAATGGATACACATCCCTCAACACAATCGAACCCAGTACCCCCAATTCGTAAATTGGATGCACCATCGAGTTCCCCCAATCCAATCATCAACAATGTTGAAACACCAATCGAGATTGGAAGCACAACACACGAGGAGGAGAAATTAGCGCTCGTCGTCGCCCTCGTGGCGATCGGACTATTTACGCTTTGGTTTTAGGAACTCTCTGGCGAAGAATAGTAGGAGACCGGCGATGGCCACGATTAAAGCCCAGGTATTCTCGGCGAGCCATCCGACCGTTTTTGATAATATAGATAACAAGAAGGAGAGGAGACCTCCTATCAAACCAGGACAGCGCGGCAGCCAACTTTCCTGCTAATTTAGTTTACCAGGAGACTCGCAAGGCCTTTAGTTGTTTTTTTATCCACTCCTTGGCTCCGCCGGATGGCGCGGGTGCTGGTGCGGGTGCTGGTGCAGGTGCTGGTGCGGCACCAGCATTGACAGCTACAAATAGAGACGATATAGATAGAATTAGGGTCGATATAATCATGCTGAAAGCTGCGATGATGGTTACTATCGTGACGCCCTTCTCTCTGAACAGAGTGTGAAGACGCTCACCGAGTGTCGTGTCCTCGTGCAGAACCCTCGAGATTGTTTCGCGGCTCCGACTTAATTGGCCGGAAAGTGCCTCACGGTTAGTCGAAGCAGCCTCCAAGCGAGCTTCTCTTTCGTCCCGCAACGACCACAGGAGTTTGTTGATCCGCTCGGTAGATTCTCTATCGTCACGGACTTCCCCAAGTTTTCTTTCTTCTAGAGCGATATGTTTGTCCAGCGCCGTGAGTTTGGAGAGGTTATTGACCAGTTCGCCCCGAGTTGTTTGCAGAGCCTTATCGAGTCCCAGGAGTTCGCGAAGAGGTAATGGTGGGTCATATTTCGTGCCGTTCATTTCGTTGACCGTGGCATCAATTGTGTGAATACCGTCGGTGGCTATACGAGGGACAACGCTGAGCGCGCTCATTTCTATAGCGGCGGCCGTCTTCGCCAGCGTTTCGTCGGTAGACTGTAGGGTTTTTACCATTTGTTGAGGCAGCTGCGACCGATCATCGATCACTCCGAGAGCTCGAGCGAGGGATACTCCATATCGGTTCACGGAAGAGGGGCTGAGGAACCAGGTCGGGTCGTTCTTGTACGTCAGCAACTTCCAGCTATTACCCCATTTAACCCACAAGTCTCCTCTTTTAGTGCTGCGGAACTCCAAGCGTGGCCTTGATGCCGTTTTTAGACACCTCACTCTCCCACCGTTTCACCCGAGACTCCGTTTCCGTGAGAGGCGCCAGCTCATTCTTGGAGATCCCCGCTGGAATCTCGGCACCGCCCGCCCATGCCGGAGTTGCGGATGGAGCCTCCCAGAGGAACGTAGTCTCGGGTGAAATTCCCATTGGTATGGCTGTTAAGGGCGTAATTCGGGGGTCGACATACCCAGGATCTTTATGTGTCTCTATGAAGGTCGTATCGTCATAGTCATCGATGTCATCATCATCGCGGAAATCGTCTCTGCCGATTTCATCCATGTTAATATCGTAATAATCCATATTTATAATTTTCTTAAAATTAATTATGTATTAAAGACAAAACCATACGGGTTTAATATAGTTTCACTAAATTATGTCTTCGAGTCAATACGGTCGCAAACTCAATCCATACCGCAGACTGCGTGAGCCCCTCGGGGCAAAAGGCGTGAGACAGAGTGTCGTTATTACGAACAACCCATCGACGATCGACCAGAACCAACAGCTCTTGGTCCGCTTCGCTTCCCCAACCTCGGAGCTAACGACGTCATTGTGCCGGGGACTGTTCGCCTCACTTTCACTATTTCGCTGAAGTCGACGGACGAGGACCGAACCGTCGTTCAGAACCTGGGTCGCGCCATCGTCAAAAAGACCATGATAAAGACTTCTGGTAATGAGGTGATGTCGATCGATGACAGCGACGTCTATCATTGCTACCAGGACCTGTGGAAGACGGCGCAAGAGCGCGAAAACGCTGTCTATCAGGGTATTGACACCAGCAAAAATAAGAACGTAACCAAACTTAGAATCGGGGCTGCTAACATGGCAGATAACAACGCGAGCGACAATGCGGTCGCGGGCGCCTACGGCAACCGCTTCTACATCCCGCTCGACTTTGAGTTGCTGGAGAGTCACATGCCCCACTATCAGAGCGCTTTGGCTGACCGCCTCGAATACGAACTAACGTTCAACGACTACGGCCGAGTTCTCATAGCCAGCGACATGTTATCGACGTATACGATCGACAATGTTTCGTTGGAGTACGACATGGTCACGATGCCCGAACTCGCGCGATTGATCAGAACCAGTACGCCGGGCGCGTTGCCATACTTTACGACCGAGTTCTTCGCCACCGCAAGATGAAGAAAGACAAAAGCGACACATTGTGGAATATTAATGTCAACGTCCCCGCCCGCTCGATGAAAGGTATACTGATGTTGTTCGAGGATGCTCGGTTCGGGCTCGGTGCTCGAAAAACCGACAAATTCTATAACACCAAAATCACGAAGGTAGAGGTGACGATCGAGGGAGTACCCAATCAACTCTACAGCGCGGGTCTTCGTGCGCACCAGCAGTGGGACGAAGTAAGAAAGCAGTTTGCTGCCGGCTCTAAGCGCTCTCCGGAGGTTGCAGCAGTTGCCAAAGACCTACATTTCTCGGCCGTCTCCCTCGCGGAGTTCCTGAATACCAAATACGCGTTATGGCTAGACATGCCAGAAAGCGACAACTACCAAATACACGGCAGCGGACGCCAAGTTGAGAACGCTCTTTAGTATTCTCTCAGAGTTCTTTTTTTTACCTATCCTATAGGCTCGGTGTGTAACCCGTCTTCCATCACTCTCCTCTTGTCGTAGTACGCCGAGAGTCTTATTTTTTGTTGACAGTACGTCTTCATCACCCCGATAATCATTCGGAATCCCCTGTTCTCCGCCATATCCCTACCCCCTTCGAGAGCACTCTTATACCTTCCCCAAGTCAGATCGTTAGATCTCTTCGACATCCCCTTGCCGAGTGCTTAGATTTTCCATCACCGCTCACGTAGTAACACTTGCTACACAGAGCGATGGCTCTATCCCCTTCGAATTCCAGCTTGAATAGTCCCGGAGTTCTGTTGCTCCACACGTCCCACGCCAACCATTCGGTCTTCTCCTTAATTAAACTTTCTCTTCATATTCTTTCTCACCACCGCCGCCAGCGTCTTCTCCGACAGCGCGAAGTACATGCTGTCAGTGTCCATCTGTATCAGTTCGAAATCTCCGCGATCCACGTACTTGTCCAAGAAATCGTAGTAGAACTCCAGCATCCGGAGCTTGGCCAACTGGTAGAACCGCTATGCCACACTGAAACGGTCTGTTGATCACCACTCGAGTCTTCCTGCTCGATATCTCGTAAGCCTCCCAATCTCCTCCAGGTCTTCGAACCACGCCGACTCAGTGCCCGATCGACAGTCTTCTCATCCTTCGTATATGTGGTGTTCAGGTGTCTCTCTTGTGCCTCTATCAGTTTGCCACAACACGCGTTGCCAACCAGTTTGAATATCTCCGCCAACACCGCCTTGCTCTTGTCGACGTCCCCCCCCCCCCCCCACCCCCCCCCCCCCCCCCCCCCCCCCCCCCCCCCCCCCCCCCCCCCCCCCCCCCCCCCCCCCCCCCCCCCCCCCCCCCCCCCCCCGTCCGTCTAGCAGTGGTGACCTCTTTAACGAACCATTGAAGCGGTTTGCCGGGCGTGTAGTCTATCACCCTATGCACCGCCTTGACGATCAGACCGTGCTCCAGATACCACTTTAGCAGCGGGGAGTATATGATCATCTTCTTGGCGGACATTGCCCACACGAGCTTGCTCTGCCCTTCGACTCTATTCCTCCCAGTCCCGGCCAGGTAGTCCTTCATGTGCTGCGCAACCTCGTTCTCATCGACTTCTCGATTAACGAACAGCGGTGACATTTCCGAGAACTTGTATCTCAACGTTTCCGGGACCTCTATATTCAACTCCGCAAATCCGAACCACTTTTCACTCCTGATCTTCCTCATGAAACAGTCTATATACGACTGTCTTTCCGGGTCGTCACACGTCCATATCTGCTCCTCACCACACGGCATGTCCTTCGACAGAGTAGATAGGTACAGAGCATTGGCATCGTACCCCATCACCGCCTTGCACATCTTCTCCTCCCGACTCCCCACCTGACCCCTGATCGTTGACCTTCCAGCCTCGGCGTATCTGGAGAATACTATGGACGGACCACCGACCAATCCCTGCTTCATCATCTCGTAAGTTTCAGACTTCGGTGACCACAGCTCGGGCGTGTCCGCCTTCCCATCGATCGACCCCGCGGAGTAGGTTCTGAAGGAAACACCAGTAGAGACACAGCATCCTTGAGTATGTCCACGCCTCTTCCCCTGTAGAACTCCGTCATTTTAGTCAGAGCCTCCAGAAACGGTCCTACATCCAAGTCGTTGTAGTGTTGCAACCATTCCTTGAACGTCTTCATCCCATTTCTCGGAATACCTTCTTACACTCTTTCCACTCGGACAACGACAGTAGGAACTCACCCTTCAACTTCGAGTACCACTCGGGATAGTCTGGCAGCCCCGGATGGTCGAGCTTGTCCGCGCTATCGAACCACTCGTACGGAAAGTGAGACTTTACCGTTTTACAGTCGTACGCCTTAACCCACCGGTCGTACGTGGTACCGGGTCCCAGATACTGGATGATGTCGAGAAATCTAAACTCCGGGGTAAACAGAAATATCGTCGTGCTGGCTCTCTTTCGACCATCACATTATTCACGGTGGCCGCCAACTTCTCTACAAAGTACTGCTTGATGAGGTTCAGGTCCTACCTGCTACAGTTGAACCCCACCACCGGGACTTGGTTAATCCAAGAGATAATCTTTGCTTGCTGAGACTTCGATAACATATCTATGTCGGCCGGCAGATACTTCTTCCTAACCCCCTCCCTGATTGCCTTGCCTCTCATCTGCAGCTCGGTCACGAAACTTCTCGACTAGCGTGTCGGGATCTCGTTCGCATAGGTCAGTGTGATCCCTTCATGCATCGTATCCCCCAACGACACCGATATAGGAACGTGCTCGACCTCGAAGGTCAGGTCTTTGGTGGGTCGCGTGCTTTTTGACTTGTCGAGATACGCCTCGAAGTCGTAGACTATCTGGTGGGGGTAACCAGAGTCGTCTCCTCCTCGCGTGGCGATTGTGGATAGTAGGTATTCACCTCATTCAACCACTCGCACTCCCACATCACCACCAGCTCGTAACCCGCCTTCCTTATATTGGCGTCTTGAATTTTCGTCTCCTATTGTACAGCGATCTCGCGTTACCTCTCATGCAATGCCTCGGACACCGTGCCAGTAGCATCCGTGAAACTGAAACACGGTCTCGGTCTCGTGACAGTAACCGTCGACCGGATCACCAGCCACCCACTCTCACCACCGTGACCGCAGTCGCGTGATTTATGTGCTTTCCCACCTCTCCTCTTCTCTGCTCAACCATTGAATCGACCTCACACTCGCTGACTTAGGATAGAAAACGCCTTCTCGTAGGCCGACTGGGGTCTCTCTACCCTCTTACTGGACATGTCACCACGGTCTTCCCACCCATGCAGGTGTCGCGGCCTGTGCCTGTGCATGTTACACGACTTTGTGAACCGTTGTTGACATCCGGTGCACCCGTACTCGTTCGTCATCTTGCGGAGATTCGTTATGAGGAACGAGTGACCTCCAAACATTCCTATCGTCATTGTCTTCCCCCCAACCACGTCGTAATTTGCCGGAACCTTCATGAGGTACCACACTCCATCGGCGGTGGCTCTTAAACGCGAATACCCAACTTGAAATAGCTCTTTCGACCTTCTAAAATATCGTCCAGGGGAATTCCCTGACTACCCGGTCCGTTATCATGCCCGAGATATTCGCAGAGCCAGAGTGCCTTCTCACAACATCGGTCTGGTCTCCCCCTCCACGTTTGGATGGCTATGCACTAAAACAGACACAAGTAGTCGTCGTACGTGTCGACGGAATACATTCCCTTTTTCTGTCTTAACCATCTGGAGTTTTTCCCGCTCCCATGAGAAGTTGTTGCGCGTCGATGATCATCTTCACCTCAACTGATATCCAACGAACGAAGGTCCATTTTGTGTTTGGTCTATCAACTTTGTCGATGTCCATTCGACCTTTCTCTCTATCGGATATCCAACTCTCGGCTTTGGCGATCTCGTTTATCCACGGACTGCCCTTTGATTGTTTGTGATAGATCATAGTAGCGTCGGTCTCTATGTTCCTAATACGATACGAGCACGAATACCTCAGATAACATGCCATGGTCATCTCTGGGCGAATTTTATTCATTATGCGATTAGCGATCTCCCCGTCTACCCCCCTCTCGAAAGTCCATACTATCTTCCTCCTACCCCTATCAACAGTTTCCCTAACTTCGGCTTCTTCGGCGAGAATCCTGGGACCCTCCTCCACCAAAGCTCTGGCGATATCTCTCCTCTTCTTGGGAGGTCTCCCACCAACCCTTGATAAATCTTATTGTAGTACGCCTTGTATAGGGGATTTCTACGTGCGCTGTGATCTTCTTTTACACGCTGCGCGTAAGCGGTGGCGCGCAGACTGGCCGTCGTCTCGTTCTCCAATTTCTCGGAGCGTTTTTCGGGGTCGGCGGCAGTCGTCCGGTCGAAACCGCACGCCGCAGCCTCTCCTCGTAGACGACGGCTCGCGCGTCACTTATCCTATCTGCTATATCTTTCTTGAGTCTCAAACCTCTTAGGGAAATTCCCCAACTCTTAACTTGCTCTCTCATTTGCTTTATGGTAGGCATTATACTGAGTATAACCAATAGATTTTTTATTTCTCATAGGGTGTAAGTTTATATTTTATTCGTAATAAATGTATGACAGATTGTTGTAATATACTTAGTATAACTTATGGATAACTTGTCTTTAATAGGATGTCAGTTTATATTTGTGACAGATTTGTGTAAAATATTGAGTATAACTTATGGATTTCTTATCTTCAATAGGGTGTAAGTTTATATTTTATTTGTAATAAATGTATGACAGATTGTTGTAATATACTGAGTATATGGATAACTTGTCTTTAATAGGGTGTCAGTTTATATTTGTGACAGATTGCTGTAATATACTGAGTATAAATTATGGATTTCTTATCTTTAATAGGGTGTCAGTTGTTATTTTATTCGTAATAAAAGTATGACAGATTGTTGTATATATATACTGAGTATAACATAGGGATTTTTATCTCTAATATGGTGTATTTTCTCATGTCATAAATATATGGTCTCGCGGTAGTAGTATATAAGAGTCACAAATGATACCATCATGCTGTGGAAGGTGCCGCGCGTAGCCGGTGCCTTCCAGAGGTGATGGTATCATTGTGACTCTTATATACTACTGCATGCGACCAATGCGACCGGTGGCAGCACCGGATATGTGGAACTGGTAACTATACTAATAATTAATGTTTCAGTCGTCTGTATTTTAATCTAACGCTACTCTGTATTTACATGTTTTCCGGTAGAAATGATAACAAGAACAATTATAACATGAATGATCATGTTATAAAAGAACGCTTTGAGTGTATGTTATTATTATTGAGGCCAACTACATGTTTGCAAGTAGCATGTAAAGTTATAGATCTCAGGGTATGGGATCAGTGGTTTCCGAACCTGCTTTTCCGACGTGACGTATTCTGTGATGTCATTTTTACAGTAAATTTTCTTGAAACTTTTCCAAGCAAACGGACGGATTTCGATGATTATGTATCACACATAGAAGTGAACATACCGGTTTTTCGATGATATGTATCACACCATTAGAAGTGACGTACCGGTATGGGTGCTCTAAAAAGTTCTTTACGATAACCTATAACTGTCGTGAAGAATCAAGTACCGTTTATTTCTTACATTCACGTTCTTAAGATTTTTATTCACATCCATGGTAACCAATTCTTCGTCAAAACCAGAAAATTGTTAGATTAAAGCAAACTATACCATAATACAAGAACTGGCATCATTAAATGAAGCTAATCCCCTCGCACTGGTATCATTAAACGAAGCTAATCCCCTCGCTGGCAGCCATGATAATAAAAAAGTACTCCGTGACCTTGGGCGGTCGAACGTGGGTCATATGAGTCTACTCATATGCTAATCCATGCTCCATCCATAGACACACATCATGGTCAAATAATATCAAAATCGTGGAAGCAGTTCACAAGTTATTGAAAAATGAAAGGTGTTACTAGTGTACGTACATACGTACGCAGTACATGGTCTAACGATATACCACCTCTTGCCTATCGGCGAGGGGATACTAATTGGCAACCTGTTAAGCATTTACTGCGTTATGTTTCATTAAACTCTGTCTTTCCATTATAAAGATATTACATTCAACATCCTGCACCACCTTTAATTGACATGGCACAATTTTAAATATTGCGCGGGCCCAATTTTCCCAATTTTAGTACTTTCCCGTAACAAAAAAAAACGGCATCTAGTCGCACGCTGACTGAGCCGCGATTTATAAACTTACCCAGGGAGATTACATTGCAAACATAGTGTAACGCGTCCGCTGGCGGTTTGTTTCGGTGCATAGTACAACAGTCCGACTTGGCAACGCCACCTAGCGACTTATCACCGGCACTGCAGTGCATGATATAAAAATCCTAAAACCGTCAACTTTTAAAACTGGCGTTTTGAAGAAAGTCATGAAATATGCAATCTTAAATTCGATAAAATTGACGCAGTACAATTTGAACGACGTTATAAGCCAACGATATGAGTACCAGAAATAATCCACATTCAGACACATGAAGATGTTTGCCATTTCTCCATTTCATTGTCGAAACTCCAGACGGTTTTTATAGAATGTGAAAGCCATAGAAAAATGTATACGGATATCAAATACTCCTACAAGCACCAAAATGAACTTGTGAGTGAAATTCACGACAGGTCATGCATTACATCGAAACAGAAATCATTGCCTTGAAAAAGTCTGAGAAATATTACACACACACAAGTACACATTCAAACGGCTGTATGTCAAAAATTGTTCTGCGACTTTGCACTGCAGTGGAGTAGCCAGATTCATACAGAGGGGGTGTGAATTGTGAATGGAGTTTGGAAGGGGGTGCGAGAACATACATTCAATTTTTTCCATTGTAGTGATTTTCACATATATTATACAGGTAGTTATTTCCCCCAGAAAACGTAGGTTAAATTAAAAAAATACACACCTGACCAAATGTTACGGGATGCAATTACACACCATGTTACTGGACTTTGTACTGTACACCCACTGGTGAATCCATGTGACAAGTGTTTTGTATGATGTGGTGTTTGTGAATGAGCTGATAAGACAAGTGTCGTGCCTTTGCACTTAATGACTGGGTGCCAGACATCCTTCAGCAAAGTTGCAAATCATGATTTGAATTGGGGGGTCCCATCTGTTTGGCACAAAGTGTTATTTATAGGAATTAAATATTAAATAAGTATAATTGTGTAACTATTCCAACAGTTTTAAAAAAATACGAGTGCCCGCTACACAGAAATATTCACTAAGCAATCTTAGGTTTACTGATAGGTTGTATCATCGTGCTATTTTGATTGTAAATGAGGCAGGTCATTTTTAAATTATTTATATTAACTAAATGTGTCACCTGAATAAATATTTGTATTGACTTGTTACAAAATATGATCATTGCACATCAAAAGATAAATAGAGAAAAAAATAATAAGTTGTTTCCATTAACATTTTTTAAAGAGTCAATGCTATCGCCTCTTGATATCAAAGGTGCAATTCAAGCTTGATTGTAAAATAATAATAATGTAAAATTAACATGGTTGATATGATTTTTTTAAGAATTTTACCAAATTTTCTACGACGGCCATCTTGGATTATGCGACAACCTCTATTTTAACAAATATGAAAATGCTTCACACACGAACCACAACTGTGAAGTCTGACTAGCGTCGGCCAAACGGTACATGAGAAGAAGACGAAATCTATAATTAAAGGATGACCTGTCGGCGGCCATCTTGTATGATGTATCATCCGATTTTGACAAAAAAAATTATCCAGAGTGATTGTCTCCACGATACCTTCGATTTGATATATATCAGGACCATATTAGGTCAAATTTGAAATATCGCCATGTGCCAGATACAAAATCAATACGTGAAAAAACAAAGGGAGAACACTGGAATATTACTTAGTGAGGCAAGAGTTGTGATAAATATACAAAAAGGAATTCCAGTTATGCTCGGGACACAAAATCGGTACATGTATCCGAAAAAAACAAAAGAAATCAGTATGGTAAGATATGTTATTCTTGCTTTTAAGGACTAGAGCAAGTGAGCGGGGTCTCACACATACCCTCGGCCACAGCAAAGTCATTTGGCCTTGACCTTTGGCATGAAAGCCGCTTAGGTGAGATATAGAATGAAAATATGGCTGTTGATAAAGAAGTATGTGACATTTCCAGTCGATCCAACATACGGTTACAGATAAATTGTGTACTTAAAACTTTAATGCAAATATTTCAAAACATTTAACACAATTTGACCTTGACCTTGGGCGTGAAAGTCACATGCGTGGGCTATAAAATGAAAATATGGATGTTGATTGTTGATAGACAAATATATGAAGTTTCAATTCAATCTGACTGACTGAGGTTGCAGAGAAATTGTTTACTTAAAACTTTAACGCATATATTTTCAAAACATTTACGCAAGTTTCAAAGTAATTTCACCTTCACCGTGTGCATGAAAAGCCGTATGAGTGGGCTATAGAATGAAATGTTTAATGGTGTGTTTAACGGCTATCAACAGCTATGGTTCTAATATCTCCACATAAAGGATATAGCTGTCGGATACCAAATGCCAAAGTTGTTTGTTTGTTTATTGGTGTTTAACGACCTATCAACAGCTCAGGTCATATAAGGCTGGGCAAACGGGTTCGATTCTGTATTAACCTGCTGCATTGGGGGGAAAATCCCAAAATCAGAACGGAATATTTTCATCGAGAAAAAATATAGTCAGCCCTGAAATTAAAATAACCTGACCTGATGCCAGGTCCATACCACACCAAAGTCACTTGGCCCCTTTCCCTAAAAAAGGATTACGAATAATCGTAATACTCACACAAGAGATATAACCAGATTCAACTGTCACATACAAAATGCCAAAGACGTATGTGAGGGCCAAACCAGGTCTCCAGTCGGATTTCCGGTAAGTATGAATCGCGATTGTTAAATTACCCATCAAATGCCCCCTTTAAGAAAATATTGATCTTCTAACTTCATAAAGAAGTATATATATGAAGTTTCAAGTCAACCCGACTTGCGGTTACAGAGACATTGTGTACTTAAAAACTTTGACATGTTTGATGCAAATATTTCAAAACTTTAAGTAATTTGACCTTGTGCAGGAAAGCCACATCGGTGTGCTACAGTATAAAAAATATGAATGACGATAAAGAAGTATATGAAGATTCAACTCAATGCGATTTACGGTTGCAGATATAATGGGTACCCAAAAACCTTTAAAGGCAAATCTTACGGATGGACGAAAATACAAAAACTATATACACCTCGACATACTTTGTATGCCTGGGTATGAATCATGATTGAAGGCTCTGTGTTACAGATGATGCCTCAATATGTTGTTTGTCACATCATGCACTGCAAATGACCAATATCAACCAATTGCACCATTTCATTCGAAGTCAAATTTCGAAGTCAAAATTTATTGTACACATGTAATTTGTTACAAGTATGACCATTGGGCATTGATTTCAATTATAATCATGATAATTGCACAAAAATACATCATTAATTCGTAAATTTTCGTTTCCCTTCGAAAGTCTACAAAGTTTGTCTTTGGTCTATTCTGGATGTTTCAAGTAAAATCCTTTATTGTGAAGATAACTGAAACCATGTGAAACCAACCAAATATAGACTTTATAGACTGTGGACGTTAAACAGAAATTTATGAATCAAAGATTGAATGCAATACCTTAAATGCTAATCACTCTAGGTTGGCGGTAGGATTTTTAAATTTGCTCAAATATGTGTCTATGACTGGAGAAATGGGGCTTATGGGATTTGCGACCAGTGTAGATACATATATCCGCACAGGATCTGCACTGTTCACCATTGCATCAATGAAATCTCCATCATGCTTCTAACAAGCCACATCATTATCAGGCTACAAGTGTGTACTATTTGATCAGGAGCTACACTGGCCACAAATCCAATAAACCACATTCTCCAGTCACAGCCACCGGTTAAAGTAACGGACCAATACCTATAAATACATTAAATATACCTAAAAACATCAATAAGTGAAATAAAATAGGCTAAACAAATTATTTACTCCCATATATCACACATGGAGTAAATACATTTTGTTTAGCTTATTTTTCTCTCACTTATTGATGCTCTTAGGTATATTTAATGTATTTATAGGCCATGGTCCGTTACTTCAACATGAGGTCACAGCCACATATGTGTAAAAGCATAGTAAATATATTTCTGACCATTTCAATATCTAGTCCTTCAAGTGTCACATAATCAGAAATGTACAAATGTCATTCTGTCCACCACAAGAATGAGTCACCGATTGAAAAAATATTGACAAATCTTAAAACTGCACAAGTCAGATTTGTGTGAGTAAGATTCATTCTCAATTCCATCAACACAAGAAGTAACATGTATTCACGACACATCCTTTCAACAGGTTGATTAGATGATTAGAGCAGAAATCAGAGTTAAGAACCACACAAACACTGCCACTGGCATGGATGGTACTCCGGTTAAATGGTTAATTTTTTGTAACTGAACTTGTCTTTCTCAAGCTCTTCCTCGAGGGTTATATTTTCAGATGTCGCTGATCTTAAGATGATGACAGTCTGTCATGGCGACACTATATTTTGCTTCGTGTAGTTCAGGAACTGGATCAGTTCCCATTTCGCGAGTGTTTGGCAACTTGTTGCCCAGGTGGAGTAGTGTCTTCGGGCAGCGATTCTTCTGGTGGCATTTGTCCTTCAACAGCAGGATGAGAAACAATTTCCGCCTTATCTGCTTCTTCTGGGGCCGCCCATATACTATCTCAATAGCCCTGCTGGTGTCTGCCTCGACTGCAGGGTGAAGTTGAAGAGGCTCGACGAATAATCCAGATGGCTAAGATCTGTAGACGGCTTCCCTGAAACAAACAATCAAACACTATTATGTACATGGTTAGCCTTTTATTGAATTTCTTACCAGTATTAACCATTACTCAGCAAATGACTCCACAACTTTCCAACATGAAACAGTGCTTAGAGAACTACATCCCACCTGGGCATCAAACTCACAACACTTGGATAAATGTGGTAAGCGAGTAAGCAACATTGTTCATAGTTGTGAACAGTAACTCTTGAAATCTACAACCGTACGTACCGTCCGTAGCAGAGTTACGTTTCCATTCATAGTCTTCCTCTGCAGAATAGTGAATAAGAGATCTGGTTCGCAAATTACATGTAGCAGCTAAAGTTGGGGTCCCATCCACAGGTTGAAGTAACGGACCGAGGTATATATATGTGCGTGTTATAGAGGGAGTAACAAAACTTTTTTCAGCTTTTTTTTTTCCGTTTATGGACGCTTTTAGGCGTATTTAATGTATTTATAGACCTCGGTCCGTTACAATGTACTTCAACATGTGGTCCCATCTAGTAGGCATAACAGTTTGCCTATAAGAATTAAATAAGTGTATAATTGTGTAACTACGGTACATGTATTCCGCCAGTTTTAAAAATTACGAGTGCAGGCCCACTATACACATATCATCATTTAGTAATATTGATTTTACTGATAGTGACTCGCGGTGGTATCAGGCTATTTTGGTATGCAAATGAGACATGACATTTTTAAATTATTTATACCAATTAAATGTGTCACCCGAACAAATATTTGTATTGCACACATAAAGTACGATCATAGTGCACATAACAAAACTAAGCAGACAGAATATAGTTTCCATTAGCCTTTAATGGAAACACGGTTATCGCCCCTGATATCAGTGACGAAATTCACGTTTCATATAAAAAGAAAAAGTACATGTATTTTTTCACGTACATGTACAAATGGGGGGAAAATCCCAAAATCAGAACTGAAATTTATTTACAATAACAAAACTATATATTCAGCGCTGAAATCAGAATATCCTGGTCTGATGCCAGGTCCTCACCACACCAGAATCACTTGGTCCCTCCCAAAAGCAGTAGGATAAGTAATAATCTTATCTTTTATAATGGGCAATAACCAATTCAACTCCCAGGTAACAAAAGAGCGCCAAAGATAAAAATGTACTGAAGGGTCAAACCAGGCAAATAGTGATTCCTATATGGAGGAACCACTACCGTTAATTTACGTCGTCTCGTTCTCCCGACCACCACCACGTAAAGTTTTGTATTACTTTTATAATCGTTTTTTTTTTAACAGATGGAAAATATACAAATTAGGTCACAATTAACAACTAAAGTGTAAATCAGATCTGATTAGCTATTCTGTAGAGGAAGCCTACATATATCATTTATTTGTTTGTTGGGGTCTAACGGCCTATCAACAGATGCGGTCATTTAAGGCCGGGTCAATGGGTTTAGTAATAAATCCTATATATTACATGTACAAGTACATGTTCAAGTACATGTACAAATGGGGGGGGATCCTAAAATCAGAAATGAATATTTACAATAAAGAAACTATATACTCAGCCCTGAAATCAGGATGATCCTGGTCTGATGTCAGGTCCTCGCCACACCAGAATCACATGGCCCCTCCCAAAAGCAGTAGGATCAGTAATAATCTTACTACTTCTATAATGGGCAATAACCCAATTCAACTTCCAGGTAACAGAAAGAGCGAAAGATGAAAACGTACCTGAGGGCCAAACCAGGCAAATCGTGATCCATACGTATTACTTTTATAATATTTTTTTTCAGATGGAAAATAATATTTATTGTGTCACAATTAACAACTAAAGTGTAAATCAGATCTGATTAGCTATTAAGTAGAGGAAGCCTGCATGTATGAATGGAATAGTAACTCTGCTACAGACGGTACAGGAGTAGATTGCAAGAGTTATTATTCGCAACTACAATAAAATGGTTCAATAATAATGAGACATCAGTGATTCTATATTTTATGTACATATTGGTGTCGTTTTTCTAGTTTCGATGTAGAACCAATAATTCATTAAACTGTGTTTATTCCATTGGGTGACAGTCCAGTTGTTACATTTATAATAGTATAGCCAATTGTTCTCGTCATTTTTTAATTTTATTTCCACTTCAAGGGACCAGGGGTCTCAGAAATGTAATTTCCGTTACGTACATTTACATGACGTAAATATAGCTTTACATTTACATTTTTTTCTTTTCAACGGCATAAAACATACAACTGAAGTGGCATCTATTTAGAAAAGTGTCAAGAATATGGTAAGCTAATTGTATTAGTGCGAAACAGAGAAATTTAGTAGCAAGTCGTGGAATTTCTCATTTATGGTAACCCAACAACATATGTATTTAATATGAATCAGTAAAGTTAAGCAAAACAAAATAGCTTGGCAACTAACAGAATGCCGTGTTTTACCACATGTACCAAACATCGTTATAAAGCTACATTTAATTATTAGCACAGCCTCCAAAAATATGGGCGTAACGGCAATGATTATGTAACGGTAATGACAAAACGTAACGATAATGACTTTCCATTTATTTAAAATACTAATACAGCATATATAACAAACATATTTATACTTTGAATCTGTTGTACAATATAACTTCAAGTTAGTGTTTACTTTTAATGTGATTGCCAATAGAAACCCACATTCCTTGAAGCTGTGTCTGTTTTTGTTGTTTCAGAGCTTTTACTAATTAAATCCTGATATATAAATGTTGTAGGTCTGAATAAATGTGCCATTACTGACCGACAACTGATGGGACCTGGTTTATATCTAATTGATGTGTATAAACTGTGAACGGTAATGATGCATGTAATGTGTAACCTTAAAATTCCGAATACAGACCGGCCTCGTTCTCGGCAATGACTTAAGTTGTGTTACCACCGTGTTTATTTATAAATTGGGCGCCCATAAACAGTGTTCATTGCACAATTAGTAGCTGAAAGGAAAGTAGAGAAAAGTGAGGTTACTCTGATTTTACATTTTTTGTTCAGCGTAACGGTAATGATTCGATTTCGCGGGTCAGCTAGTATACAGTACTGATACATTAACGTCAGTATTTTTGACAACAAAAGGCAAATTTATTGCAGAATAAGTTTAATGTCAATGTTAAACTATTTTAATTCAGATGCAATGTATAGTAAAGTAGAAATGGACAAGATTTGAGAATTACGGGCTTGTGAAATGTGCTGATTGATGATCGGGACATGCCCATTTGGTGACCATACATATGCCAACAACAGAAAATAATAACTAAACACACATAAAAAGAATTTTAAATACTGTTTTCTTAATGGATTGGTATTATACATATTTTCTTTACTGAAAAAAAAAGAATTTTCCTTATAAATTGTGTGATTTGTCAGTAAATTACACCGGGACACCAGATGTACATAAAATATAGAATCACTGACATACATATCTGTACATGTATCAAACCAATGAAAACTGACATTCTGATCTGCATATAAAAAATGTCATTTCGGCTAATTCTGACCACCGGCTAATGCACAATTCACGTAATGTTTTGCCCAGCTTACTTCAGAATAAATTATGTTGATTTTGGAATAAATCAGCTGATTAACGGTATACAATTTTATCCCATTCCGATAGTTTGGTAAAAAGTTATTCAGAACATGGTCAAAATGATTAGTGGTCCTGCTAAACTAAATTAATAGATCAACAACAGATCTGTTAAAAAAAGCTTCATAAACCAATAATACACATGCAAATATACTGACATTGGTTATCATTTTATTCCCGTATTATTCACAAAACTTAAGGACAAAATGGACTGATATTTTGATCAAATTTGGCTGGGTCTCCGCTAGGCGGATACAGATAATAGACGACAGATGAAATATTAAAAGCCATCTGTTTAGCCGTGATTATCTCGGCTAAGAACTGCCTTGAATGTTCAGGGAATTTAGACTGAATATGGACATTTTCACGAAAATTATTATTAGGTGCGCAGAATTAACAGACACGATTGTAATCCCAACAAACATACAGTCTCCACCCCCGCCCATATTTCGTGAGGTCATCCCAATCAAGCAAAGAAGTCCCTCATCACACCCCAGACCAAACATGGGTACCCTGTGTACAAATAAATTTTAGGAAGCCCGTGCACCCACTGCAATACAAATACTTAATACAAATACTGCACTTCAATTTTTTTACTTGTTTGGTCACTGTTGTTATAGTTTTCTAAATCGTGTAAACACGTGACTTTCTGAAAACACTTGTCTTAAGAAAACAACATGAATAATCAGACATGTAAAATATTGGTGTGTGCAAAGCCACATACACGGTGCGAAGCCGGGTACACTTACTTAATGGAAATTTAATACTGCACAGGCCTATATTCATGATATTTCGGGGAAAAGTCACGGCTGTGCAAATGCAGTGTACCTGGATTCAATTTTTTACTTATTTCATCACTGTTGTTACAGTTTTTTTAAACACATTTGACTCTCGGGGGGGGGGAATGAAAGTAGTTTCTTTTTTAAGTGGCTAAAAGCCTATATAGACAATAGATAACAGATAATAACCTAAAATTTTAGATAATGAATTGACTTGTTGGACTGAAAACATATATTAAAAGTGAATCTACAATTATCGAGGTGCCACAAACACACAGAGTCCGAGATGCACCATAAATTAGAAATTAGCTATTTAAACAACAATTGTGGAAACAACATTGGTCGCGAAAACCAATGACTCGGCACATGTGTGTGTGTTTTTTTGGACACATTAATGATTGTTAAAAGCACAGGCAATGTTAAATATCCCCCACCCACTTGAATTCATGTTAGATTGAATACAATGGAATTATTTTAGTAGCCCTGTGGTTAAAAGTGCTGTCGAAGTCAGCACTATTCAAATATTGGTCAACAGTAATAAAGAAATAATTCCTACCTGAAACGAATGTTTCGTGTCTGGTAGCTAGGTAGTAGTAGTAGACTTATGTAAAATGTAGGTCAATTATTGATGCGTCTTGGCTGTCGCCGTATTGTCCTCTCAACTTTAGCAAATTTGTAGAAATGTACGTCTGTAGCATTCACAAATCGACGAGTACACAATGAGTATCTGTATTTCCGTATTTAGAGCTTATCAACAATGAAGACTGCAATCATTTCACGATGACCAGTACGTGTAATGGCAATATGACCAATCATTGTAGTATTACGCGTTTGGCAGGTAAACTAAAATAAAGCCAGTAACAAATAGATAATGACAACACTCACTTCCTTATATTATACATGTATGTTATTAGTTGATTGAATTGTGGATATAGCAAACGTATATACCTTTTAAAAGATTTTATTTTCAGAATTATTTTTTATAGCGTAACTATAATTAACCATAATTAACACGAAATATAGTATGACGTCACAATGAAAATACAATCGCATTAACAACAAATAGCTGACTTTTTAAACGTCAATTTGTTATTGGTTGGTATATTACATTAAAAAAATGTGTCCTGTGTCCAATAAATTGGACACATGACACTATGGCGTTTAGTAAAAAGGTTCAAATAATGACTATATGTGTACCACACGTTCTAAATGAGGCTCCATACGGGATAATCTATTTAAACTAAATTTCATTGGGAAGCTATTTTTTGCAAATTACATGCGTATTATTATTTTCATATAACCTATCAATGTTTACAGGTGTTATCATGTTTCAATATTGAACTAACGTATAGCTTGTTGGTATTGGCACACTTTCATTTTACGAAGTTTCCCGCAGCGAACCCCATTCGGCCCATCGACCGATTGTAATTATAGAACGCCTATAGGCGTTCTATGAAAATTGTCATAACAATGTCCCGTTTCACTATACTATACTGCGCAGTCTAATCTGTGGCTACAGTGATGTAGAATACCGCATGGTATATTGTATCCCCGGAAAACAACATGTACCATATTAATCTCTTACTCTATGTATAGATGTACTTAATATGTGTTTAATGTTTAAAGTGACATATAGGTCCATCGGGCCGGGTGTAGTTAATTTCTGTATTATTGTTGCTACATGTTTTATTAAATATACGTATATATGATGTATTGTTAATCAATCAATCGCTACAACATTCTATTATATTTTGCATTATCTTTGTATTATCTTATGCCACATCGAAACTCTAACATTCCGTTATTTTGTGTTTGTCAGGAACATTGAGTTGTAAATGGTGTGTGTAATCATAGCTGGAAGAGGAGCCTGCCGTTATACATGTACATTATAACGCCATTTATTTCATAACGACCTATTACTAGAAATAATAATGACTCATTAATTTATAAATGATTTTATTATAATATGTTGTTAAGCAATTTATGGCGTTATACAGTATTATGCATTTCTTTATGTATATCTGTGTATATATGTCCTATCCAATAATCAATCAATCAATCAATTTTGTGTTTGTTTTGCTCATTTATGATATTATGTTAATAAATATGAAAATATACTAGTGTTATCTTGTGAAAAACTCAAACTCCATGACAATGTGCATGATGACATCAATGTATCAAAAAGAAACATGTTAGCATAGGTAATATTCGTTGGCCATATCCATTTTTCTTCGTGTATTACTACATATAAACAACATATATACATTAATATGCGCTTTTATCTTATTTAGTATCAATTGTTTAACCATAAAACGATATAAAACTAAACATAAAAAAAATAATATTGGGGCCGAGGTGTCTTAGGGCCGAGGTGTCTGGGGCCCAGGTGTCTTAGGGCCGAGGTGTCGTAGGGCCGACATGTCTTAGGGCCGAGACATCACTAAAGCATTTTAACTATATATTCCCCACCTAGTGAATTTACAATGACCATTTTACATGTAATAATTTTCATCGGTGAAACAACCGTCATGTTTCTAACAAGCATAATAGATCGTTATCAGGGTACAGGAGTGTGATATTTGATTAGGAAACATACTGGTCGCAAATCACATAAGCCCCATTTCTCCAGTCACAGCCACATATTAGTTATCCACACACATTTCAGATACATAAAGAATGTCTGTGTTCCGTCTCTCTATATGTCCATTTCATATTTATGCAACAATGACAATTACCATGATTACTATGTTGTGTATTCCAATATGAACCTCTCTGATACATACATGTATAAGTATTACTCTCGGCTGTTGACAGGCCTTTAATATAGGGTTAACTGTATTGTAATTTTGAAATTTGCGGCGTATATCAGAAAAAGATAGGTCGGACAATCTGTTTAATGGCGACGCGCTAGCGGAGCCATTAATCATGTTTTCCGAGCTATCATTTTCTGATATACGCTGCAAATTTCAAAATTACAATGCGGTTAACCTATTTCTAAAATACTCCTTTACTGTTTTGCAAACTTTATCGATAGACGAGGTCAAATTTCAGAAAATGTTAATGGTGGAGGCATTTCATGTTTACGGCTGGCAAACAATATTTTTAGACGTATTTATATGTTCTAAATCGATCTAGGGGGTTTACCCGACTGTATTTTCAACGGTTAACCCTTAAACGTGACAAATTCAAAATGGCAGCCACCGAAACTTGACAAATTCAGTTTCGGTCATATCTTTGGTACTAAACATGATACGAACATAAATGAAACATCTTTTTGTATGTTTTCAGGTACACGGAATCCGTTGAGATCATTATTTAACCCTCAATATGCCAATAAATCAATATCGCCGCCATATTAGGGCACATTTGATCAATGATTGCGTGCAATTCATATAGAGACTTATATAAATTAGTGATTTAACTTCATCATAATGTCATGGTTCTGGTATGGGATATATTAACTGTCAAGATTACAGTTATAGTTATATTTTGTCACTGATCATCTTTGTACAGGAATGCAGCTTAGCTTCATAATGAATTATTACTACATGTACTATATACATTGTTGCATATCATTAGTATAATGCAGAAACTGTTGTCAACATTTCGTTTATTTTATAACTTGCTTATATCAAATGGCAACACACGAATAATACATGTATAGCATTTCAGAAATATGCCCAAAGTTATGTTGTTACATTACATTACTATTTTGTGTAAAACCACTTAGGGTAACTGAGTTCATGTGCCATCAGTTAGAATGTTCCGACATTCATCGCCATGCTTGTGACATTTGCAAGCCTCAATACACGGTAAGCTTATTTTTCTGCAACCGCAGAGCCTACTCAGGCATCCCTTGGTACATCCACATGACATGATCTCTGAGCATGCTTTTGGAATGGGTGGGAGAGAGAGAAGTCGCGGTACTAACTGTGCATCCTTACGATCCCAACCCATATCTGTGATGTGAAATCATGATGTGAAATCGTGTTGCATCCGATTTTGGAGGTAGAGCTTCTTGTGCTCGTCCTATACAGAACAGTTTAACTCGTGCCTCGTCACACGTGTCTGCTTTGGGTACTCGATATAGCTGACAGATGAACTTCTCTGCCGATTTAGTGATGTCTTCGGTGATGTGGCCCTTCCCCAGATGACTCAAGTTGCTGTGGTGATGCTGGAAGACACGCCATGCAGTCTTCTTGCTGTGTCCACTGAGTTGAGAAACACTGTCACATCCAGTGATTGCGTGAAAAGCTAGTATTGATGATACTTGCTTGATGGGTACTTGACGACGAATATCATGTACTGGGATATATTTTGGATGTTTTGATGTGCCAGCTTTCGTCAGCAGATTCGTTCATCCCATTTGGTCATAGTGAGCGAGCAGCAACACAAGGACATCGGTATCGCGTACCGACACAACCATTGTCTCCATATGAGCATGAGCACAGTGCAAAATTAGACGTGTATCAGCTTCCTCGTGATCGGCCTCAACCATGGACAGGTCTAGTGTCGGGACTGAAGACTTGACGATCGTAGCTTCGGAGAATCCTCCAGCAACAACCATTGTTTGACCACTAGGGCTGTGATCGATCAGATAGTTTGACAGTAACAATGCAAGATCTGCCTTGTTATCTTCGAGTGCCATGAAATTGAACCAGTCAGATGGCAGCGGAACTGACTCACTTTCGATTTGACGTCGTACTGGTTGTTTTCCTTTCTTGCGCTTTGTTCTCGTTCCTGCTTTGATCGACTCCGGTCTGTAACGATCAAACGTAACATCAATCCTCTGAAAAGTCCCATTTTATACACAGCTGCTGCAATGTCTTTGCATATTCACCAAATGTCTTTATGTTTGGGGGTTTCGAAAGAGCCATCACCAACGCCTGACCATCAATCAGCAAGCAACTTGGGGGGTAGTGACCAGTTAATTTAAAATTATCAATTTCACGCCCTCGGACAGTATGCATTTAATTCAATATTCCAAATAAGTGGGCAGACAGCAATATGAGTTCGACATTTGTGACCTAGACACACTAGAAGCTTTCACATAAACACAAATATGCTGCTGTATTAGTGCTCCTTACCTATGCAGGAATGTGAAATATCTTGGTGCAGCCTCTTTAAAATTGTCCAATTCTGAGGTAAAATATTCACTTTAAAACCATGCCGTGCCACGCTACTTGCTGAACTACAGATTGAATGTTGTATGTGTTCTCAATCATCATCCAGAGGCAAATGCACTATCATGGTGCAAACCAGTTCCCATCCATGAGTTTTCTCTCAAATAAATTCTTGTTTGAAACTCCCAGAAAAATCTTTTGTTTTCATTAGTTTTTGTCACAACATACCCTCAATTCGTATTTGGCCATTTCTGATCAATGGGAACAGGTCAGATGGCCCTGGAATGAGCATTCATCAATTAATACTATGTAAAATCTGAATAAAATACAAAATCAACTACAAAAAATTCATTAAACAATTAAAATGAATTTTAATCAGCAGAAAGTGTAATATTTATAAATTTCACCGGTGCCATTATACGAAACTAGCGGTTAACTGGTCACTGCTACCTTGGTACATCAAGTGAAATAGTAGGTGGTGTCAGTACGTCCTTGGTCAATATGTCGGCTAGCAGAGACTTGTTCGGTGAATGCAGGGTACCATTGGTTGTGGCGAGAGACAGCGGAACAGACATAAGCTCATGCTGGAGAATTTTGTCTAAGTTGACTTCACGGCCTGCCCTGTAAGCCGTTATGAGCCGTTGCAAGATGTTTCTGCCCATCTTTATCGTGCTTTGTTTCCATTTGACGTCTTGTACAACAGTGTACAGTGAAGCAAATGTCAGAGCTTTATTCTTGTGAATGGGAGGTTTGAGATCGACATGCTGGTCATTATCTGGAGCCAGACAGATAAGTTTCTTAACAAACGCATTAAGCTGCTTTTTACCAAGGCATTCTGCTCCAAGTAACGACGCCTGGATGGAGTCAGTGACCAGATCCTTGTTGATCATGTTCTGTAGTGTATCGAATTTGTTATGGAACACTCCATGCTGCTTCAGAGATGTTGCCATTCTTGCTTCATCTCCATCATCTTTCATCCTCCTTCCTTTGGTACACTCCGTGTGGGTGTAGACGTCGTCATCATCATCCATGGTTGCGTGGAACATTTGTTTGTGTGCGATGCTATCAGTGTCCTGAGGTTATAAGACAGAGTCCATCGGCTAAGTGAAGAAGCTACCTTGGTGATGCTGACTAAGCCCCCACTCTTCTTTCCAGTGACATTCAACCATTCTGTGCTCTGGTCTGGAGAAACTTGATCGAATCGTCGATTTTCATGCTTGACCACAAAATATCCCTGCTGAAACTCACGAGGATGTCTGGAGGGAGCTTGGCCATCTCAGCCATGTATACCGTACCCCATCGTGCATAGTTACAATGTCATATCTGAAGAATAATGGAAGCATACGCCCGAAAGCATACAGGTGGAGTTCCCGTAATCCATCACGCTGTGCCCTGGTGAAGTAGAGTAAGATGCTGACCATCACCATGTAATCCCACCAGAATTCTGCGTTCGGGTCTTCTTCTTTTAGCAGTTTGACAAAATTAAGGATGGGCTGGTGGAACCTCTCGAATGTCAGGGTGTCTACCATCTGTGATATAGCTTCAGTGTCTGACGACGGCCCAAGGGAATCCAGTTCTGCCCTAAGCTCAACATCAACAGAGTCCAGGTGTGCATTCAGTTGTGGGAGTAGTAATTGCCACAAGGCCTGCAATGTGAGTTTGTGTGTTCGCATTGCACGAGCATAGCCTTTGCCGGATAACACATTCTGAGCTGCATTAGCACCTAATACATCACATTCTACCCACAACTCACACAGGCCAGATTCGTCCATATGGCGGCCAATGACTCCAAAGCAGGGTATTGGGATATCCTTGTATTGGTCAACAGACCATTTCAGTTCCATCAACTTCGGATATAGGCCCTCATCCACTGTTAGAACTACATGTTCCTGTTTCATTGATTGAGCTACGTGCAGCACTCGCCTGACGACAGTGTTCAGCGTATCAATGTCGTGTGCAGGAGCCTGTATTATGGGTAGATACCCCAATGATGTTTGCTCTGGATTGACCGTGCTTGCACTTTGGTTGAAGAAAGTCCAAGAAGGCATTGGTTCCTGAGAAGATCGAGTTATTGTGAATGCCATGTCAGTCGCATGGGCTTTCGTCGCTGATGGGCATTCATCCATCAATTGTGTAAACCAACCAGGTGTTATTTCCTCATTGTAGGGTCCTTCGGTGGTTCCGCGGTTAGGTGTTGGCATTATGTCGTTCATAGCAACTGGGATGTGCAGTGTTCCTGTATTGGAGAACTTGATACCCTCGAGTAGATTAGTTTTAGGTGTGCCTCTCTGCCATGCTACTACCTGGGTGGCATGGAATGTTCCTTTTCCATCTAAAGTGGCCTCGTTTATGTCCACATTGTCTGTGGAAAAATGAACGAAACGTCCTTCGACCAAGTTGGAAGGCACGACAGCACCATTGTCATCCATGGTGCTTAGTGTTCTTTCAGCTAGCGCTGTGTCCAGCATGATAACATTACGGTAACTCATCACGTGACCAGCTTTATGAAACATGTCAACGAGCTCCTTCGAACGTGTTGCTTGTTGAAGAGTACTTCCAATTCCAATGTGTTTTGGAGTAGTAATATAGACGAGATCCTGAGCAATGCTAAGTATTCTGGTTTGACGGAATGAGTCATGTTTGTCATCATTATTGTCATCATTGTTCACATTGTTCAGCATCCTCATTGTTCACGTTGTCCTCTAACAGTTGTTGGCCCCCCAGGAGTAGGTTGAGGAACAAGTACAGACTGTCTGGTACATACTCTATTGCCCTGTCCTCGCTGATTTCGATTCCATCAGGCTTCGGATGTGATAGCATATCACCTCGTATGCGTAGTGCAACATGCACCATGGAGAGAAATGAGTCATCCGTTTGATGCGTGAACGTGGGAATAGTGAGCTCTACGCCATCATCCTTCACCATGACAGATAATGGGATGTGGCGAAACTTTGTTGGGACGAGTAGTGTTCTGGGTTCGGTGCGTGCTTGATCATGGAGAACTGCAAGTTCATACACTATGCGTACGTTCAGCTAACTTATATTTGAATGTGCTCAGTGAGTTCTAGGATATCAGCATGTGATGCTAATTGTTCAAGCTCATGATGGAGCCAAAGCAACACTACATCGCTGGCAGTTAGTGCTGATTTGCTTATTTTGTCAGTCCTACGTTTGAACCTGACATGACAGCTACTGTCATGTTTGCCATCAGCCGCTTTCAGGTCATTTACGTAGGCCAGTCGTGTCCTCAAAATTGGGTCATACTTAGATGCTTCTAGGATCCGTTTGCTAACGGGCGTCTCTTGTATGAGATGGACTTTTTCCTTTGTCTCTTTTTGGCAAAATATGCACAATTTCCAGTTGAGTTGTGCCACCTTGCTTCTTAGAAGGATTTCTTGTGATTGAGCAACGGATGTGGGTGCTGATGAACAAGATTGAATTTGATCAACTGTTATATATGTAGCTCTCAGTCTTTCGAGTTTATGAGACATTGTATAGGAGGCACGGCATCCATTGTGACATACTAGCAATGGTGAAGGACACGCAGCTAACGCATCAGTGAGCCGATCAGTTGCAGATCTGAAATTGTCATTTCGTAACTTCAGTCGAATTTGTCTTGCATTATGGATTATCTTTAGGCCGTCAGATATAGGTGTAAATAGTTTTTGCTGTTTATTGTCTTCTTGGCATATTATACATTTGTCATAATGGATTGCTTGTACCTGAAAACATACAAAAATATGCCTGCACACTTGTTTCAGAGTTACTTTTTCCATTTTTCTGACCAGCTACCCTCCCTATTAGACTCTGAAGGCCTTGAATGACATTGCCCTGCTGTGATCCACCTTAAACCATTGTCTCTCAGGTGACCTTCATTCGACCTTGACCTACATTTTCTGCTAGTTTTACAAATCATTTTACGTATTTCTGTCCGTTTCGCACCAAATACAGCCACTAAGCCGACCATGCTTGTGCTACTTCATCAATTTGTGGTACTCATATGAAGCCAATGTACATGTGACCTTGAACTGACGCTGACCTACTTTCTATGCTCGATTTACTCCATCCTTTTACATTAAATGTGCACTCTGTGAATGTGGCCTTGTCGCAGCAGTGGGTGTGAAATGGTAGAGCTCTGCTATTGTCCGATAGCTATTATTTTTACAGTTTTTAAGTTTACTGACGAGCAATAAACAACAAGTACTGTGCTACTATGTGTATTATTTATCTCTTAGTAGGGTCTTGAACCTACTGAGGGCCCTTGAAAGAACTTGTATGTCAGTGACATTATGAAAATGTTCAAATCTGCCGATAATTTCTCGAAAATATGCACAGTCTTTACTGGTTCAAGGTCACATACATATCTTGCTAATACATGTGAAGCAGCTGTAGTGCTTGTTAAGCAGTGTAATGAAGTGCTCGTATAGTTTGCGCCTCCCTACATAGCAACACATCAGCAGTAACACTGTTGTAGCAAAATGCTGTTTCGACCCAAATCTGACCACTTTCCGAAGCTGTACCACCACCCTTAACATTAATTTGTGACAGACACTTCTACACAATATACATTTAATATTAGGTTTATTCTGTTTGGAATTGACCACCCTACTAGTAAATGAACGAAAATGTGCAATGACAAAAGGGGTCTGCATGCTTAAGGTAGCAGTGACCAGTTAGCCGCCAGTTTCGTATAATGGCACCGGTTTAATTTATAAATATTACACTTTCTGCTGATTAAAATTCATTTCAATTGTTTAATGAATTTTTTGTAGTTGATTTTGTATTTTATTCAGATTTTACATAGTATTAATTGATGAATGCTCATTCCAGGGCCATCTGACCTGTTCCCATTGATCAGAAATGGGCAAATACGAATTGAGGGTATGTTGTGACAAAAACTGATCAATATTGAATTAAATGCATACTGTCCGAGAGCGTGAAATTAATAATTTTAAATTAACTGGTCACTATCATGCACTATCATGGTGCAAACCAGTTCCCATCCATGAGTTTTTTCTGAAATAAATTCTTGTTTGAAACTCCCAGAAAAAGCTGTTGTTTTGATCAGTTTTTGTCACAACATACCCTCAATTCGTATTTGCCCATTTCTGATCAATGGGAACAGGTCAGATGGCCCTGGAATGAGCATTCATCAATTAATACTATATAAAATCTGATAAAATACAAAATCAACTACAAAAAATCATTAAACAATTGAAATGAATTTTAATCAGCAGAAAGTGTAATATTTATAAATTTCACCGGTGCCATTATACGAAACTGGCGGCTAACTGGTCAGTGCTACCTTAAGCATGCAGATCCCTTTTGTCATTGCACATTTTCTGTCATTTGCTAGTAGGGTGGTCAATTCCAAACAGAATAAACGTAATATTAAATGTATATTGTGTAGAAGTGTCTGTCACAAATTAATGTTAAGGGTGGTGGTACAGCTTCGGAAAGTGGTCAGATTTGGGTCGAAACAGCATTTTGCTACAACAGTGTTACTGCTGATGTGTTGCTATGTAAGGAGGCGCAAACTATACGAGCACTTCATTACACTGCTTAGCAAGCACTACAGCTGCTTCACATGTATTAGCAAGATATGTATGTGACCTTGAACCAGTAAAAACTGTGCATATTTTCGAGAAATTATCGGCAGATTTTAACATTTTCATAATGTCACTGACATACAAGTTCTTTCAAGGGCCCTCAGTAGGTTGAAGACCCTATTAAGATATAAATAATACACATAGTAGCACAGTACTTGGTGTTTATTGCTCGTCAATAAACTTAAAAACTGTAAAAATAATAGCTATCGGACAATAGCAGAGCTCTACCATTTCACACCCACTGCTGCGACAAGGCCACATTCACAGAGTGCACATTTAATGTAAAATGATGGAGTAAATCGAGCATAGAAAGTAGGTCAGTGTCAGTTCAAGGTCACATGTACATTGGTTTCATATGAGTACCACAAATTGATGAAGTAGCACAAGCATGGTCGGCTTAGTGGCTGTATTTGGTGCGAAACGGACCGAAATACGTAAAATGATTTGTCAAACTAGCAGAAAATGTAGGTCAAGGTCGAATGAAGGTCACCTGAGAGACAATGGTTTAAGGTGGATCACAGCAGGGCAATGTCATTCAAGGCCTTCAGAGTCTAATAGGGAGGGTAGCTGGTCAGACAAATGGAAAAAGTAACTCTGAAACAAGTGTGCAGGCATACAGGTCACTGTTTACGACACCGCGGGCCAACTAGTTTCAGCCCAATGTGAAAATACACTAACCGAGATGCAATTTCTTGTTCTTCTACTGGTCTGGTTATTCTTGCCAGGTGGCTACCATCCAGATACAGGCTAGCAGCAGCTTAAATGGAATAAGTGACACATACAGCCGAGTCGGGTAAACTAGAGACATTCAGTGAAAGATGCGGTCCTAACTGTGCGGACTAAGGCGGTCAATCTACACAAAATAGACATTTCTGTTATTAAATAGATCTACATTTAACACAAATTCAGAGAAATGTCCTTCAACTACACTTTCCAGGCTAATCGTTGTGCAACACAGTGAAATCCGTCCAGAAAATCATCAAGATATCAAACATCAGAATTTCACCATTTAGTTGTTGTATTTTCAGCTTGAGAGGCTTCCCTGCTAAAATGCCTCAAAACATTCATCAGACACATGTCAGCTGTCCTGAAATGGTATTTTCAATGTCGATAAATGTTTACGTCAACATTGAAATGTAACAAATGACAGAAATGGCAAATTTAGGAAATCATGTTTTGCCTTAAGGGGGCAGTGACCAGTTAATTTAAAATTATCAATTTCACGCTCTCGGACAGTATGCATTTAATTCAATATTCCAAATAAGTGGGCAGACAGCAATATGAGTTCGACATTTGTGACCTAGATACACTAGAAGCTTTTACATAAACACAAATATGCTGCTGTATTAGTGCTCCTTACCTATGCAGGAATGTGAAATATCTTGGTGCAGCCTCTTTAAAATTGTCCAATTCTGAGGTAAAATATTCACTTTAAAACCATGCCGTGCCACGCTACTTGCGGAACTACAGATTGAATGTTGTATGTGTTCTCAATCATCATCCAGAGGCAAATGCACTATTATGGTGCAAACCAGTTCCCATCCATGAGTTTTCTCTGAAATAAATTCTTGTTTGAAACTCCCAGAAAAATCTGTTGTTTTGATCAGTTTTTGTCACAACATACCCTCAATTCGTATTTGCCCATTTCTGATCAATGGGAACAGGTCAGATGGCCCTGGAATGAGCATTCATCAATTAATACTATGTAAAATCTGAATAAAATACAAAATCAACTACAAAAAAATCATTAAACAATTGAAATGAATTTTAATCAGCAGAAAGTGTAATATTTATAAATTTCACCGGTGCCATTATACGAAACTGGCGGCTAACTGGTCACTGCTACCCAGGTCACCAACCAGGACGTTTCGGACCAGGACGTTTCATAAGCAAGCCGGCTGTGTCTTTGACAATAATACCAGAATACCACTCGGGACATTTTATGTGAGTTACCCCATGTTTTGGTCGGCAAGCAAGCTAAGCTGGAGTAAAACAGGACAAATACATTGTTATGCACTTTCAAGATGACGGCCACGCAAGTAAATGAGTTTTGTGACATACAAAACAAAATTAGGTGGTAGAACCGATGAAACTGGGATATATATAACCCGGTTCCACATAATGTACACAGTATGTATCGTGCATTCCAATAATATTCCCTCAACCCATTCCGAGTCATCAGGAGGACCAGGATGCAAATGTGTAGTTGGCACATGTACTTATAAAATCATGTATATAGTAAACTACTGAAATATAATATGTGTCATATGAGAACATGAGTGTGTATAACGGTCATCCATTACCATTGTAAGTGCACACCAGTGCATGCATCATAGCCATTGCCTAATACATGCATGTATATTACTCCATTAGAGGCACCCATTACGATATTGCATTTTGTAAGTGAGGGATTGTAAGTAAATACATAACCATAATTTCATAATATTGACCTTTGATAACATGTAAGGTTGATATACCATTTCATAATGTTCATATAAACAAAGAAATTGAAGGTGCGTGATCTTTCTAAAAGCATGAATATGCTCTTCAAATATATCCACTATATTCACATAGCTGCTATGTACGCATACATTAACTATTGTGTCCAATATGTTTCAATATTCGGTGTTCTTAGTTATAGCACACGTGTTATTCTATACCTGTTGTGTCAAATTACCAAGAACCAAAAAGGGTTTAGCTTTGTAATCAACTTGTAATAGTTCCGATTGGCATATGCCTGCATACCATTCGGATAGCAGCATCATTAGTGATTCCAAATATACATGTACAATGTACATTGCTTATATTTAGTATTTGCATTTCATACTGTGCCAAAATAAATAATTGATAAATGTGGCTAAACGTATGTATGACTTCTGAAGTTATGTATATTTCCTCCAAGCTGATGTGTATAATTATATAACTATATATACACGGATAGCCATATTTAGTGGTGTAATTGTTCCAAAGGTGATTCAGATGGAAACTCATGAATCAGTAGGACAATAACAGTACACAAAGGATGTGCCCATTTTCACTAAAATCCCCGAATTTATCAATTTACATCAATCAAATCATTTGTATTACACAAGCTCATGTGTTACCACGTGCAGCCACACACACCCATAGGACCGTCAATATACGTTTTTTTTATTTTACTATGTAATCGGATCAGGATTGTGGCCGCATTGTACCACACTTTTGCATTTTGTTGGCTCTTTTGGTGTCATCGGAATATATATTTCTCGATTTGACAACAGGTAATGTCATTCTAATGATAAAAAAATATATATAATCATGTACCATGTGCATAATTAGTTACTGAATGCAGAATTATATTTACATTCTACATGTACCTGTTTAGCACATATATACGATGTACTACACGTTGTTTGTAGCTAATAGACATGTCTTTGTCTCCATATACCACTATGTGGCATTGAATCCACATAACAATGCCTATGGTTTTCTTTCAAATGTATAACTCTCCTGATGGACAATCATATTTCATTACTAAAGCAACCCGATACATGTATTCGAGTATATGTCAAGGACTAGCACATGTTCGTGTCATCGCAAGAAGCAGGACCTCCTCAAGTATTTCAAGAAATTTAGGCTATATTATACATATACATCCATAAATATCACATTTCCTAATTACAAAAGCGACCATGTTGATGATCATCTTGAAACTGACAATCATGTTGACACTGTATATGATTAAATTATTGGTGTATTAGTTTCAATACTGTTTAATTAGAAAAATAAATACAGCTCATCTAGTGGTTAATGTAGAACTGTTTACAACAGTGACTGTATGAATTATATATCGTTACCATGTATTGTATTTATTTTCCAATGTTTGCAACTCACGACCAAGGGTTAATTTAAATTGTTGGCACATGGGAAGACATATGTGGGATGCTTAATGTGGGAGAAAGCCATACATGTTTGCAATAGGCATACGCATGCCATTCATCATACCATACTACATATTGCCGTGGCAAATGATCATCATGCTCGCTTAATTGTGAGAAGCGTGTACGTTACCAATAATAGCATTGTATTCCTTGTCAACAGTCAATCCATTTTGGAAAACACTTTGAAACAGTTCTTCAATAGTCGAACTGATTGAAATAAAACCGTATTTGTCGTTGAAAATAAGTAGAATATCATAATATATACATAACAATGTTAGTGTTGTTTACTTACTGTAAGCTGCAGCTTCATCGTCAATATTATTGAACATCTGACCATTATATATAATTATAGCATTATATGCCTTGATATGTATATTTTATCAAATGATTTGATTTTCATACCTCAAACTGGTATGTGCACATGTAATAGGTGCATGAAATATGTTTATGACAACTCCATACAGTAAAGAATAGAACAAACCAGCGGCCATTTTGACAATTGTGAAAGGATATTGCATCACTATCTCCTGTATTTTCCATTTAGTTGTGAGGGAACGCAATGTATATGTGTTTCAACTTTATGAATGTCTGTATTCGTTCGTAACAGCACGTGACTCGTAGAAAAATGTTGTACAACAGCCTATATCGGCAGCCATTTTGAAATATATTGTAATTTGCTGATGGAATTACTGGCTCAAAGTCTTCCACTTACAATTTCAAAAGATGCATTAAAACACATTTTCGATTTGTTGTCCTTCTGTTCTAAACAATTGATAGAAATACTAATTGATTATTTGCAATAATTTGTGTATTTGCATATTTCTGCGCTCTCTTGGATCTTGAATTGTCAAACAGCTCCTTTACAATTTAGCCACTTATTTGAATCGTCGACAACTAAATATATCGCTGGTCACAATGGCACGTAATCGAAACAGGGGCCCGTTTCACTAAACTTCGTACGACTAAAATGTTCGTAAGTGGAAAAGTATTATAGTCTGTAAATTTTACATTAAAAATGTTTTCTTGTAAACATTTATTGAATTTATATTTATTGAGCATAGGCTGCAGCAGCCTATGCCCAATAAATGTAAATCCATCAATTGAACTTTCCAGACGATCCTGAATTTGTACTTATGAACATTTTAATCGTACGAAGTTTAGTAAACGGCCCCCAGTACTGGGGCAGATGTAAATGGCGACGGTGCCTGGCATGTACGCGTGCTCTTCCGTTTATTCGTTCTGAATATGATCATACTATAATTATATTGTGCAAATATAAGTATTGTTATATTTTTGTATCAGCTTTCACGATTAACTTACCTTGTACCAAGTTAAAGATTATACTTATACTTCCACAAAATATCTTTATTTCAGGGTAAAAATGTTTGTAGACGACACATAATTGTCATTTCTATATACCGTCGTGACCGCCACGTACCGCCCGCGACACCGCCGCTCTGTCAAAAAGTAAAAATGTGAAATGTCGACCATATGGTTGGAAATTGCACAGCACAGCACATATGAAGAATTCAAGAGCCATTGGAACACTTGCCTATGATAGTATATTATATGCTGCTTATGTACATGTACGTACTTATTTAATATTTTGAAAACCGTCCAGAAATATTATCCAAGATTAACTAGCACGTCAGATATCTCAGGCTCACTCTAAATAACGTTATTGTCACGACAAGTTCCGAGGATGGATACCCACCCATTAAGGTGATAACTCCGAATTCTCAGGCATATATACAGAGCTCCAGATACGCTTTGTGTCTAAAGCGTACTACAACCCCAGATTTCAAAATAATTGCGTATTTTACTTTTACAAAAGGATTATTGATTTTCTTCATTATTAAATAGGGAGCAAATAATAAAAAATATAACAAATTTAAACTTTCACTTATTTGAGCTGCAAAAAGCAAACACTGTTATGACAGTAGTTTCACTATTCAATTTGAAAATCAATGCGTATTTTAGCATTGCTGTGCGTAATTGGTACTCCCACTTTTGATAATCAATGCGTTTTCAGCTAAAATAATTGCGTAAAATACGCCAATACGCACCTTACCTGGAGCTCTGTATAATAATCTATGCTGCCAACGAAACTAGCATATGTGTATCAGAACATCACAACACGCTTGCAACACCTCTACAAGGGCGATTTCAGATAGGGGGACCCCCTCCCCTTCCCCCCCCCCACCCCCATCAGCCCCTAAGAGTCTGCGAGTAAAGGTGTTTTGCTCTAAAATGCCCCGGAACGCAGATTAATGGGATGTAAATATTCCGGAGGGCATACCGCCGGACCCATCTAGCAGTCTACCTAACTCCGATCGGTCTAAAATAAAGTAAACTATTTCAATTAGGAAGTGACACGCCCCTAACCTGAAATCCTGGATCCGCTCCTGCTCTATTTACTATAGTTATGGCATCAGTATCCGGCATTATGTTATATACCTGATTACTTAGACGATTACTTTTCATTATTATCTAACCTTTGACCTTGGACGGAACCAAAGCGTGAATGCTACGTCAACATACATGTATAATATATGTAAACGAAGATCACTTTATATAGGAAGGTATACATATTATACCAGTTTACAACATCCATTCACATAAGGTTGCTATGATAGTGCTTGGTTTATTATTGTATGCCATAATTTGACATTTACCTGACAAAGACAGGAGACTAACATATACATTTTAAAATTTAAATAATTTCAACCTTTAGCATGGTCTATCTTGATTCGTTGACCATTTTACAACATTTAAGATGGCATTTGATTGTCAGTATACGGCATCATAAACACGTTCAATACTTATTTGACCTTTGTTCTAGTGTGACCTTTACAAGGGCACATTTTCTCAAAGAAGGTAAAGAGAGGTGTTGATGCAGCATTCGCTAACTTCGGCGAAGACGTACGGGACCTTGGTAGGACTCGAAGGATTAAGCTGCAGTATATATTCAAATTTCTCAAAATGCCCGAAGATTGATGATTTGCAATAGGAATTATTGTTATCCAATGATATGGAAACATTTCCAACAATGATCGGGATACTATATAGTATTTAAGACGACTAGCTACATTACTATGGTCTGTAGAGGGTACCGACAAGCCAGATCAACGATTCAATCAATATTGGATCATGACTGGGAACCTAAGTTACCGTACCGACAATGGAGATATAGTTCCAACGAAGAACTCGGAGCTGCCCGTACCAGAAGCTGAGCTTGAAATGATTGTGTGTGGTTAAAGGATGCAGTGTTCTCGCAATTGCTCATGTATGCTCTGCGTTGTACTGTGCTTTGGAAGTGTCGCGATCATGAGCATACATTGGAATACGCCATTTCAGATGACTAGGGTGTCCGATATATTGGAAAATGACAATTGAGTACAGTTAGAAACCACAGGTGCTTTCATAATGCGATAGAAATGATATGACTCAAATACAAGTTTGCAATTGTCGAAATAAAAAACATACAGTAGTGAAGTTATGCTAAGACAGTTCAACGGCAGTAATATATGATTAGCACAAATTTTTTAGAAGCAATTACATATTTCTTCTACATCTCTTTAATCACCGACATATCATAAAAGGAAAATGGAAAACACAGCACGAAGCATGTATTCATGAATTTGACAACAATTGCAGACTAAACATTTAATATTTACAACACTCTTCTAAGTATATGATTTTCGTCCTCTAGAAAAACTGTACATATTGTTTAAGCTTAATTTACTAAGTATTGTATAATTTACGATTGGTGAAGTATATCCATATTCGATCTTTCATCCCGCAGGTGACCCCTGACCTTGACGTGGTCTGCGGGCTTAATCTTGGAATTGACATCGCAATTCCTAGGGATTGCGGTTGCAATTCTCGGAGAACAACCAAGGGGTGGGTTTGGTGAGGAATAACTGGCTATTGGTGCATGCACATATTACCTAAACACCCATGAGTGACTCATAGGTACTCTATACATTCCTCTTTGGGCGTGATTGTGCAGAGATGCCTGGCTGGCCGTTTGCCGTGGCCTGCGACCCGGACGTTTTGGAGGAAGGAAACCTGGTGGGTGAGTGTTTTGCGTGGCTGGCAGAACTTCTTGCCAAGATGTCACGCATTACTACAATACGCTACTTCGGCCCTGACCTCAATGCAAACGGGAGGTCCTTGGGTGAGCATGCCCAATGTAATTAATCCGCTTCTGTGGCACCCGGTGCTGGAGTCTAGAGCATATATAAATTTTTTTCCTTTTACATTGTGTGACTAGTCCGCGGCTCTAGTATGTGTTGCAGGGTTTAGTGCTACACGAGTGAGTTCTTTGTCTTGCTCGAGTATATCACTATGTACCCTTGGTGTGCGGTGCGGAGACCCGCGCCATTAGAACATCCCCTTGTAGGGCTCCACGAAGGGTGGGGAACATAGTGATTAATATAGCGGCCTACTGATATGCAACGCCAAAGATAAACACAAAAAAAACACTTCACAATTATCGATAAAGCCAATCGATTGGAAGGCTTTGGACTTCACAAAGTCGTCCAGCCAACCGTGTTCAGCTGGTCCGTCCAAGAAATGGACACGACCTGCATAATTCAATTTTCTACCCGACAACGACAATCCCAACAATAGTCAGAACAAGAGCATGTAGCCACATGGCACCGGTTCCTTGTGGTCCATGCAACTGATTCAAACAAACCCCTCAGTAAGTAGTCTGTCTCTGTTTATCAAAGATTCGGAATAGTGTGACAGGAGAGCAAAATAATTTGAAGCATTTGTTGCGCTCTGGTGATCTTCTTATAGAAGTTGAGAGAAAGAGCTATACAGAGAATTTACTGCTCTGCAACAAATTCATGGACACGCCTGTCGACATCCAGCCACACAATTCATTGAACAGTTGCAAGGGGGTTGTCCGGTCACCGGAGTTTGCTCATGTAAGTGAGCAAGAAGTGATCGAACAACTCAAGCCACAAGGAGTTGCTAATTAGTCGAAACGTGAACGGACAACTGGTCCCTACTAATACCTTCGTTCTGACTTTCAATCTCATTGTACTACCGAAATACCTTAAACTTACTGATCACATGTGATCCATACATACCAAACCCGTTACGATGTTACAACTGCGAACTGTACGGCCACCACAAAGACAGATGTAAGAGAGATATTGTATGTGCACGCTGTGGCATTGCCAAGCACAGCAATGACAACTGTGTGGAGGCCGAACATTGTGTTAACTGTGATGGTAACCATTCGGCATACTCGAAAGGGTGCCCAAAGTGGAAGATTCAGAAGGAGATAGTTCGCGTGAAACATACACGCAATATATTGTTTCCTGATGCCAGGAAGATTGTTGAAATGCCAACGACTCCTATCCCTGGCTTCTCTTACGTTTCGGTTGCAGTCTCTCGCAAGCCCAGCAGAACAATTTCAACCAAAGCGGACGTTTCTTGGAAACCAGATGAACAACCCACTATAACATGGCCCTATAATACGCCACACTACAAGCATCCCACCACATGTAACTCATCGTCTTCATAGACACAATATCTCCCCGATGCCGGAGCCCAAAGGCGTCAACCGCGAAATCTACTTCGGAAGGCAAGACCTCAAAGGCCACGCCGTCAAAGGCCATGGCAAGGGAAGAGTGACAGGTCGGCCTCTCCACTACCACTCAGGGGTCACTGCCATAGAGAAGATCCCTGTCAAATCCCCCAGGAAAGGGTCTGATGACCCTGGATCGCAGAAGGATGCAGGCGGTCCCATCACACTTCAGAACAGGTTTGAGTCGTTTGACTCGATGGAGACTGAAGAGTCTTCTGATACTCCAACTCACAAACCTGTTGCACCCCGCAAGCCCATACTTCCACCTACATAAACATGGATAGTATTATCCAATGGAACTGTCGAGGAATTAAAGCAAATCGTGATGAATTAACTATTTCAATAACTCAACACAACCCCATTGCTGTTTGCCTTCAGGAAACATTCATGGAAGTTGACGATACATTTTCTTATAAATCGCATGCATTATACAGTAAATGTTCAGATAACGCTGAACGCGCATCTGGTGGAGTCTCTATCCTCGTTAATTTTAGCACCCCACATAGTGGTGTACACTAATCTTCAGGCTGTGGCCGTTAGTGTTACGATGCACAAGACTATTACATTATGATCGAAATCTCAGCATTTTTAATGATAAATCTAGCACATATTTACATCCCGCAACCGGTTCATATTCCCCTCTGGATTTAACTCTGTGTCATCCTTCTCTGTATTTAGACTTTACTTTAGTTGGTGGTTACATATGTGGGAGTGACCACTTTCCTATCTCCTTACAAAGTAATGGACCACCATCCACTGACAGAGTCCAGCGGTGGAAATTACATAAGGCCGATTGGGACACATTTCGTGATATGTGCATGATTGAACTAGTTTTCGACCGTTTTCGAGATTCGGAAGATCCACTAGAACACTACGTTTCCCTTTTACACGATATTTCAGAAAAGACAATACCAAACACGTCGGCAAAGCCCAAACTTGTCAATAAACCATGCTTTGACGAAGGAGGCAATGACTGCTCGTAAGCAGTCTATTCGTCAAATCAATAATAACGCAACACCAGAAAATGTGAATGCTCATAGAATTTTTCGAGCGAAAGCTCGACGCACTATAAAAGCCAGCAAGAGAAAGACATGGAGATATTTTGTCTCCAAGTTGAACACTGGATCAAAAATTAAAACAACATGGGACATGATTCGTAAGATAGACTGTAAAGGTAAATCAACTTCAATCAATCATCTCAACAAAACAGGACACCAAGTCTCTTCCAAAGGAGACATTGCGAACACATTAGCAGACACCTTCTTCAAGAACTCCTCATCTAATAACTATTCTGAGGAGTTCTTGAAGGTGAAATCTGAGCAAGAGAAAAATAAACTCAATTTTAATTCAGACAATTCAGAACATTACAACGCTCCTTTCTCTCTGACGGAATTAATAGCTTCCCTGGAGAAAGTACATGATACATCAACTGGCCCTGATGATATCCACTAGCAACTGCTAAATCATTTACCTGAACACTCTTCAGATAACCTCCTTGAAATATTTAATACCATTTGGGAACAGGGCGTCTTTCCGCCTTCATGGCGGGAAGCTACAATCATACCAGGCAATGATCACACCGACCCATCAAGTTTCCGTCTCGTCTTACTTACTAGCTGCGTCTGAAAAACCATGGAACGAATGATTAACGACATGCTTGTCTGGTTTCTGGAATACAATGGATTGATATTTGAATATCAGTCTGGATTTCGTCGCCAGAGATGCACTGCCGATAATCTGGTTAGATTCGAAGCATTCATTCGAGACGGTTTTTAACAATGAGCATATATATGCCGTATGTTATACCTCGAAAAAGCATATGACACGACGTGGAAGTATGGGATTATGAAGGACCTTCAATAGTTTGCATGTTCTTTGATTTGCAACATATTAACAAATCATCAACATATAAAGAACAGTCAACACCAGCCTCAATCCAGAACGTAAACTCACATCCCATCCCAGTTGTTCGAGAGCGGAAATTTCTTCGTCTTATCTTTGATCCTAAACTCACTTTTAAACTTCATTTACGATACTTGAAAGTTAAATGCCAGAAAGTACTCAACTTAATGCGAGTCGTAGCAATTCATGACTACGGGGTGCTGCACCGCCTTTACAACATTCCAACCCGTCTAATCCAGCTTATAGGCGAAGAGAATTAGGGTTGAGATCGGGAAAAAATAAGCCAAAGCTGATTTTTTCAGAAGATGACCAACATATCATTAGTAATAACATATCAAATCTCCCCATGAATCCCACTGGAGCTTAATCCAGGAATCAAGTTGGCGTCCAAAATGGCCGCCGAAATGACAAAAAAAATCATAACTAGTGCAAACTCCACTACACCAATCAGGAAAACAATGTGCCGAAAGATACTGAATATAACTAACGTATCATAATAATCCATAATAATCCAAATTGTGAAATGTAATATAATCAAAATGTCGTCCAAGATGGCCGCCAACATCTCTTAGCTCTCTAAACTGAGCAAACATGATAACAATATTCGAATGTAATGTTGGGGTTTATGGGAGACATTCCAAATATACAATAGATTCAATACGTATTTTATATATTATGTTATGTAAAATCATATTCAAGATGGCCACCAAATTGTCGAAGAATGACGTAAATTTATATATATAATATATATAGCATTTACCTAATTACTACATGTATATTTGAATTTGTTGTATGGGTCATTTGGAGATATTTGAACTCCGCATACTTTGTATTTAATATATTATGCAAAATGATATTCAAGATGGCCACCAAATATTGAGAAATATCGCAATAACTTACATCTATTTACGGCAAATCAACACAGGGAAATAATGAAAAAAACAACACTTTATTGTTATTTATGCTTGGAACATGTCTCAAATCGTAATACTTAGTTCATTGTAGCATTATCAAGCACATGTATACTTGTAACATCATAATTATTTGGAATAATCTACTAAATTAGCAAACTTATCAGTAACTTTTAAAGAAATCACCACGTCACGAAGCACCACATTGTAATTATCGATCATAGGTACCTTTGATCTATATGGGTAGATATACCCAAAATGATGGTGCATGTACCAATAATAATGTAAATAATTAATTTTTAAATCGATGTGATATGGAAGAATGGCAGCATAATAGTATTTTATACGCCATGTGATAGCAGCAGCTATATTATCAGTTGGTAGTTCCATTCGCGCGAATAAACATGATTGATCGATCGATTTTCAAAATATCCATTATTTTACAATACTGCACTCATTATGACCATATTTACCAAATCAACATTAATTTAACGTATATATACATGCAAGATTCACATTCTAATTTGTGTGACATTCCACTTTCCGACATATGCAGGACCTTGTATAACATATGCATACCACCACCATATTATTACCATGCATACTATTCATGTAACTATATAAAATGATTGATACGTGTATACTTTGTCTAGAGCGATGTTTGAATCGATTTGATTCATATTGCTTTTCTTTTGCAATATACTATGCCGTATTACATGTATCAGATGAGATATGTTTCAACTCGTTCTGATATGCATAAATATGACGTATTACTTTACGGAACATCAAAGAGAAAATAAGATACGTATAAACATTTTGTAACATCAAAGTCGTGTTTTTGGACCGCTAGAATACTAGATAAATATATTGATTGTGTTTAACGGACAGCTATGGTCATATTAGGCACCCATCAAATTGGTGTAAATCCCGTATTTCATCTGTAAAGAGGAATCCAATAATCAGAACTGAACATTTGCATCAAGAAAACATATATTCAGCTCAAAATTTTGAATATCCGGATCTGGTGCTACGTTCTCAATGTACAAGAGTCACTTATTCCCAGACCCTAAACGTAATCGGAGTACACTTATCTTACTACAAGTACAATTGGTATAACTGGCTTCAACACTCACGTCAACACAGACAAATTGTAACTGAGGGCCAAATCAGGAATATCACCATTCTGGTAATGAATGATGAACCGCATCGCTAACCCGTCTCACGCTCCCAGCTATCAATTTTACTCTCCATTCATTTTGCGAAAACAACTTGGAGAAAGCAATTCATTTTACTTTCCTCACTGCAACCTTTGCACAGCATGAAACTTGAACATCCACTTATTCGCCAAATCATTTAGCTACACCATCTTTTAATTTCGTCTGGCAAGGACATTGTTTGTTGTTGTCATACTGGAATCAAGGGCAATGTCAGGGCAGATAGTGCTGCCAATCCCACCCTGGAGCTACCGACTTCTAATTGTCCTGTTTGCTATCATTTTAAATCCTCCAACAATTCATTCATCTCCGATACAATGCGGACGCGGTGGGATCTGCTCACAGATAAAATAAACTTCATGCTGTGAAACCGACTCTGTGCGAATGGACTCCTGACTATAGACATATACGCCGGGATGAAGTTGTCCATAGTCGATTGCGCATTGGACTAACGCATTCGTATATGCTCAAAGGTGAACCGCGTCCATGGTGTATTCCATGCCACAGCGCATTTACCGTGCAACACATGCTACTGGACTCTATCGACTTTGACGATAATCGACACAAACACTTCAATGTTGCTTCACCTGCCGTGTTATTCCAGGTGAAGAACAGTGAAGGTTTGCTTAGCTTTCTTCACGAAACCAGCTTGTATCGGAATATCTTATTTTTGTTTTATCATTGTATACATGTTTCTCATTTCTATGATGTTATCATTATATATATGTTACTCATCTCTATTGCTAATCATATTTGCATTGTTACCCTAAACATCAGATTGACTACCACGTCTAACATACTATTTTACTAGTATTGTTATTCTGCATCTACATTACTTGGCCCTAAATTATACTATTTAGTGTTGATGGGCCGTTAAGCACCATTCCATTCCATTCGATCTTTCATCCATAGCGATTTGCGTATATATTTAAGGACCCGTTCTATACCTGATCATCCTTTGATACAAACATAATTGCTTCGTAAATGTGATGGACAATATGAATAATGTATATGTGAACACTGCCTCGCTACTGTATCGTATACGGTACATGCTGTGGCCTATTCGGCCATGTTCCTGTATTCCAGCTATCAGCCAGTTTCACCTCTTCTGGCGTTTGACAAGAAACTGACAAATCGAAGTAGAACATATGATATAATATAGCTAATTATACATAGAAAAACCAGGACAACATAGTCATATGAATTATATGACACGCAGATGTACTTCAAGTCAGATATTGGTGTTCTTTTGTCAACATTCTCAAAATGCACATAAGCTGTGGCTGACGTCTACGATTTTACTACTGTGCTATATATATATATGTAAATACACAATGGCCTTATATATCTCCCCATATGAAGTTTCACTGCACTATTGTACCAGTGTCTAATAATATAGTACAGTAGTTGGTATATATGGTATATGTTGGGTGGAACACTGTGACATTTGCTGTTTATGAGGCTATTTACAATGGTGATGTGTGTTGCTAAAAAACAACAGGCACAAAACTCTCCAGAAAACTGACGCATTTTACAGTTGGATGTATTATAATTGATAGGAGTCAGTTGTCCTTGCGTTTCTATGTATAATTAGCTACATTGTAGCATCTGTTCTTCTTCGCATTGCCCATTTCTTGTCAAACGCCAGAAGAGGTGAAACTGGCGTATTGCCGGAATACACAGATGCCCGAATTGGCCACGCCATGTGCCGTATAGGATACAGTAACGAGGCAGTCTTCACATATATGTTATACATATGTCCCATCACATTTACTTATCAAGTATCCTTGAATCAAAGGATGCTCAGTAGCCTATTTCACCAACTTGCAAAGTATACTTTTCTAGCAAAGTATACTTTGAAGGAGAACTTTTCAGTTTCAGGATAAATTTATTAATGTTTATTATACTGAATTTATTACATTATCACATTCATTTTGGCTGTGATAATGTAATAAATTCAGTATAATAATTTTGCATACTTTTAATCATCAAATATATGCAGTTGTTAGTTATATATGAAATAATGCATTTCAGGAAAAATAAATGACTGCTCCCTCAAAGTATACTTTGCTAGAAAAGTATGCTTTGCAATGTTGATGAAATCGGCTACTGGTATAGAGTGTCTACTTAAGTTAACACAGTCTAATATATATTTTGAAAATTCAATTACCAAAAATATGTTTACCGGCAGTAAACTGTTTTCTGGTCATGTTTTCATTAGCAACTATATATGAAATTTAATATATTGTGTTTTCAATGGCGGCAATGAATGGCTGGCATTGAAGGCGCATAATGCCATTTGTGACATACTAACCACCAACGTTATGATCGATTAATTGATTAATTGTCGGCGGCGGCGGCGGCGGCGGCGGTGTCGTTCACATGTACGAAGTCGTCGTCGTCGTCGGCGTCATCGTCGTTTACATGTACGAGGTTCAGTCATGACGTTCTGGGACTTTGCTTATTTCTAAAAAAAAAAACATTTGGTCAAATCGGTTGTGAAATATGTCATTAGAAAAATGGTTCACTTGTGCAAACAGTAACATATAGGTAAATGACAGGATTTCGCAAACTACTCATTTATTCGCAGACATCAACGTCAGCACGGAGCAGTTTGATGTCTAGTCGTCTAATGTTACGTTATTATTTAATAGCAGTGTTTCATATTCGCTTTCGAAGCGCTCTCCGCAGACCAAAATCAATTTTTCGTCGCACATGCGCCAGTTAGTGAACTACATTTTGTATTGTACTGTAACTTGTTTCATTGTATGCAAATATGTTCATGATATGTTCTAATTAATGTCGATGGAGTGTCACATACCATAGTTGCAATACATAGCGCATGGTTGGTTACCTGGGGGCCTTTTCACTAAAATTCGTACGATTAAGTACAAAATTATATTAGTCTGTAAGTTTCACATTAACAGTGTGTTCTTGTAAACTAAGCAGCCAAACAAGTAAATAACCGTTCATTCAATGACGCGACGTCACTACTAATTATTTCAAATTTCCTGCACTACCTGAACCCGTGTTAAATAATACGTTTGTTTTCAAACGAACGAAGTCGAAACTATGCCATTACATAGTTCAGACATGTCGTTTGTGGAAATGGTAATACAGCTGGAATCCTGCACCACATACTCAGCACAACTATGAAAATCGTAGCACATGTGTTTCATGAAATGTTGGATTTTTAAACTGCTCCGTAGGGACGTTATTTTGTTGCTATAGTTACGCATTACGTGCGAACAGATTGTCGCATAATATGTTCTTATTTTCAAATCAATTCAATTTGACCAGCTGTAAATGTCATATAAATATCAACAATGTGGCAGGTATATTAAACTATTTATCCAGAAAGTCTCAGAATTTTATAACTGTGCTCCTGGTACATACAGACAGGTGGCAGAGTAGAACCAGGGGGCCGTTTCACTAAACTTAGTACGACTAAAATGTATGCTCAATAAATGCAAATCAAATAATTGTGTACAAGAAAACAGTGTTAATGTGAAATTTACAGACTATCGTAATTTTGCACTTACGAACATTTTAGTCGTACGAAGTTTAGTGACACGGCCCCCAGTTGCACATGTGAGGGGAGAAATTGCGAATTCAATAATCCATTAATCGACAATATCTCGATCAGGTGCCAGGAGATGTTCTCACGCCTAATGGATCACTTAGCCCATCTCATTTTAGTAGCATTTTACAATAATCAAAGTACTGAAACTAGGTTAACTCCACAAGATTACTAACGCTTATTATTTATTTATATAATGATGTTTAATGGCTTATCATTAATTAATGTCACTTTAGGTCGGTTAACATGGTCAAATCCGATATTGCATGTGTATGGATAGAAGGTTAATCCCAAAATCGGAACATAATATGTACAGAAAATACATATAGTCAGTGTACATGGCTTCGCACACTTTACATGTATTTTGATAATAATCAAAAACAAGCATACAAATAAAGTTCGCCTTTGTTTGTATTTTGACAGATATATGACACTCAATACCGGAAATATGTGTGTCACATGTCAGATAGTTCATGCGAGATCAGGGATCCTCTATTGCTGTTGTACTACATGAATCAATTTGAAAACACATGGGCGTGTACATGGCCTCGCACACCAGAAACTCTTCCGATCTGTATTATACTTAGAATCTAACAATTAAAATTGATGTTCAACGTCAATAAATTATATGTTCAGATAATAAAGGCATATTACCTAAATATTTATGAAGACACCCACAATCGTGATGTCTGGCACCCAGCTACATCAACAGATTATTCAAACGATTGTTTCACCGTGTATGAAAACAACAAAATTAATATTATTGACAAAACACCCACACCATCGCACCGACGACAATAAACCAACATTACTATCCTACTCTTTGTGCCTGGGAGAGAAAGAGCCGAGACAGTAGCGGCTGGATCTAATCAACAGCGCATGAAATAATAATCCCTCAATACATCGGTGTGTCATGTATACTGCGTGGTTTCCGGCGGCTCTGTTTAGTACAATCATCAATATACATCATCGGTATGTCAGATATGGTGAGTGGTGTCCGGCAGATCTAGACCTTGAGCCAGCAATAACATATACCAGCAGTATATCTCGAAATGGCTGCGGGAATAACCTGTTTTACAACATTTTTCTACGAGTCATGTGCTGTACGAACAAATACAGACATTCATAAAATTGAAACACATATACATTACTTTCCCTCACAAATAAATGGAAAATGCAGGAGATAGTGTTGCAATATCCTTCCACAATTGTCAGAAAAGTCAAAATGGCCGCCAAAATGTTCTTGTTTTGTTCTATTATTGACTGTATGGAGTTGTTATAAACAGCATTTCATGTACATATTACATGTATACATACCAGTTTGAGGAAATAATTTAATAACATATATATATCCAGGTATACAATGCTGTAATTATATATTCAAAATGGCCGACATAATGCTCTTATGTTCAAAGATATTGACGATGAAGCTGCAGTGTTCAGTAAGTAAAAATCATTAACATTGTTATGTATAGAGTGTGATATTCTGCTTATTTTAAAATACAAATACGGATGTATGTCAATCAGTTTGAGTATTGGAGAACTGTTTCAAAGTGTTTCCAAAATGGATTGACTGTTAGTATTGGGCTGTCTAGTTAATGTGATTGGTAACGGGCACACATCTCACAGTCTAGCGAGCATGATGATCATTGGCCAAAGCAGTATGTAGTAATGTATGATGAATGGCATGGGTATGCTTATTACAAACATAAATAGCTTTCTCCCACATTAAGCATCCCGCATATGTATTCACATGTGCCAATAATTTAAATTAACCATTGGTCGTGAGTTGCAAACATTGTAAAATAAATACAATACATGGTGACGATATGTAATTCATGCAGTCACTGGTGTAATCATTTCTACATTAACCACTACATGTGCTGTATGTATTTATCTAATTAAACATTACTGAAACTAATACACCAACACCTAATCATATACAGTGTCACCATGACTGTCAAATTTAAGATGACCATCAACATGGTCGCTTTTGCAATTAGGATGGGATATTTACGGATCTATATGTATACGTTTAATACAGCTTAAATATCTTAAACTAGTTAATAATACCCTTAGCCCGAGGAGGTCCCGCATCTTTTGATGACACCAAAATGTGGTTGCCCATGACATATGGAAGAAAAGACATGTCTATTAGCTACACACTACGTGTAGTATGTATGTGCTAAACAGGTAGAACATAAATATAATTTTGCATTCAGTACATAAATGTACACATGGTACATGATTATAGAGTTTTGAGATCATTAGAATGACATTACCTGTTGTCAAATAGAGAAATACATATTCCGATAACACCAAAGAGCCAGCAAAATACACAATTCTGTGGTACAATGCGGCAGAAAACTATTTCCACAAACCTGATCCTGACCGCCTGCGTAAATAGTTAGAATGCCATGTAGATAGTAGTTCAATTGCATAGTAAAATGCAAACGTTAATGTGTCTCGATAGAGGCTATGTGATATTGTTTAGATGAACATGTTGATACATTGCATAATGTTATGGATATACATTATCATTCATGGGTATTTAAACGTAGATTGGTGGTCATGTGAGTGTGTTTGTCTACACGTGGTAACACATGAGCTTGTGTAATACATATTATTTATTGCTGTAAATTGATATATTCGGGATTTGGTGAAAATGGGCACATCATTTGTGTAATATTATTGTCCTACTGATGTATGAGTTTCCATCTGGATCACCATTGGAATAATTATACCACTAAATATGGTATCCCGTTGTATTGTGTAGTTATATGTATGTAGGTCCGATGTGCATACTTCTTAAACTGATGTTTGAATACCCCGGAATGGCTTTTGCAGACTACATACATACTAATATTGGCTTGCATATATATTTATATAAGTATATACATGAGCTTGGAGGACATATACATATTTTCAGAAGTCATACATATGTTTAGCCACATTTGTCAAATTTTTATTTTGACATAGTATGAAATGCAAAGACTATATTTAAGTGATGTACTTGTATATTTGAAATCTGTAATGATGCTGTTATCCGAATATTATGCAGGTATATGTCAATCGGAACTATTAAAAGTTGATTTACAAACATATACATCCTTTTTGGTGTATGGTTATTTGACACAACAGGTGTAGAATAACACGTGTACTACAATTAAGAACACCGAATACTGAAACATATTGGACAAAATAGTTATGTATGTTTACGTAGCAGCTATAATAATATAGTGGATATATTTGAAGTGCATATGCATGTTTTTAGAAAGACCATGCACCTTCAATTTCTTTGTTTATATGAAACTTATGAAATGGTATATCAACCTTACAGGTTATCAAATGTCACTATTATGAACTCATTGTTAACTATTTACTTACAATGCCTCACTTACAAAACACACTATCGTAATGGGTGCCTCTAAAATGAGACTAATGGAGTAATATACCTGCATGTATCAGGCAATGGCCACGATGCATGCACTGGTGTGTACTTACACTGGTAATGGATGACGGTCATACACATTGGAACACACACGTTCTCGTATGACATTGAGTGTATTCAGTAGTTATAGAAGTCATACAGTTTTACTATACACGTGATTTTATAATTTCATGTGCCAACCACACATTTTAATCCTGTTCCTGCAGATTACTCGGAATTATGTGGAACTGGGATATACCACAAATTCATTTACTTGCGTGGCTGTCATCTTGAAAGTGTATAACAGTGTATGTGTCCTGTTTTACTCCAGCTTAGCTTGCTCGTATTATTTACAGATGTCTTAATGTTCTGTACTTTAGTATTTACTGCGTCATACGTGAAGTAATATGTGCTACAAAGCATCCATTCAGCATGGTAGAAAATGTTTATTTTCTATATCCAATTTGCAAATTAGTACCTACGACCTATACTATTGACAGTAATAATTATATTTATTTATTTCACTTAATGGTGTTTAAATGCCTGTCAACAGCTGATAGTAATAATTGTATGTATCAGAGACGTTCATATTGGAATACACAACATACTAATCATGGTGATTGTCATGGTTACATAAATATGAAATGGACATATAGAGAGACAAACAGATGACATGCATTCAGTATCTGAAATGTGTGTGGATAACTAATATGTGGCTGTGACTGGAGAAATTGGGCTTATGGGATTACAGAGCGCGACATACGGCATAGCACTCGTAATTGAATGTAGTTTCAGAAAAAATATGTCTGGAAAAATCCCACAGAGGGGAGGGTTTCCATTTCTGGCTGACGGCCTAGTCATCAGGCAAAATAAAATATAGCTGCTGCATTCATACCCACGAAATGTTTTGATTGGTATTTTCCAAAATTTAACTGATAAACTGAGCCCAAAAACTGTGAAAACTATAGAGAATAGTATATGTAGAGTTTCAGATACAAAGCAAGACAGACCAAAACGCCATATGATAAGTTGGCACAGGACAGGGCATTATTTTCTTGGTCGTACTCGCCGTTAGGATCGTCTGTAAATTTCAATTGATGGATTTACATTTATTGAGCATAGTCTGCAAATGCTCAATAAATGTAAATTCAATTACAAGAAAACATTGTTAATGTGAAATTTACAGACTATCATAATGTTGCACTTACGAGCATTTTAGTAGTACGAAGTTTAGTGAAACGGCCCGGTGGAATGTTTCGGTCTATTTATTCTTAGAATCAGAAGTAGCTCTGCATGCGGAAAATTTCACCCGAAACACCGCACACGCAGAGAAGTTCTATGAAACAGAATGTTGAAATAGATGGCAATGTCTTTCCACGATCATTAGATCAAATATATTGGCGAGTCAAAGTTGGATTCCCACGCAGTGCACTGCTATGAAACAGAATGTTAAAACACAATAAACTATTAATATGTCACGGTAGGTAGCTCACTACATTGGGAGGTGTGTATTCTTGCCCGGCTAGCTCAGTCGGTTGGAGCGATGGTACGATAAACCAGAGGTCCCGGGTTCGAACCCCGGGTCGGAGCACATTTGTCTCGCCCTGTGACATTTAGCGCCCAACGAGGGACCGTGAGTAATAAATGCTGCACAAATTCTACATTTAATTCGTCTGTTAATTCAATATTTCCTGTTACATTTGACATCCAACGAGGGACAGTGACTGATAAATACTACCCAAAATGTACCAAAAATATGGAATTCAGAGACGAATTAAATCTAGAATTTAGGGACGAATTCTAACTTGGCGGGGTAGTATGTCGCGGTACGTAACTCGCTATGGGAAGAACTTGAAGGTGTGTATTCGTGCCCTGCTAGCTCAGACGGTTAGAGCGATGGTACGGTAAACCAGAGGTCCCGGGTTCGAGCCCCGGGCCGGAGCACATTTGTCTCGCCCTGTGACAAATACTTTACACAATAGAAATATACGTCGTATCTGGTTCTACCCTGTTCAGGTTTGAACCGAACATAAATTTCAGTTGTTTGTTTGATAATAATTCCAGCACAAAAATATTTACACAATTCCCTAACATTTGATTGGCCCGTAGCAAGTCTCTGTCCAAAATTTAAATCGCAGTAAACTCCCACGCCGAACTACTTTCCGTAACCGTGAGGCGCAGTTCAAATAATTCTTACGAAAACGGAAAATAAACACATTTTCTTGATGAATTTATTTCAAATGCTGGAATTATTAGGAATGAATGGCCTTTTTGTGAAATTTATCGGGGATATAAACTTGGGAAAGTCGCGGGAATACTAAACGAGGCCTTAAAAAAATACAATTTTCGAGAAAAAAATCCAAAAAAAAAATTATTTTTTTTTTCGAAAATTGTAATTTTGTGTCGCTTCGTCCAGTATTTCCGCGACTTTTCCAAGTTTATACCCCGATAAATTCCACAAAAATGCCATTCATTCCTATAATAAACACCCCGAGGCGGCTGACAGCCAATGATAAATGCTGATTAATATGTATTGCTGTGTTATTTAAGCCCGCATATTGTATGGAACGCCAACTCTACATAAACTAAAATAATTATTGATAGTTCTAAATAATTAGAGCTAGCATTACATATTTAGAGCCAGCTCCAAATCATTTGAAGAGATCTCTAAATCATTTAGAGCTAGCTCTAATTCATTTGAAGAGCTCTCTACATCAGTTGGAGCTAGCTGTAAATGAGTCTAATTAATGATCTCTCTAAATCATTAGAGCTAGCTCGAAATGAATTAGAGCTAGCTCCAAATTATTTAGAGAGCTCTCCAAATGAATTTCAGCTAGCTCTAAATGATTTAGACCTAGCTCATATTGATTTTAAGATACCATTAAATATATTATATATTTTGACCTCTCTCCGTATAATTTTTTAAGAACTAGTTCTAATTGATTTATTGCTAGCTTTAATTCATTTCGAGCTGGCTCTATTACATTTGAAGGACTCTAGCTCTCAAATCATTTGGAGCTAGCTCTAATTCGTCTAAAGAGCTATTAAATTATCTTATTTAGAGCTAGCATTAAATATTGTGAAACTATGAAAACGATGTCTCCCTGAATGATTACTGGTGTTGTTGTTGATCACATTTGTATGTCTTTAATTTAGGTGCGTATTAATCGTCTTGGGTGCAATCTCTCGACAGACACAGAGACTGGGAGATCATTGTAACGCCACACTGCTATTGGCATGTACCTGATCTAAAAACAATACCTAAGAAAAACGCGGTTATCTATGTATACACGACAAGCAAGCTGGCGCAGAGTCAGTCGGGTGGCCACGACCTGGTTTTAATGTGGAGGAAAACCGGTGTGCCCGGAGAAAAACCACAGCAAGCTTGCACGGAACATATGAAACCGTTGTTGTTGTGTCCTCGTTAGGCATCACGAGACGGTTGTAAATAGGCAAAAACTGACCATTTTTATGACGGCCGCCGGTGACTTATAAAATCACCACCTCTCGCAATAACTTAAGGAGGCACTTGTGACAAATATTGAAAAACACTTGCAAATGAAGTACACTTCCTTTATCCAATCGTAGGCATTAATGTTTAGTGATTTATCAATCATATCTCCAATATGGTGGCATTATTCCATCTCTAAAGGCATACAAACTATTAAAACTGTTATACCATTATGAGTTCTAAGGTTACTACACGAGTCCCAATAAGTTAATAAATTAATGAAAGTATAAGGTGTGTTGCATGTTATTCTTACTTCTACATATAAGTAGCCGTCATCAACTCTTCACTTACTTTGTATGGTTGAAAAGCCCAAATCCAGTACGGTATTAAGTAATACATTGGCATATTATTATCATCCATTCCCAAAACCTCAACTAAGCATAAACCATCAGGAAGAGGATGTCAATGATAATGCGGATGATAAACATTGTGATTCTGACAGCTGCTATACCACAGACGATTGCTGATGTAGTAACTGCAATGTGCGTGCGTGCATGCGTGCGTGCGTGCGTGTGTGCGTGTGGGTGTGTGTGTGTTTGTCATTATCTACAATTGTATAAAGGCATGTATTTGTTGCAATGTAGTCACGGGAGTTGCACTCCTTAAACAACTCACATGCATCAAAAGGAAGAATGTTGCTGGTTATGATAGCTTCTATCACCAAAACACTGAATGTGTGAGAATAGCATACACATTATCCCACATATATGTCGCTGACAGTGACCAATATATTAATTAGTATGTGTGACAATATACACACATATATATCTTCATTAGAAATTATTGGTTAGTAGCCACACATTCAAAACAAATATCATGTTCAAAAGTACTGAGTGTTATGCATTTCAAGATAGGAATATACAGGGCACCTTTAACCCATACGCTACGATAACAAATTGACAAATATGCATTCGAGTAGTTGATTAAACAAAGACCGTTCCGTTCCACTTGTTCTATATCGCCTTGCTATATCAGTGATAACAACTTCCCAATTTTACATTCATTCTTATCGGTCTCAAAATATATTACCATCCATTAATCACTTTCTTTTTACTGTTCAATATGGCAAACACCAACCAGGAACAATTTTGGATTTCACAGTAAGAGTAATAATATATACAGTTAGACTAAGAATAAAAGCCGTGCCATAATTAATTATCCAACATATCCAATGATCCAATGATCAACTTTTATTGCGCAATATATAATGTGTATATATGTTTCACATATGGTTGCCATCTTGAACTTCGGACGTCACGATAATCTTTAAAGTAACAAAAACTCCCTTAATATAAAGCTAATATATTGTGAAATAAGTGAAAAATCACCCTGTACTGGGGTTTATATGCCGTCTCAAAACTATTGTATTTTCAGTTTTCAAGATGGCGTATGGTTGCCATCTTGGATATCAATTGCGCTCACACTTAGCCCTTTTCACGGTCTGACATACCAGTATCGTGCGATAGGAGAATGAACTAGCTAGGTTAAATTAAACGCAGCATTTCCTCCTTCATTTAATGCACATATTTCGAATGAATCGCATATATCATTAAATTAGGAAACAAACAGGCCAACCGTCATTGGCCTGATACTTTTTGGGCTCAAATTCCCGGGTTTGGAAGGTTCTCGAGCCAATTCCTACCCTTAAATATAAGATACAAATATCATAATCAGTTTACTCATGTTCATTTACATCGATGTATTGTTAATATACCAGTTAATATGTGTCATATTATACAGTAATCCAACTTTCACACAATATGTATAACCCAAATAATAATTAACTGATCGGTGTTCAGCCTATTATATTATATGATAATGTACATGTCATCATGTACAGTTCGTTTTGGGCATACACAGTTTATTGCCATCTGAAAAATCTGAAATGAACACCATTTTCTCAACAAGACTTATGCAATCCACTATTATCAAAACAAAAACATAAGCCTTAATAGAACCATTAATCATCAGTAAACCCTGCAATAATTGCAATGTATGTATTAATAATCCAGCATTATCTTTCGACTTCACAACATGACCATTAATTATCTAAAAACAATAATCACAATTTTAGCAACCACCACTCGAATAAAAACTGTCCATATTCATAATAACAAAAATAATCGCCATTATCCACAAGTAAACCGCCAATAAATATTACTAGAATACAGTATCATATATTTATACATTAAATCTGCACACACAAAAAAATCCACTAACGCCACCAAATATCCCGAGTATCCATATTATAGTATCATAATCAACCATATTACGCCACTATTATCCACCACTATACCCCATTTTCCACCATTATCCACACTTATACAACATTATATATTAAAAAAAAGAACGTTATCCTTTCCAATCGCCAGTTTATATGTTGCGACACATAGATCTACATAAAACTGGAAGATAATATAATAGTGTTGGCTCCCAGTATTAAAAAAAAACATATACACATAACAACAATACTGTTATTGAACATTAAATCTGCAAGCAAGTTCAATAACACCACCAGCATCAATCATGGTATACAAATATCACCATTATCCATATTATATTATTATAATCCACCATTACACCACTTGTATCCACCATTACGCCCCATTTTCCACTATTTTTCACCATTATCCAAAAACTCTACCATTACGCCATTTAGTGATACCGTCAGTCTTCGGGAATTTTCGTAACTCTCCGTGACGGGGCAACGTAAATAGCTTCAAAATGGCCGCTCTCGAGTGAAAGAAGAATTATTTTATATTTTGATACATATTTAAGCATTTTCGCTTTTTTACCAGTAAAATCGCGGTTTATTAACATGTTCTAACCATGTCTATGATTGCCAAGAATCGAACAAAAAGTACATGGACGCCACTGAGTAATGAAGACACTAATAACAAGGTAGCTGATTGATAATTAATTTCAGGACAGCAGGTGCCCGTACTTGTTCCATCCTGGGGCCCAAGAATAGAGTTATGACATTTGTAGCCTTTGTGGTGTTTATGGTGATCGCGAAGAATACTTGGTTTGGAAACTTGTCTATATATATCGAAATCCCGCTGAAACATGTCGTTTTAATTTTAGCCCGCATTTATCGTTTAAAACAGAAATGGGGAAAATCACAGTAATGTTACATTCTGGAAGTCGGCGTGACGCATCACTACGAAAATACTAAATCAGAGGCGTCAGAAGTGGGGCGGCAGGGGTGGCAACTGCCGCCCCAATATGGACCAAAAATAAAAGGTCTTAATGCAGGAAATGTCATCTAGAATTTTAAAAAAAATACGAGGGTGCATGCCGGACCCCCCTAGCACTAATTCGCTTTGTTCGGGTCGACATTCGCCTCCCCAATATTAATTTGCTTCCGACATCTCTGTAAATTGTGATAAGAATATTTTTTAATTACCATTTAACATTATAAATCTGCATTTAAATTTGATTTAGAGATTGGAATTTATATATATATAGTTGTTTGAAGCGTTAAAAAATGATTAAATTATTTAGCAAAACGGGTCAGATTTCCCCCAGCTCTCCTCGACAGGGGAGATAATTAAAACCTGCAGGTGTGTGAAATGGACGATGTCCGACTTCCAGAATTTGTATGTGTAGCGCGTTCATTATTTATTCAATGCCAATCAACCCTTTCCCTGACTTTACACGCCTCTGCAGAAGATGTCTTTAGAAAACATTGTGGGAAAAGGAGAAATTGCTTTTAACAAGCAATTTCTCCTTTTCCCACAATGTTTTCTACTCTATCAGATAATTTAACCATCATTTCACCCAGCATTTGATTCTTTTATTCAGATGTTTTCGATTTGGAAGAGTCGAAATATCGCAAAACAGGGAAAGGGTTAAGTAGTATATATCCCTCTTTCTCCTAGAACTTTGTGAACTCTTGAAATCTACTCGGATACCGACTTAGTTGCGGGAGGTAAGTCTGCAGAATACTCCTATTTTCTGGAAGTCGGCGTGACGTATCACTAGTCATGTGATTTTGATATGTTTGGGGGTTACTTGATATATTTTGCTCTAAAATACATCATTTTTATGCCAGAATATTTCACATTTAGAACTACTAAATGCTGATAAGAACATTTTTTAACGACCATCTGACAGATTTAAATTTAATTTAGCGATTGGAATTATAGTTGTTTGAAGCGTTCAAAATGATTCAATTATATAGGAAAACTGGTCAGATTTCCCCCAGCGCTCTTTAACATGGGGAGATAATTAAAACCTGCAAGTGTGTGAAATTGATGAAGTTATGGCGGCCGCCATACATACCACGGGTGTTTCTAGCCTGTCTTGGATGTTCAATTATTGTTTGTATATACATGAAACACCTTTCTAAACAATGTACAAACAATTAAAATGCACCCGGGTCTGAAGATTATGTAATTTAGAAAGGTAGAAAACTAGCACCGTTGTATGAAAATCTCACAAATATTCGTAAATGCATACTCGCCTATACGGTGTGTCCAAACCAGTGTTTGGGGTGGGTTTTCGACATTGATTTTACAGTTGCTAATACATTAACATAAATCTCAAAGATTTTGAGTGTAAACTGTACCAAAAACATGTCGCACTAACTTAAATTCGCTTTTTAAAACCAAATACATTCACTTCTCGATTGTCAATAAATATTAGCCGCCGTCTTTGACAATATTGAATCACGTGACACGTGATTTTGTTGGCTAATGGAAAATGACGTCTGTCTCCAGTAACCAACCAAACCACTGCGTGTACGATCAGGATTCATCCTTACTGGTATCCCGAACATAGACCTGGTTTGGCCCTCGGGTATGTCTGTGGCATTATTGTATGTGAGGGTTTAATCTGGTTATACCCCTTGTATGAGTAATACGATTATTCGTAATCCTATTACTTTTAGGAGAAGGGCCATGTGACTTTGGTGTGGTATGGACCTGGCACCAGGTCAGGTTATTCTAATTTCAGGGCTGGATATATATTTATTTTGATGTAAATATTCCGTTCTAATTTTGGGATTTTCTCCCCAATGCAGCAGGTTACGTGCCGAATTGAACACGTTGACCCAGATTTAAATTAACTTAGCTGTTGATAGGTCAATCATTAAACATCAATACATCAATCAAATCAATCCACAACCTTAAGTGCAATTGACTTGAACCATCATATATTTCTTTATCATCATTCATATTTTCATTCTACAGCCCACCCATGCAGCACCCATGCCCAAGCTCGAGGTCATATTTCTCTGAAATTTGTGTTAAAAGTTTTTGTAAAATCTGCATGTAAGTTTTTAAGTACCCAATATCTCCTAAATCTGATGGCTCTAACCAGATACATACATACTGGAACATCAATACCTCAGCGGTGTCATATGCTGGCCGCGGCCATCTAGTGTTTGTCACGCCTGCTTTATCAGAAGTCGCTACTTTTTTCTGCCATCGTCGGAAATGTCAAAAAATGTGTACAAGTTTTACGGAAACACTTAGCCATTTTCTTTGCGTCAAAAAGTGTTGTACTAGCTTCTTCGTCGTCATGGTATAACTTTAATATTACTCGATGGATAGCTTCAATATTTGGACACTTGATATATGTGCCCATTTGGAACACCCTCATGCCAGCATTAACATGACCTCAACCATTTTGTCCATTCATATGGTTGTGGAAACACTTTATGCCAAAAAGGTTCTTCAACCTAGACCTTTTTATGCCCCACCACGATAGTGGAGGGGGGATTTAGTGTTACCCTTGTCTGTCCGTCCGTCACCAACCTTGTAAGTCGTAAAACTTTTAAACTGTACTAGCTACAGACCTGAAACTTGGTATGTAGCTTCCTTATGATGAGTAGATGCGCTAAGTTTATTTTGATTCAAACCCGGAGTCATGGATTATCTCCCCCCTTTCTACTTAGAATTTTCCAAACTTTTAAACCCGAATAGCTACACACCTAAAACCTAAAACTTGGTATGTAGCTATCTTATGATGAGTAGATGCACAAAGTATTTTTTTATTCAACCCCTCGGGTCATGGATTATCTCCCCTTTTGGACTTGAAATTTTGCTTTGTTTATTATCAAAGCGATATGTAGGGCATCCGTGTTCTATGAACACATTTTCTAGTTCGTATTTTAAACATGCACTTCACTGGCGATTTGTGTGATGCTTACTTTAGCACATGATCATGTTATGGTCAAATGCCTCGGCAGGCGTAACACCGCTTCCGTGGCAGAATTCTCGTGTTATGCCAAATGTCAAAAATTGGCGTTGGTGAGTTCTGTGTGACCTTGAAGGCTTCACATTCTCTTTATTGTGTTTATTCACTTTCTTCCTACTACCACTTGTGCCTGCGTAACACCGCTTCCGTGGCAGAATTCTCGTGTTATGCCAAATGTCAAAAATTGGCGTTGGTGAGTTCTGTGTGACCTTGAAGGCTTCACATTCTCTTTATTGTGTTTATTCACTTTCTTCCTACTACCACTTGTGCCTGGTTGTACAAGGTCATTGTTACTAATGTTAGTGTTACAGACACCTTTTGTGCATTTCTTTTTCCTTTGGGAGGTTTCACAACAACAGAATTTAACCTCTTGCTTTTACTGGGCTGTGCCCGTTCAATATCCGACAAAGGTGACACTGGACTAAACCCAGAAAACGTGTCACTTTCTGCTTCACTGTCCTCGAGTGACAGGACTTCATCCCGTTCTGTGCTCATAATGCAGGTGTATTCGGCACGTTCTATGTATCCACCGTATATGCCAGGACTACATCCTTGGCTGAGCAACAACTGTGACACTTACCAATGTATCCCTGAGACTTGAATTATTTTGATTTATGTGTGTATTCGTCAGACACCAGTAGCCGATTTCATCAAAATTGCAAAGTATACTTATCTAGCAAAGTATACTTTGAGGGAGTAATCATTTATTTTTCCCGAAATGCATTATGTCATATAGAGCTAACGACTGCATATATTTGATGATTAAAAGTATGCAGAATTATTGTACTGAATTTATTACATTATCACAGCCATAATGGCTGTGATAATGTAATAAATTCAGTACAATAAAAATTAATAAATTTATCCTAAAATTGAAAGTTTCTCCCTCAAAGTATACTTTGCTAGAAAAGTATACTTTGCAATTGTGATGAAATCCGCTACAGAACAATTATGAGATTTCTGTCTCAGCTGTTTCCGGCTTCCGGTACGCTGGTCACGTGGTAGTTTTTACCAAACTTGTTTGTTAAACGTGCGTATTTTGCTAAGAGGGTCAGAATGATATGCTACATGTATATTAATACATGTGAAAGCCGACGACTTTGCGGAAAATAATGTGTAATAATTTCTGTTTGCCAGTACCGTAACCAGGATGAGGTGGTCGCCTCGTCTGTCATTTTGCCGATTTCCGTTTGTTGCTAAAAATTAACTAAACCCCTGGTGTGGTGGCAGGGAGATTTGGTTCATCTCGTCTGGTTTTTACCTCAAGCCTGTTTCCTTGCACCAATCTGCTTGATATTTCCCGCCCATGCTTAGCCTAGGGTCAATGTCACATACTTAGTGCGTTCGAAACTGTGGTAAATGTTTTATTATTTCTGTTTCGTTGCTGGATCTGCTTGATGTTTCACACACACATTGATCTGATGGTCTGCATTCATGCTGTGACAAATCCACGCTTCTCTGGCCCTCTGTGTTTTCAAATGTGCCTCATTTTCTTTGGCTGCCAGCGAGAGCATTTGTGTGTGGACAGGCCACATTTCTAGTTTATTAAATAACTTATGAACTGCTTCACCTATTTTGATAATATTTGGCCACAATGTTTTTCTAGGGATTGTGCTTTATTTTGTGCCCAAGGTCAAGGTCAATGAGGACTTATGTTCACCTTGGTTAGCAAAGGCAAATGCTTTGAAGTTTTTTTTCTTTACTAATATTCAATAACTTATGAACTTCTTCCCCAATTGTGATAATATTTGGCCACACTGTGTGTCTAGATATGATGCTTTGTGTTACATATGGCCCATGTCCGACTGCCCAAGATCAAGGTCACCGAGGACTTACGTTCAACCTTGTTTATTTTATTAACAAGGCTGGCAGCGAGTGGATTAGCCTCTGATGACAATGCCCTTGATGTATTTTCACCGTCCGTCCGTAAAATTTGCGTTAAAGTTTTTGGGGTACCCATTTACCCATTATCTCTGCAACCGTTAGTCGGTTTGACTTGAAACATCTTAATTATACTATCATCATACATATTTGCATTGTAGAGTCCACCAATGCGGCTGTCATGCCAAAAGTCAAGGCCAGATGACTTAGATAATATTTGTTGGTCGGACCAGGCGGCGGCCCCATTTATTGGGGTTTATTATGTTTTACCCCTGTCCGTCTGTCAGGGTCACTGGGGATTTATTGTCACCTTGTATGTAAGGCAAATGTGTTTAAAAGTTTTTATACAACCGTTTTAAAAAAATGGTACGTCTTATGTTTTACCACACGTCGGGCGACAAACAGAAAACTGCAAAATTTGCGTACGCTACTCATCTAAAACCATTCAGTTAATTGATCTGAAACTTTACACCAGTCTTCTACACATAGTGAAGATGCACAGGCATTCGGCGTGTTTCGGCTTTCAACTATATATATATGTGAACAAGGCTTCTAACTTTGGTCGGACACGACCTCGTATCGTAACACATTCCGCGATTTTATTAATGCTAATGTGAATATTTTGGCGAAAAGTGCACATAAATTGACATAATCATTTGAGAATTATTGTTATCTTGCTAAAATAACATATTTAGAACATATTTATGCAAATAATATCGAATTACAGCTCCTTTTTCTAGGTCGGACACAACCTTGTATCATAACAAATGAAATAATGTGTTTACAGCTCTAACGTCAATATTGTAGTGTCAAGTTCATATGATCACTTGAGAATTATCGATATCCTGCGGAAATACATAGAATGCATAGAAAATTACAATTTTAAACATGTTATTTTGTTATGATACAAGGTTGTCTCCGACCAAAGTTAGAAGCCTTGTTCATATACATGTATGTATATAGAATTATACCGATGAAAGCCGAAACACGTCAAATACCTGTGTGAAGATATGCCATTCTTTCTACATATTTGTATGCAATTCTATATGGGGTACATAGTTTGTGTACACTACTCCTTTAAAGCATTTCAGTCAATCGATCTGAAACTACACAGACGTCTTCTACACATATTGAAGATGTGCACCTTGGTGTTTTTATGCGGAAAAAATATTTTAGCAAAAATATATAGTTTTTGACGTAGCCATTTTTTCTACATGTTTGTATCAATTCTAAATAGGGTACATAGTTTGTGTACACTACTCATCTAAAATCTTTCAGTCAATCGATCTGAAACAATACACACGTCTTCTACACATAATAGACATGTGTATCTTTGTGTTTTTATGCAAAAAAACTTTTTTTAACACAAATATAGACTTTTTAACGTAGCAATTTTTTCTTAATTTTTGTATGCAATTCTATATAATTTTTACTTTACACATCTCTACCTAAATTAGTATATCTGTTTATCGCAATAAGAGGAAGAAATAATGTTATACATGTAGATTTTCACATTTCTGCACCTTCGTTACCTGGCCCATATTCGACGGGCGTATTTTGTGACTTACGACACTCTTGTTCTCAATTACTGCTTAACTCCTTCATCAATTTCAATAATATTTGCCCACAATGTCTGTCTAGCAGGCCCGTATGCAGAGGGGTTGCGACTGGTGCGTACGCATCCCCCTTAACCCCTTCAACACCACAGGCCTGTATAGTGGTATTGGCAAAAAGTGTAGATCTAGATGAGCCGGGCCGGCTCTCATCAGGATCTGCACTTTTTGAAAGTAATTTTAATAATTTTGAGAACAAAAACACCTGATGTTCAAAATGGACTGGTCTGCAAATCATTTTGTGATGATTGGAATGGGTTGCAAAATTAACATATCAAAATCCATTCCAGTTATTTAGGGGTGAAATGGTTAATCTGCCGAGGTCTGTCCGTGAATGTGCAAAAAACAATGTTTAGCCCTTCACGCCGTCGTCGATAACGCACCCCCCTAAATTAATTCCTGCGTACGAGCCTGTCTAGGGATGGTGCTTTGTTTCGCGTAGAACCCACGCCGAACATCCAAGCCCAATGTCACTGGGGCCTTCTGTTCACATTGTTTGTAAGGCAAATGCGTTTAAGTTTTTAATCTTTTCTCAATAACTCCTTCACCAATTTCAATAATATTTGCCTATAATGTCTGTCTAGGGATTAGCTTCGTGATAACGATGCCCTTTTACTACCAAGGCTGCAGATGGGGGCATATGTGTTCTATGAACACATTTTCTAGTTTTATATTTCTTTGCAGATATTCGAAGAGAGAAAAGTTCTAGTTACAAAATGGGTAAGTAATTTGTTATCCCCTGACCGAAAATGCTTGGGGAATATAGCAATTAACCCTTACACCGTTATCTTAATTTTTTGTCGTCTACTGTTTATTTTCTATTTTCCATTTTTATCAACTAAAACATGCTTTGACAGGACTAGAATAATTTACAACATGCTTGACAGCACTTCAGAATCATTTCCATTGGAAATGATTCTGAAGTGCTGTCAAACCATGTTTTTATTGAGAAATAAGGCAAGATATAAAAGCAACAGCAGACGAAAATCAGAAGTGCTGTCAAACCATGTGGATCTGGATCAACACTAGTGGAAATCACTATAGTTGCTCAATTTCGCCGCTTTTAAAAGCAGGAAGGCACTAAACTACACAATTTGGACCTGATTTCTATAAATAAATTCAACGGGAGATAACTAGCTACCATCCCTCATTGTCATCTGCTGTTGTTGTATACATGTATTTGTTTTTTATACAAAGTATGTTGAGGGGTACATGTATATAGTTTTTGTCATTCCGTCCGTCTGTTCGTCCGTCCGTACTTCCATCTGTGTACATTTACGTCAAAACATTTATAAGAGTTTCTCAAACATGTAATATCTTCAATATTAAGCTATTGATTGCTTCAATATGTGTACACTTGAATCACCTGAACATTTCTCGCACACTCGCGCCATTATTACCATGACCTTGACCTTTCTCACCTTCGAACTGTCGCTGAAGCACTTAGCCATTTTGTTACGTCGAAAAGTTTGTAAGAGTTTCTGCAACATGTAATAACTTCAATATTACGTGAACGTGAAGGATTGCTTCAATAGTTGGACACTTGCATCACCTGAACATTTGTCACACATTCATGCCACCATTAACTTGACCTTGACCTTTTTTTTACCGTCACAATGTCACTGAAACACCTAGCCATTTTTGACGACCCCACTTGTGGACGGCGCGATATAGTCAGCACATTGGTGTATGTATGTCCATGTGCATGTACGTACGTGAGTCCAGGTTAAAGTGTTTTTTTTTTATGCCCTCTTATGTGATAGCAAGGTGGGCATATTGCGTTGCTCTTGAGGTTATGTACGTCTGTCTGTCCGTACATCTGTCTGTGTACATTTACGTCAAAAAGTTTGTAAGAGTTTCTCAAACATGTAATATCTTTAATATTATGCGACGGATTGCTTCGATACCTGGACACTTGAATCACCTGAACATTTGTCATACACTCGCGTCACCATGAACATAACCTTGACCTTTGTCACCTTCGAAATATCGCTGAAACTCTTAGCCATTTTGTTGCGTCAAAAAGTTTGTAAGAGTTTCTCCAACATGTAATATCTTCAATACCCGTGAAGGATTGCTTCGATACTTAGACCCTTTAATCACCTGAACATTTGTCTCACACTCGCGCCGCCATTAATACAACCTTGACCTTTGTCACCTTCGAAATGTCGCCTATTTTTTCCACGTATTTGACTTTCAACATTAAGTTTTTGTGTTTTGATTCGTTTCTCAGTTTTTGTACCACCTAGTACCACCATACTCGCACAGCTTCATAACCAATAGATGCCCACAACATACCACTATCCATCATCTGATCTGTTTTTTACCTTACCTATTTTGTCCACGTAATCGACTTAGCCATGTTCAATGTTAAATGGGACAACACTCATCACACAAGCACAGGTGTTCACTCGTATCTTGTACCAATACATGTATGCCAGCCTACAACTGCACTTATGGGACGCCATGACTGCCTTAACTGAAGACATGTACTTTATCTTATGTCAGTTCGTCTTTATCTTGTGTGGATTTGTGTTTATTTTATGTCAGTTCGTCTTTATCTTATGTCAGTGTATCTTTACTTTATGCTAATTCGTCTTTATCTTATGTCAGTTCATCTTTAGCTTATGTCAGTTCATCTTTAACGTATATCAGTTTGTCTTTATCTTGAGCGGGTTCGTCTGTATCTTATGTCAGTTCGTCCTTATCTCGTGTGGATTCGTCTTTATCTTATGTCAGTTTATCTATATCTTATGCAAGATCATCTTTATATTAGGTCAATTTGTCTTTAGCTTACGTCAACTCACTTTTTAGCTCATAGCTCACCTGAGCGAAGCTCATGTGAGCTATTGTTACCGCAATGTGTCCGTCCGTCCGTGAACATTTTCAAACGTCTTCTCCTCGGTAACCATTGGGCCTATTGTCACCAAACTTCATGGTCATGGTCCTTAGGTAGGGGGATTACAAAATTGTTAAAATGACGTCATTACATAATCCAAGATGGCCGCCGTCTAAAAATAGCACAAATCCTTCAAAAATCTACTTCTCAAGAACCGGCAACCGGATTTTGACAAAACTTGGTAGGAATGATCGATGTACAATGCTCTTTCAAAGTTGTTAAAATGGTGACCCCGGGGTCAAAAATGGCCGTGGCCCGTGGGGTCAAATTGGGGTCAAATTTTATTTTTGACCGAATATGGTTATGTTATATATCAAATCGAAGGTATCAACGAGGCGATCACTCTGGTGCATTTTTTGTCGAAATCGGATGGTTATGTCATCCAAGATGGCCGCCAAAATGTCAAAAGGTCGTTCTTTTATTAGAGATTTCAAAATTATTCTTCACATGAACCGCTTGGCCCATGGTGGCCAAACTTCACAATTATGGTCCATGGGTGAAGCCTTTTCAGATTTGTTAAAATGGAGGTCGTCGCTAATCCAAGATGGCCGCCGTCTAAAAATAGCACAAATTCTTAAAAAATCTTCTTCTCATGAACCGCCAGCCGGATTTCGACGAAACTTAGTAGGAATGATCGACGTACAATACTCTTTCAAATTTGTTAAAATGGTGACCCCGGGGTCAAAAATGGGCGTGGCCCGTGTGGTCAAATTGGAGTCAAATTTTATTTTTGACCGAATATGCTCATGTCATATATCAAATTGAAGGTATCGATGAGGCGATTGCTCTGGTGCAATATTTGTCGGAATCGGATGATTATGTCATCCATGATGGCCGCCAAAAGGTCCATTTATTCGAGATTTTGAACATCTTTTTCTCAGGATCCACATGGCCGATGCTGGCCAAACTTCATAGTAAGTTAAGATCCTTGGGTGAAGCATTTTCAGATTTGGTAAAATGAGAGTCATCGTTTAATCCCAGATGACCGCCATCTAAAAATAGCACAATTTTTTGAAAACACATATCAACTCAATGTCACATTCTGAATTTCTCCTCTGGTGTTCATGGAGTCAGGTGAGCGAATTAGGGCCATCATGGCCCTCTTGTTTAATTTTTTATCTTATGATCGTATGTTGGATCGTTTTTATATGGGCCGCCAGTCTGAGAAATGGGACAGTATGGTGTTTACAATAATTGGCACTAATTGGATATATAATTCCTTTTGCAAACTCACACAGAAAATGACTTGACTAATTGTCTTGCTGGTGTTATTAATGCTACTCCATTGATGGAATAACGAACAGCGTAGGCCCTGATAAGACTATGCGGGGGCACAGGCTGATCTGGGGCTACTCTGATCGCATATGTCGAAAGGTCCCTTTGTCAGCCGGGGGGCATATATTGTGTCTGGTTGACATTATCTTTTGTGGGTATATCTTAATCTTATGTGGGTTCGAATTTATCCCTGGTGCTGGTCGGTTCTTCTTATCTTATGTTGATTTTTATTTATCTTAAGTGCAGTTCTCTTTATGTTCTGTAGTTTTTATCTGTATGTCGAACATTGTTAATATGGGGTTTATGTATTGGAGAGATATTTGTGTTGACACTGACTATTTCTTTCCCCGCAACACTGACATAAGATAAATACGAACTGACATAATATTTATAAAGACAAACTGGTATACGATAAATACCAACTGAGTTAAGATAAATACGAACTGACATAAGATAATTATACACTGAAATAAGATAAATACAAATCGACATAAGATAAGTACGAAGTGACATAAGATAAAGGCGATTTGACATAAGATAAATACAGACTGACATAATGTAAGGGCGAACTGACATAAGATAAAGACTAAGCCACATACGGGTAATATAATGCTAAAGAAGAATCGACACAATATCAAGACGAGCATATATAATATAAGGACGGACCGGCTTAAGATAAATACGAGCTGACGTATTAAAAATAAAGATGATTGACATAGGATGAACCAACATAAGATAAAAACTAAGCCAAATTAGATAACTATGAAACCACATAAGATAAATATATATACATGTATATACATAAGATAAAGACGCATCCACATAATATAAAGACGAAACCACATAAGATAAAGATGAATCCACATAAGATAAATACTAATCCACATAATATAAAGATGAATCAACATAAGATAAAGACGAATTGACATAAGATAAAGACGCATCCACATAAGATAAAGATGAATCCACATAAGATAAAGACGCATCCACATAAGATCAAAATGAATCCACATAAGATAAAGATGAAACCACATAAGATAAAGATGATTCTACATAAGATGAAGATGAATCCACATAAAATATAGATGAATCCACATAAAATAAAGATGAATACACATAAGATAACAATATTAGTTCAACAGTTCTGGTGTTCCATATACACTGGCCTCTTTCGCCATCTTAGGTCACTGACAGTTGTCACTTTCATCTGTGGTCATAATAACATTAATAGGCCAATTATCTGTTCATCAGACAGTACAGATGTTCACTCGTAATCTTGTTCTAATACATGTATGCCAGTCAGCAACTGTATGTAGGTTTTCTCATTCACTAGCTTATTTTGCCATCTTAAGCCACTGACAAGGAGAGGAACTCTATAAGATAGCAATATTGTGTTCCAATCCTCTTTCACTGATTGTATACCTAAAATTGATGTAAATTAACATACAGGTATGTTATTTCAAGCCACTGACAGTTGTCACTTTCAATCTTGGTCATAATAATATTAATAACCAAATATACATGTATGTTATCCAATTGTCTATGCCTTGAAGAAAACCTGGCCTTCATGGCTTTGCCTAATCTCTTGTTGTCAATTGAATTGTTAACACCCTGATGGGTACATTTGGGTACAATGTATGTCCAGAAAAACAGAATAATTCTAATAATTCTATGTTTCTGGTGCTTTTACGCATACCGCTTTGTTGCCCATACATCTCGCCTCCCAATGTTCTTTGTGGATTTTGATGATATTGGGCCACAATGTTTGTCTATGAATGCTGCTTTGTCATGGTCACTGGGGACTTATGTTCAAGTTTCCTGTTTCACATTTGAGTTTACTTATTTTAATTCATCAATAAAATTATAATCTTGTGTCAGATTTTGATATTGGGCTATTATGTGTGTGCATGCTGCTTTGTTGCACATTTGCCTAAACTTTAACATAAGAACCCATTGACTTTGACCTTGGACATCCCAATGTCCAAGGTCAAAGTCAATGGGCTTTTATGTTCAAGTTTAGCATTTATTTTTAGGTCTTTGTTTTGTCAATAAAATGTTAAAGGTACATGCCCACGGCACTCAATAGGCACAAAATGTTCTTTATAGGAATTAAATAAGTGCATAATTGTGTCACTATTCCACCAGTTCTAAAGATTACGAGTGGCCGCTATACAGATATAATGAATTTGTAATATATATTATACTGACAGTGACGCGCGTTGGTATCAGGCTATTTTCATATGCAAATGAGGCATGGTATTTTTTTTTAATTATTTATACTACCGGTACTTAAATGCGTCACCTGAAATAGTATTTTCGACACATTATAAAGTATGATAATTGCACATATATATATAAACATATAAAGAAACACAGTTATCGCCCCTGATATCAGTGTGGAAAGTTACGTCTGATATAAACTGTATAATAATGCCAATCAATACGCGTGTTAATGGTGGATAATTAAATGTTTATTTTCCCAGCAATATATCAGATGATGTCTCTGACATAAAGAACATTTTGTGCCTACTGATTGGGCATGTACCTTTAACCACTTGTTGGATTTGTATACATATTTGGATAAAATGTATGTCTAGGTATGTTGCTTTGTTGCACTGCACATACATGTACATCTCATATCCCAATGTCCAATGTCAAGGTCCTTGGAGAATTAATTATGTTCAAGTTTAATACTTGGAAAAATCGCGGGAATACTGGACGAGGCCTTCCGGCCTTCGTTCAGTATTCCCGCGACTTTTCCGGGGGCAGGTAGGAGCATGCAAAGGGTACATTTAACGATGGGATTCATTCTTACAGGAATCCCGATATCCCTGGTTTGACCCTCAGGTACGAATCCGGTTATACCAATTATAAAAGTAATTGGATTAGTACTAATCCTATTACTTTTTGGAATGGGGCTATGTGACTCTGATGTGGTAAGGACCTACATGTAGTACCAGGTCAGGTTATTCTAATTGCAGGACTGAATATTTTTATTTTTCTATAAATATTCACTTATGATTTGGTGATTTAATTACCCACCTTCACAACAGGTAACATATTATTATATGGGATTAATCCAGCCTAAAATGACCTTAGCTGTTGACAGGCCATTACACACCATTAAATCAAATCAAGTTTCATGTTTACCATTTGCGTCTTTTTTTTTTGTAAATAACATTTTAATACTTGACATTGGTAATTTTGACTACAATGTGTGTCTACGCATGCTGCTCTATAGCGCAATTTACACCAGGTCCATATACATGTCCAAGGTGAAGGTCACTGAGGATGTTCAAGTTTCCCATTTACCTTTTGCTCTTTTGCCAATAAAATTTTAATTCCTTATTTGATGATAATAATATTGGGTTACACTGTGTGTCTATACATACATGATGTCAAGGCCCCCAATAGGCAAGAAACCTCATTCTGCGCAATTCTTGATTTATTATCACAGCTACCTGCAGCGAGTTGATTAGCTTTGTGATAACAATGACATTGTTTCTCTTTGTTGTTGTTTTTAATGTTTTTCAGACGTCATTTAAAGTGTTTCCTCGATACTGAACTCTTTGCATGCTAGCGGCGAAAATATCCGCCAAACGAATTAGGAGTACATGTATATGTTTTATTTCTCTCAGTAAATATGTCATGACATTTCATTAGAATTGTGTCATCCGGCATGCAAAGGTACGTACGTACATGCGCACTCAGTAGGCACAAAATGTTTGACTAGGTTGGAGATAGCGATGAAGTGATGTGATCAAATATTTTTGTGAAAAATATGAAATCATATTACCCATTACAACATGAGTAAACAATCACCAATTAACAAATGACCAAAGGTAGTAAGCTAATCAACATTACATGGTGGAGTCACGACTCTCAGTGAATTGTTTAAATGACCAACGTGATATGCTTAATGAATGTGTCAAACACTAAAATATATCCAGGTGGACCAATTAATCAAACAACCCGAGGTAGGTGTGCATTTATTTTGTTTGATAATAGGTGTTGAAAATTAGTGTCAACCAAATTTATGTGATCGAGATAGCGAAGAGATTTTTTTAATATATTTTATACGGAGGGGACAGAATGAACAGTGGAGATATAGAACATATACGAGATAGGGCGTGTTCGAGATAGCCGAGGAAATTTATATTAAACAAATAAGGATATAATTTGGGACTTTAGTGAATCATCGAGATAGGGTATATCATCGAGATACTGATACTCGACTGTATTTAATTTCTATAAAGAACATTTTGTGCCTGCTCAGTGGGCATATACCTTTAAATAAATAAATAAATAATGTTTTCTCCTAGTTTGAGAAGTGGACAGATGACCAAAGGAAGAAGATGTTGGAAAGCCTAATCAGTAAATCGAAGATGCGACAAAAGGAGTTTGTGAGGGATTACGTCAAAGAAAACATCCCTGCCCTGAAGCGAGACTTCACCCGCCATCTGCCGCGCGTGATATCCTTGTATATATTCTCCTTTCTTGACCCTAGAAGCCTCAGCCGGTGTGCACAGGTAAGCTGCAGGGTACGGGCTTGTCGCTTAGCCATTTCACACAAGTTACTGGTCTCATTTTGATAATTTGTTTGTACATACAGAGCTCCAGATAAGCTTTGTATCTAAAGCGTACTATGCCCCCTGATTTCAAAATCATTGCATATTTTACTTATACAAATGGATTATGGATTTTCTTCATCACTAAATATGGAACAAAGGATAAAAAATATATAACAAATTTAAACATTCAATTATTTGAGCTGCAAAAAGCTCAATTAAGTGAATTTTCAACTTTATGATATTATTTTCACTACTCAATTTGAAAATCAATGCGTATTTTCACATTGCTGTGCGTATTTTATACTCCCTCTTTTGATAATCAATGAGTATTCAGCTAAAATAATTGCGTAAAATACGCCAATACGCACCTTATCTGGAGCTCTGTACATATATAAGACAATTCCATCCAAGACAGCCAAGCACAGGATAATTCTTTAATTCTGGTGGGATTTAACTTGCCACAGCTGCATTAGACAGTTTCCCACCAAAATGTGTATACTATACTCTGCTGGACGTAGGATAGAGTTTTATTGTCCAATAGATGTTAACAAGATGTGATTTACTTTTAGCGATGGGACTTATAAATATAAACAGATATATTGTTTAAAGATGATTAAAATAGCCGGTGCTGTTTGTTTCAGGACAAAATATTTTTAAATTACCACTGATTTATCCCTTTAAAGCTATTTCCCATGACCATTTTCGACCATATTATTACTAGCCTAATGATTTGTCACTTTAGTTGTAAATTAACCTTATTGGGACTCGCATTTTGTCTGGAGTGATCGGATGCAACCAAGATGCCTGGTACCAGATCAGTATATTGTGATTTCAATGCTAAAAGGATATTGTCATTTCAGTGCAGAACTTTCACTCCACCCATACAAGTACATTTCCATCTGTATACGTGGCTGTGAAATGGTTTTATGACCAGTGTAGATCCTGATCAGCCTGTGCTTCCGCACAGGCTGATCTGGATCTGCACTGTTCGCCAGTCCATCATTCAGAAATCAAATAACGGCCATTTCTCCAGTCATAGCCTCATATGACCTTATTCAGTGGACGTAACAGATTATCCATGCGATGGTGTAAATCAACGGTAGGGTTCCTCTTCTTTATAGGAATCATGATTTGCCTGGTTTGGCCCTCGGGTACGTTTTTAGCTCGACTATTCGAAGAATAAGTAGAGCTTATGTTGTCACCCCGGCGTCGGCGTCGGCGTCACGCCTTGGTTAAGGTTTTTAGTCAAGCTTGTATATGGAATACTACTGGCCCTACACCCACCATACTTGGACAACTTCATCTCCTAGTGATGTACATCAATAACCCCTGATCTATATTTGACCTTCACCTACATTTCCTCTTGAATTACTTGGTTAATTCCCCTTGGTTAAGGTTTTTAGTCAACCTTGGTTAAGATTTTTAGTCAAGTTTATATATGCAATACTACTGGCCCTACACCCACCATACTTGGACAACTTCATCTCCTAGTGATGCACATCAATAACCCCTGATCTATATTTGACCTTCACCTACATTTCCTCTTGAATTACTTACTTAATTCCCCTTGGTTAAGGTTTTTAGTCAACCTTGGTTAAGGTTTTTTTCCAAACTTGTACATTGAATACTATTGTGCATCCAGACACCATACTTGGACAACCTTTTCTCATAGGTATGTACATCAATATCCCCTGATCTATATTTGACCTTGACCTACATTTCCTCTTCAATTTCTTACTTAATTCCTTTTGGTTAAGGTTTTTAGTCAACCTTCTATATGGAATACTACTGGCCCTACACCCACCATACTTGGACAACTTCATCTCCTAGTGATGTACATCAACAACCCCTGATCTATATTTGACCTTGACCTACATTTCCTCTTCAATTACTTACTTAATTCCCCTTGGTTAATGTTTTTAGTCAAGCTTGTAGATGGAATACTCCTGGCCCTACACCAACCATACTTGGACAACTTCATCTCCTAGTGATGTACATCAACAACCCCTGACCTATATTTGACCTTCACCTACATTTAACCTTGAATTACTTACTTAATTCCCCTTGGTTAAGGTTTTTACTCGACCTTGGTTAAGCTTTTTACTCAAGCTTGTACATGGAATACTATTGTGCATACAGACACCATAATTGGACAACCTTTTCTCATAGTGATGTACATCAATAACCCCTGATCTATATTTGACCTTGACCCACATTTCCTCTTGAATTACTTACTTAATTCTCTTTGGTTAAGGTTTTTAGTCAAGCTTGTAGATGTAATACTCATGGCCCTACACCAACCATACTTGGACAACTTCATCTCCTAGTGATGTACATCAACAACCCCTGACCTATATTTGACCTTGACCTACATTTAACCTTAAATTACTTACTTAATTCCCCATGGTTAAGGTTTTTACTCAACCTTGGTTAAGGTTTTTAGTCAAGCTTGTAGATGGAATACTATTGTGCATACAGACACCATACTTGGATAACTTTTTCTCATAGGGATGTACATCAATAACCCCTGACCTTTATTTTACCTTCACCTACATTTAACCTTGAATTACTTGGTTAATGTTTATAGTCAATCTTGTGTATGGAATACTTCTGGGCCTACATCAACCATACTTGGACAACTTCATCTCCTAGTGATGTACATCAATAATCCCTGACCTATATTGGACCTTGACCTACTTTTATCCTTGCATTACTTAGTTATCTCCCCTTGGTTACAGTTTTTACTCAAGCTTGTATATGGAATACTCCTGGGCCTACAGCAACCATACTTGGAAAACCACGCACCTACGTCCAAGGTCAAGGTCACTGTTGAATTCCCTTCCGCTCTATATCTTCTACACCGATGCATGGATTATCAAATGGCTTGGCACAAATGTTTCTCATGATGAGAAGGTGTGTCGCAATCAATAACCACGCACCTACGTCCAAGGTCACAGTTGAAGGTCAAAGGTCAAACCTATTGAAATTCCCTTCCGCTCTATATCTTCTACACCGATGCATGGATTATCAAATGCCTTGGCACAAATGTTTCTCAGGATGAGAAGGTGTGTCGCGATCAATAACCACGCACCTACATCCAAGGTTAAGGTCACAGTTGAAGGTCAAAGGTCAAAAATATTGAAATTCCCAAATGGCTTGACACAAATGTTTCTCACGATGAGAAGGTGTGTCACGATCAATAACCACGCACCTACGTCCAAGGTCAAGGTCACTGTTGAAGGTCAAAGGTCAAACCTATTGAAATTCCCTTCCGCTCTATGTCTTCTACACCGATGTATGGATTATCAAATGGCTTGGCACAAATGTTTCTCATGATGAGAAGGTGTGTCGCGATCAATAACCACGCACCTACGTCCAAGGTCAAGGTCACAGTTGAAGGTCAAAGGTCAAACCTATTGAAATTCCCTTCCGCTCTATATATTCTACACTGATGCATGGATTATCAAATTGCTAACCACGCACCTACATCCAAGGTCACAGTTGAAGGTCAAAGGTCAAACCTATTGAAATTCCCTTCCGCTCTATATCTTCTACACCGATGCATGGATTATCAAATGGCTTGGCACAAATGTTTCTCATGATGAGAAGGTGTGTCGCAATCAATAACCACGCACCTACGTCCAAGGTCAAGGTCACAGTTGAAGGTCAAAGGTCAAACCTATTGAAATTACCTTCCGCTCTATATCTTCTACACCGATGCATGGATTATCACACTATGCCCAGGGTCAAGGTCACAGACTTGATGCGTTTGAAACCTTAACACTCGGCTAAATAGCTTATAATCAAAAATGCCTCGTTTTCTTTGGCTGCCAGTGGGGGTATTCGTGTGCCGACAGGCCACATTTCTAGTTTCCCTTGGTTAATGTTTTTAGTTAACCTTGGTTAAGGTTTTTATGCAGGCCGCAGCCACCTTCTTTGTCAAGCTATGTGTACATCGACAACCCTCGTAGTCGAGCTATGCTGTTCTCCTACAGCTCTTGTTATCTTTGGCTCTTTTGTTACCTGGGAGTTTAATTGGGTTATTACCCATTACAATAGTCAGATTATTACTGATCCTACTGCTTTTGGGAGGGGGACAAATGATACTGGTGTGGCGAGCACCTGGCATCAGATCAGGATTATTCTGATTTCAGGGCTGAATATACAGGTAATTCTCGTTATGTCGAAGTTGACCGGTCTGAGCAAAATATATTGACATATCCGAACTTCGAGATAAAAATTTGCCAAATTTAGCGACCATTCTCGAAAAAAAACAGAATCGCTTAAAAAATAGCGTCTTACTTTTCTTCTGGGTTTTCATAAATCGCGCTGTTTCTTTTAACGAAACGCACATGCGTTGTTACTAAATATATGGCATATGCATGACACAATTTCCGGTATACAACATTTGTTTTGCAAATCATGCGCCAAACACATTTAATGAATAATCGTTACATCTAAATGCAACGCTCACCGTCTCTTCTGACAATGTTATTATTCACTCGCATTTCGTCCCAAAACCACGTCGGACCGAGACTCGTCGGTCACAAACAAATTCAGCTCAAATAGGCATTAAGTAATGTCAAGTTGACTTGATTGCTATGCCATTTATTTCATCTTCACGTGTTAATTTGATTCGATGTCACATTGATTAATTGGTTAATTATTGTTTAAGTGAATTCCTTTAACAAGTTTGTGCAACGGTTTGTGCGGCAGCATTTTTTATTTATATAGACGTGTAAAAACGTACCTGAGATAATCTCTCTGAATCAGACATGGTGGTGCCAGGCGCTCATTTTCAAGTTATCAGAATACAAATATGAAGGAAACATGCTATCGGGACTCGAGTTCCACCTCGACATAACCAAAATATCGACGTTTCCGATATCGATTTATCAGGAGTAAAATACATGATCTATATATGGAATTCGGCCGGGACCTCGGACGTATATCGAGATAAGCAGGTATACCTAGTTAAGCGATATCGAGATAAAGAGAATAAGCTGTATATAAGCCGTCACACTTTTCGGTTAACCAATTTGTCAGTTTCTCAAATATGCTGCAGGTGGCATCCACGTTCGACATTTCTTGTTGCAAATATTCAGTTCTGATTTTGGGATTTACCCCCCATTTGTGCACGTAATATATGGGATTTAGTACTAAACTCATTGACCCGGTCTTAAATGACCTTAGCTGTTGATAGGCCGTTAAACCCTAACAAACTAACTAAACTAAACTTCACTTTTCCACATGTAACAGGTGTGCTGGCACTGGAAGTCTGTGACGGAGCTGGACCAGCTATGGATGCCCAAGTGTGTGAAGCTTGGCTGGATCCTGCCCTTCATGCCTGGACAGTATGAAGTCGGTGTCTGGAAACGCAACTACCTGGAGAATATCAAAACTCTTCAAATCATGAACCCTAAGGTAATCCCTTTACATGTGGCACATGGTGCAGGTGCCATCACAAATTTCATGAATATGCTCTCAAAAAAGTTGTCCGGTTAACCCTTTCACCTCCAAGTAACTGGAATGGATTTTGATATGTTTATTTTGCAACCATTTGAATCGTCACAAACTGGTTTGGACCAGTCCATGTATGAAAAGGGGGTGTTTTTGTTCTTAAAAATATGAAAATTACTTGCAAAAAGTGTAGATCCTGATGAGACGGCTCGTCACGAGCCGGCTCATCTGGATGTACACTTTTTGCCAATACCACTATACAGGCATGTGGTGTTGAAAGGGTTAACGTAACTTGTAACGAGCGCGCTTATCACTACTGCGGCCTGGGTTCGGTCCTCGACCTGGATAGTATCTGAGTTGATAATATGGCGGCTGTGAAACCAGACAAGTGTGCTTCTATTAGATGCTCTGGTTTCCTTTCAAATTTATTTAAATATCAACCTATATACTCCAGCTTTGACAACGAACATTTATATAAGTACTCTAGCACTTGTCTGTAATAAATATGGCTCACGAGTGAACCATGAGAGCGAACTGATTATTTATCCCGTCAACACAGTGCGTATGTGCCGTGAAACATTTTTGATATCCTGTCAATACGACCTAATCACTGCGTATGGATATGTGGCTGGGATTAGTTTGTTTGCATTGTAAAGCCATTTGTAGGTGTTTACAGGATAAATAGAATAGTAGGTTAGTGCCGTGAATGGGAAAAATATCTGGCGCGGTACGGAAACGAGATGTGCTCAGCAGAGCCTCGCCCATCCCGTTTCCTAAGCCTTGCCAGATATTTTTTCCCATTCACGGCACTAACCTACTATTCTCTATATAACCTTCTGAGCATGTTTTCTCTTCTCATGCTCACATTCAGAAGTTTGATTTCGAAGTTTAATCGAACTGCCTGATTTTGAGGACAAATTTCAAGAATATGGTTAAAAAGGTTTATAATCTTTACTGCGAATGGCTGATAAAAGACTGTTGAACACCATTCTGTCAACAAATCAAGTAGATTTAATCCTGATGGAATAGTGTGCAGCAATTCATTATTCACATTGTGGATCTACTAGTTTGGAAAGAGATGTGAAGTATCCTTCCCCGGGAAAAAAATAATTCTACATTCAATTTCCTCGAAATTAGTGACCGTAAAGCTATAATTTGTACATACATTGTAGTTATTTCCCTTAGAAAAAATGTAAATTAAAGTAATAATGTACACCTGACCATTCCCTCTAGTTACACCACTAGTTAATAGCAAGGTATATGTTGCTGTTACCTCGTAATTACACCACGAGAATGTAGATCTATAATATAGTAGGCAGGTCCGTACGCAGAGGGGGTGCGACGGGTGCGTACGCACCCCCTTAACCCGTTCAACACCACAGGCCTGTATAGTGGTATTGGCAAAAAGTGTAGATCCAGATGAGCCGGCTCATGACGAGCCGTCTCATCAGGATCTGCACTTTTTGCAAGTAATTTTCATAATTTTGAGAACAAAAACACCTCATGTTCATAAATGGACTGGTCTGAAAATCATTTTGTGATGATTGGAATGGGTTGAAAAATTAACATATCAAAATCCATTCCAGTTATTTAGAGGTGAAATGGTTAATCTGCCGAGGTCTGTCCATGAATGTGCAAAAACCAATGTATATATAACGCACCCTAAATTAAATCCTGCGTACGGGCCTGGTAGGTCTCATGTTCATGCGTGGAATAATTATACCATTATACACATCTGTCCATCCACTTTAGGTATTTATCAGTACAGTCTAAACTCATAGGTAGAAGTAACGGACCGAGGTCTATAAATACATTAAATATGCCTAAAAAAAATGAAGAAAAAAATTATATTTGTTTACCCCCTCCATACAATTCATTATAATGAATTGTATGGAGGGGTTAAAAAAAATTAAAAAATCTTCATTTATTGATGCTTTTAGGCATATTTAATGTATTTATAGACCTCGGTAAGTTACTTCAACCTGTGTCTAAACTGGGGCCTGAGAGCGACAACAGATCCCCTTTCACCCCTAAATAACAGGGGGCCGTTTCACTAAACTTTGTCAGCTAAGATGTTTGTAAATGCAAATTTATGATCGTCTGAAATTTCAATTTATGGATTTACATTTATGGAGCATAGGCTGCATATGCTGCAATAAATGTAAATACATTAATTGTTTACAATAAACTATTGCCAATGTGAAAATTACAGAATATCATAATTTTGCACTTACAAACATTTTAGTTCATTTTAGTTGTACAAACATTAGTGAAACGGCCCCCAGGACACCCTGTGAGCTCCCCAGGGTGTCTGCTTTAGAGAGGCTCAACTGTAATTCTTTGAGCACCCTGTCACACATTTTAGTGCTTTGCAATCATGAACATACTTTATAATTAGAGTGACATTCCAGTGAAAAAATTGAAATTCAAATTAAAAAATCAGATTTTTCAAAGTGTTCGGTATAGCGAGGTTTCACTGTATTATATTGAAACTTGATATTCTTGGTTTTGCGCCTGCTTTAGCAGAAGGCTCACCTATAGTCGCCACTTTTCCCCTTGATACATGTTAGCATTTAGAACACACCTTTTTTACTTTCACATTTTTGCAGAAACACTTATCCATTTTTTGCGTCAAAAAGTTTTTACAAGTTTATTCATTATCGTATAACATTAATGTTACTTGATGGATTGCTTCAATGTTTGGACACTTCATGTTTTAAGCATGCACTTCTCTGACAATTTTTGTAATGCTTATTTTAGCACATGCCCATGATCATGCTACGGTCAAATGCCTCGGCAGGCGCGACACCAATTCCGTGGTGGAATTCTTGTTTATATTAATATCATCATCCATATTTAAACATTGTATGTATGTTGCAGGTCATTCAAAGTCAAATATCTTTGACCTTGGTTAAATTTCACATACATTTGTTTTGTAGTGTCTTTACGAAAGTTGTGTTACTGTTTGTCAGTCAGTTTACCAGCCTGTGTCACTAACTCCTTGGTGAAGGTCACAGGGCACGAGGTTTGCCTAATGTATGCTCAGCTGTTAAACTAACACAAACTTAAGATCTCATTCGCCACTGTGACTGGGGAAATTGGGTTTATGGTTTTTTCGACCAGTGTAGCGCCAGATCAGCCTGTGCGTCCTCACAGTCTGATCAGGTTCTGCACTGTTCACTATTCCATCAATGAAACACCTGTCATTGTCCTACCAAAGGAATATACGTCGTTATTAGGCGAGACAGGTGTGCAGAGCTCCAGATAAGCTGCATATTTGCGTAAATACCCAATGAAAATTGCCAAAAACACAATTGAAATCAGAAGTAGTGAGTATCAAAAAGCAATGATAAATGTGTGGTATCTTTATCATGCAACAGAAAACAATAAACAGACCACAAATATAGCATATTTTCTTATTTTCCCATGAAAACATACCTTGGTATTTCATTAGAATTGTCTCCAAGGAGACAATTCTAATGAAATACCAAGATGTATTTTCATTTAGAAGCAAACCATTCAATAAGTGCGGTCTACTGATGTGTAAACAGTGTGATTTTATTTTGCCCAATTAAAATATTGAAATACCCAATTACTTCAGATATGATGGAGTGAAAATACGAAAATACTCAATTACTAATTCCTTATCTGGAGCCCTGGGTGTGTTCTATTTGATCAGTAGCTACACTGGTCACAAATCTCATAAGACTATTTCTCCAGTCACAGGCAATGTTGGTAGTAAGGCAGAAACAGTAGAAATTATATTGTTTCTGCCTTACTTCCACCATTGCCTATAACTGGAGAAATGGCAAAAATGATTGAATTTCAATCAGTTCTGCCTTACATGCAACATTGCCATGTTCCACAGCGTCACCACACAAAGTTAAACCTGGACAAACTGAACTTGGATGGGAGTGCCAAGCCTCCGCGGACGAAGCAGCCCAAACACACGCCCTGGCGTGGCTCCGACCCCGTTCCCAAGGACACATGGCGCTACAATGTGCTGGAGAATGACGATATTGTCGAATGTGTTACTAAACTGTAAGCAGAGTTGCATAATTGCCTTAATTGGCCAGATTTCCGAGTTGATCATTGAAAAATAAAGATGCAAGACATTTCAGTCAATTCAGAGCTCCAGATAAGCTATGTGTCTATTATTGTTACATTTCCGAGGCCAAGCAACACCTACATAATGCATGTCGTCGACGAAATGCCAAAAGGTCGTATCCGCATTTTTCACAATTTTCAGGAGAACAAAAAAAGTGAATATTTTTTTACATATTACTTCTATGGTCATAATTTTTGTCATTTGAATATATTATCATTATCAAAACAGAGTTTGATCATGTCTGCAATTAAATTAAAATGTCAAAAGGTCATAAAATCTAGAAATCTACTCAAATTAGTTATAACAAGAAATGCGTCTGTCGAACGCGGATGCCACCTGCAGCATATTTGAGAAACTGTGACAAAGTGGTTAACCAAAAAGTGTGACGGACGGACGGACGGACAGACGGATGGTCCAAACACTATATGCCACCCGTTTCTTCGAAACCCGGTGGCATAAAAAGCTGGACATACATCACAATGAATATTTGGTACAATAGTATCGTATTTACGGTAAATTTAGATATGTAACAGCAAAATGAACTTACAAAACTGTAATTTAGCACCTTTTCCACACTTCAAACTAACTCCAGATACGAACTTTGTGTAAATATGGCCTTTTGACATTTTGTTTATGGAACCAATTACAGTATGCCCTTTTGTTACGTGACAGTTAACCCTTTCAACCCTAAGGAACTGGAATGGACTGTGATATGCAAATGTTCCGACCAATCCAATGGTCACAAAATGATTTTCAGATTCGTCCATTTATGAAAAGGGGGTATTTGTTCTCAAAAATTACTTTCAAACAGTGCAGATCCTGATGAGACGGCTCGTTACGAGCCGGCTCATCTGGATCTGCACTGTTTGCATAAACTGCTATAGCGGGCTTTCGGGTTCAAAGGGTTAACCACTTTCTGATTGGCCGGTAAATACGGCATTTTAACACAAGCAGAGTATTCAAATTCTAACTCTGCAACTGCCAAAAACTGATTTTGCGGCAAATTGAATTTACGACCTTTTGACATTTTGTCGACGATGTGATTCATGACGTTACTAGAACACGCCATTACGACACCAAACCAGTTCACAACAGTCGCACTGAAATTTTGAAATTGTACTGCAGCTCCGGAATCTGTATGTGTAAATCATCTGTTTGAATGGAGCAGCTTATCAAAGTACCGAAAGTACTGCATAAATGCTCAAATTGCACGATATTTCCCATGGAAATGCACGGTAATAATATCGTTCGACCATGTCCAGCCGTGGGTAAACGTTTACCCCCAGATGATAAATTCAATGCACATTTTTGCAAATAGCTGACTGACTTATCACATGTTTTTCCGATATAAAAGAGGGAATGAATGAGCAAAAACAAAGTTGAAAATTCACTGATGTGAGCTGCAAAAAATATGTATGTTTGTTGGTCCAGTTAAAAAGTTTGCTGAAGTGTCTTCTCCAATCTGTTACTGGAGACATTTGTAGTAGCAATAATAATAACAAATTTTATTTTAGTTATAGAAAATATATTGATGGTGTCAAATTATTTCATTGTGTTTGTTTTCAGTCGAAAGAACAAGAAATATTCAGCCGAAAGCAATGAAATAGCACGACATGCCAGGAGTAAAGTGAAAACTGGACAGAATCTACTCAACACACAAGTCCGCAGATCTCAGTCATACTCAGTATGTTCCCTTAGCTTTATACCGTATTTATTCTAATAAGTGCCCCCGGGGGATCAAAACGTTGAAAATGGGATCAAAATATGTAATTTTGTATGTGAAAATAACATATTTAGAATGCAAATATGGGAGGGAGGCTAGTACTAGCCATATTTGCATTCTAAATATGTTATAGAGAGGGAGCTACTATTAGAATAAATACGGTATATCTATTCTACGGCTGCAGATATTGCTGTTTATAAAGACAGTTAGTGCTGTAATGGACGAACGGGGCTAAGTACATAAGGACATAGCCTCCTTCTTCCACTGACCCCTTTAATTAGGATTTAGCCTCCTTCTTACACTTACCGCTTTAATTAGGACTTAGCCTCCTTCTTGCATTTGTGGTGGTAGGTTGGGAGCATGCGATGAGTAATTTAATGATCGGGATTCAACCTTAACGTCTTTGGTGTTCTTGTATGTGAGAGTTCAATCTGGTTATGCCCTGTGTAAGAGTAATAATACCATTATTCTTAATTCTATTATTTTAAGCGGAAGGGGCCAAGTGAATTTTGTGTGGTATGGACCTGGCACCAGGTCAGGTTATTCTAATTTCAGGGCTGAATATATATTTTTCTTGATGTAAATATATCGTTCCCCAATGCAGCAGATTAAATGTGGGAACCAGTTTGTCTGACCTTAAATTACATTAACTGTTGATAGGCCATTAAACACCAATTCTTCCATTGACCCCTTTATATTGTACTCGTGTATGTAATGTATATTGTATTAGATTTGAAGCCAAAGTCATGAATTGCTTTTTGTCGTGCCCTCTTGCAGACAGTGCGATATAGTCGGCACATTGGCGTACGTCTGTCCGGTTAAAGTTTTTGGTTAAAGTGTTGATATACTATCAAATACTATCAAATCCTTGGCGGGCACGACATGCAGGCCACAGCCATCTAGTTTCTTGTCGACTATGTAAAATCCATTCACCTGTTTTCATTTTCAGAAACTTCAAACGCATGACGGGCTGGTGGACTTCGTAGATTACCGCACCATGTGTGCCCTGCCGATTGACCAGAGCATGGAAGTAACTCGCCCCGCCCCTGTCCACTCACCACCCCCATTCAAGCCATCCCGACGCACAAACGCCTCTGCTAGAACTCCCCGGGACCCTCCGTGTAAGTGAACTGTGAACTAAAACGTGGCTGTGACTGTAGAAATGGGACTTATCTGGATCTACACTGGTCGCAAAACCCATAATTCCCATTTCTCCAGTCATAGCCAAAAATGTAAAATTAGAAGTAAGATTCTAATTTGTGGATGTTTTACTGACTGTATGGCAAACAATGCAGATACTGATTGCATATTCAGGGCCTGAAAATAGCACTGGTCTGAGGTCCTGGACCTGCAAATTCTAATGTCGGACCTTTGTATTTTACAAGCAACAAGTCGGCTGGACCTGTGATAAAATCGAAATTGAGATTGTAGCCGGGTCCTATTTTACTCATGTGGATTATACGCTAAGGATAAGGAAAGGGAGAAGTTTACACGATCGGCATTCAGTGGTGATGCTAAATCCGTTCCGATAATTTATGGTGACACAGTCAAGGATTTACACATGGCGTGACGAGTCATTTCACATGAAACAGACACATATTTCTATCATTTTACTAGCGATTATCGTCTTGGACTTTCCAAAATGTTGTTCGGACCTTTCACTTTTTTCCTTGTTAGGTCCCAGACTTACTGGTAAAAGCTGCTATTTTCAGGCCCTGATATTGTGCCAGCCATTTGGATCTTGTATTGTCAGACAGGGCCTTGCCATGTGTACAGTGAATTGGAGATAAGTCAAATTTGGTGAGGAACAGGAACAATGAGTAACAGGGGCTAAACCCTTTAACCCCTAAATAGCTGGATTGGATTTTAATATGTTAATTTTCTGACTAATCCAATTGTAGCAAAATTATTTTCAGACTAGTTCATTTATAAGAAGGGGGTTCTTTTTTGTTCTAAAAAAAAAGAAAGAAAATTACTTGCAAAACATGCAGATCCTGATGAGATTGCTCATCATGAGCTGGCTCATCTGGATGTACACAGTTTGCAAATACCACTATAGAGGTCAGGGGGCCGTTTCACTATAAAACTTCCTACGACTAAAATGTTCGTAAGTGCAAAATTATGATAGTCTGTAAATTTCACATTAACAATGTTTTGTTGTTAATAATTGTTGGATTTACATTTATTGAGCATAGGCTGCATATGCAGCCTATGCTCAATAAATGTAAATCCATCAATTGAAATTTGCAGACGATTCTAAATTTGCGCTTACGAACATTTTAGTCGTAAGAAGTTTAGTGAAACGGCCCCCTGTTGTGTTGAAAGGGTGGGTGTCTTTGTAACACAGATCTTTTTGACAATAGATTCAATTTACTGAGGGAAGTATTATGGGTGATTATATTAATTAAACAAGATCATTATCTGGTTAATGGAGTGCTAGCTGTGGGCAACACTGGGCCAACCATCAATTATCTTTTCAGGCAATATCCCATATTCCGAGCAATGTTTTGATGTAAATGCTGTGTTTATCGGATAAATAATACCGGTTCACCCCTAAACATCCCACGTTGGCTTTCTCATGCTATTCTTTGAACCATTCCATTTATTAGAAAATGCAGATAATGAATTGAACAATACTGATGAAAGCTCTAGATATTGACGACGGTTTGTTACGAACCGGTGCCCATCTTCTCACCTGTCTAAATGACTGGAATCAGTTTTAAGCCATAGTTTGACAAAACCTGGCTATCATACATGAGCACAATGTGCATGTGAGCTATTAACTTAGTAGTATTTACTTGACTCAGCCGCTCATCTTGCTGATCTTGTTGTGCTGAGTTATAGCACATATTGGACCCGAGAAATCCCCAATTTTGACACACTTAGCATATATTTGTCATCGAGGTTGGTTCTGGCCTCACATCACCATGGCAAATTCCTCATAGCACATCAGTCGCATCAAAACATGGCCGCTTTATGGACTTACATGTCCGGGTATGGAAGGTTGTATAGTTATTTCCACCCTTAAATATGACTATGACTGGAGAAAAGAGGCTTATGAGTTTTGCGACCAGCGTATATCCAGATCAGTCTGTAGATCCACACAGTCTGATCAGGATCTGCACTGCATGCCATTCCATCAATGAAACACCCGTCATGGTTCTAACAAGCAATATAGCTCGTATCAGGCACCAAGAATGTGCTAATCGATCAGGAGCTACATTGGTTACAAATACCAATTTCTCCAGGCACAGCCACAAATGTAAGCTTTAACTAAGTAAAACTGTCATCATCAGTTGCAACTTCCACTCTATTTCAGCCAAAGACCTGTTCCCCAAGCAACCATGGCAAGTCCCAGATGGAGCCGATTCCGATAACGAGCCCTGATACTTCATTTCCTAGTGATGATTCCGAGCCCGTGGGTCTAAGCTTATACACTACCAAGGTGCATGATCACGTGGTACTAACAACAACAACAAGTACCGATTCAAAGTACGTATTCTTTTATAGTGTCCTCATTACGCAACAGATTTTGATGAAATATGGCGCATCAAACGCGTCTTGTTAAGCTGCATTTTGTGGTCTCTGTATTTTCGCCCAAACTTCTGTTGTTTTTGCGAAGAATCGATTTCCGTGTCTCCGACACGGAAATCAATTCTTCGCAAAAACGACATAAGTTTGTGCCAAACTCCCTAGACCACCAAATGCAGCTCATGAAAACGCGTTTGCTGCGCCATATTTCATCAAAATCCGTTGCATATTAAGGAAAATATCAAAGAATACTTACTTTGGGGTGGGCGACGTTGTTGTTGTTGTAACCACGTGATCATGCACCTTCACTACCGCCCGTGCTAATTTTACCAATATTTGTCAATTTCTTTATTTCAAAATACAGTGTACTTGGATATTATGTGCCAAAGCTCGGGTTCAGACAATCAAACTTCTTGTTTGAGAGTTGATGTTCAGAAATGTAGTTAATCTGGGCAAAGATTAACGCAGGCGATTGTGTACAGTCTGTCTAAACTGGACACCCTGGGATGTGCCCAGTGTGTCGGGTTTAGAGGGGTTTCACCATAATTAAACGCTATGTGAACAATTTTTGTCATTTTCAATCATGAATAGACACGAAAATGAAATAAATTACAGTGAAACCCATCAAAATTAAACGCCACCGGGTCCACATGGTGTCCAGTTTAGAGAGGTTCAACTGTAAAGGGTTCTAAGTACATACGTTAAATTTGAACTTGAAATCATGCAGTTTGATTGGCCGAGACTGAGCACAGCTCAGCCTTGACCAATCAAACTTCATGATTTTTAGGACGAAAATGGAATACATACATTGAAAATATTGTCAGCACATGATCTGATCATCGTTGATATGAAGGACGATGATGGCTGGACAGTAGTGTTCACAAAACGGATTTTGAATACCGGTAACGTTAACCTTTTTCACCCATAAGTAACTGGAATGGATTCCATGTTCACATGCAGAATATTCCATTAGTTAGAGAATAGTTTGTAAGAAATTAGAATCTAGCAGTGCTCCAGATAAGAAATTAGTAATTTAGTATTGTCACTCCATCATTTGTGAGCAATTGGGTATTTCAAAATTTGAATTGGGTAAAATAAATTCACACTACTGTTTACACATCAACAGACAGCAATTATTGAATAGTTTTTTTCGAAATGAAAACATGTATTGGCATTTCATTAGAATTGTCTCCTTGGAGACAATTCTAATGAAATACCAAGGTGTGTTGTCATGGAAAGTAAGAAAAATATGCTATATTTGGGGTCTGTTTATTGTTTTCTGCAGCATGATAAAGGTACCACAAATTTTTTATTGCTTTTTGATACTCGCCACTTCTGATTTCAATTGGGTTTTTGGCAATTTTAATTGGGTATTTAAGCAAATATGCAGCTTATCTGGAGCTCTGATCTAATCTATATACACTGTCATTCCTGATGAGACTGCCCTGGAAATGCTGGGTCATCTGGATCTACCCTGGCGCATGCGTTAGTCTTTATCTTACTAGTATAATTATAGGCATTGATTGTTTTTTGTGACGCCCACTTACGGACAGCGCAATATAGTGTATGTACGTAATTGCGTCCAGGTGAAAGTTTTTGGTTAAATTTTTTCAGTATACAGTACTATCAAAGCCTCAGCGGGCGTGACATGCGGGCCACGGCCATCTAGTACGTGTAGGTGCTGTTCCTTATGACATGGACAATATTTGTTGATAGTGAACTTCAAAATGTCTACTACATAAGTTTCTGATATTGTATCTCTCTCAACAGACAGTATGACATTTTGTCATGCCTGCTTTTGAAGAGCTCGAAGTATTAATAACAATTATATATTTGTCACTCACATTGCCTAGACGGGCATGGTATGTAATTGGATATGTTCTGACGAGACCAGGTTTACTTCATATGTGAACATTGAGAATCCAGACTCTGTGGCATAGCCACTTTGTGATCTTCATTGTGTTTCTGTTGACGAGACATTCATTAACCCTTGCCCCGTGCAGGCACCGGGGCGGGATCAACTGATCCTGAGAATAGTGCTGCAGTAGCCATTGCTTGTCGTAAAAGGCGACTAAACTGGCTTAACGATTGGGTTCATACTTTCCCGAACCCACTATACCGAATTTGGCCCTCATGTACATTTTTGGCTTTCTTGTATGTGAGAGTGGAGTCGGGCTATGCCCCATATATAAAAGTAAGATTAGCGCTAATCTTATTACTTTTAGGGATGGGATAAATGATGCTGGTGTGGCGAGGGCCTGGCACCAGATCAGGTTGTTCTAATTTCAGGACTGAATATATATTTTGATTGTAAATATTGAGTTCTGAAGTTGGGATTTACCCCCCTCGGACAGGTGGATACGGGACTCGACCCCGTTGACCCGTCTGCGTGTAGACTCCCTGAGGCTTGTACCTCTATGTCAGAAAAGCGGACGTTAAACCCTATTCACTCACTCACTCACTCAGGACTGAATATATATTTTGATTGTAAATATTGAGTTCTGAAGTTGGGATTTACCCCCCTCGGACAGGTGGATACGGGACACGACCCCGTTGACCCGTCTGCGTGTAGACTCCCTGAGGCTTGTACCTCTATGTCAGAAAAGCAGACGTTAAACCCTATTCACTCACTCGCTCATTAACCCTTAGACCGCTATCTTAAATTTTTTGTCGTCTGTTGTTTATTTTCTATTTTCCATCATCAAAAACATGCTTTGTCAGCACTTTAGAATAATTTACAACATGCTTTGACAGCACTTCAGAATCATTTCCATTGGAAATGAAATCATTTCCATTGGAAATGATTCTGAAGTGCTGTCAAACCATGTTTTTATTGACAAATAAGGCAAGATATAAAAGCAACAGCATACGACAATTGTTGAGAGTAGCGGTCTAAGGGTTAAGTACCGGTACCTAGCTTATATTTAGTTACTTCTGACCCATTTACAGTTTTAACAGATAATATCATTGGTGTAAATTCAAGTTTGTTGAATATATTTCAAGAAATATTTCCCAAATGATTCCTCGGTGATTGAATCCCAGAATAGGTAAACATATATACTACATGTAGTAGCTTTTCCATGAAATTTAGATTACAGAAGGGTGAAATATCTGTGGTTTGTGCCACAATATGACCCTTTACATGACACTGTACATGGCCCTTCCATTGTGTTGGGCCATAAAAGTTCGGTTCTCAGATATCGCCACATCAGAACGAAATATAATCACTGCGCATCCGGGCATTTTATCGTCATGGATAAATATATAAAGTAAATTCACCGCATGATCAATCAAAAACTTTACCATGTAAAAATATGTTAAATATATGAAAATCTGGTGATTTTTCATGTCTAAAGAGGTTATAGTAAATGTATGGAACATATATGTGAACCACATGTTAAATTGACATCAAAAGCATCTGGCAACTTGAAAGAAATCGGACAAAAAAAATGTGTTTAAAAAATCCACCCTCTGTCATATTTCGCTAACCCCGTTTCTGAGAACCAAAGTACTAGTAAAGTGGTGTAACTTCGGAGAAAATTACGTGTAGGCACAAACATATGATCGCAGGACGGGGTATGCTTGTCCCCCAGGGAAATGTTTAATCCCTGAATGCAAATATGTGCATGTGTCATTGTCTTTGATACTGCATTTATATGTGATATATTTATACTGTACATGTATAAACATTTTAGAAGTCCTTACCCATAGGTTTACCCATCACCTACCAATAACCTCACCCCACCACCCGCTCTGAGTTTTATTACATTTTTGGAACATTATATTCATGCCTAATGGTAGGTATGCCACTGCTATCTCAGAAGTGACTGCCTGCTTATTATCCCCTCGATGATAGGCAAGAGGGGGTATAGTGTTAGTCCATGTACATACGTGTGTACATGCATAAGTATGTTAGTAACCCCTTTCATTTTTCAATAACTTGTGAAGCGAATCACCGATTTTGATAATATTTTACCACAATGTGTGTCTAGGGATGGTGCTTTGTTTTGCATATGACCCCCTTCCGACCGCCCTTGGTAAATGTCACTGAGGACTTATAAATGTTTACCTTGTTTGTAAGGCAAAAAATTAAAAAAAGGTATTATCAAGGAGGGATTAGCTTTGTTTAACGAAGCCATTGCTTGTTGAGAGTTGTTATGGGGTAACCAATGTGATAGACATATATTAAATGAGTCAATGGAAGAAAGGGGCTAAATCCTTGTGGAATTAGCCCCCTTCTTCCACTGAGCCATTCAATTACCTAATATTTTATTTATTTGTATGCCAGAATAGTGCAACAAGTTTGAAATATTCATATATATATGCATGTGTGTATGTGTGTACATCTATATTTTAGTGGTATTTCTATGAAATATGTATGTACAAGAAACTGACAACACTGGATTAGTTTATTTGTGTCCAGTGTACACATACAGCCTATAATAATGTACATTGATTGCTGTAGTCCTAACACATGTGTCACTAACCAATAGGGTGAACGATCTATACCCCACTGCAGTCTAAGTCTGAATTGGGCACAAAGAAAATAAGCCATTTTGTATCAAATCATGGTTTTATGTAACAATATATGAGACAAGTTATATGATTTTGTATGAAATAAGATGTGCGATATTTAGTGAAAAATATTTACAAAATTGATGACATTTTCCGTAAATAACATTAAATTTCTGCTCTGCATTAGGTGCAGCTGTAATTTTAGTTTTGACCCAGTTCATACACCATAGTGGCCAGTGGACAATAATTAGAGGATTTTACACGACTGATCATTTAATATGATATTTATTACACAAGTTTACTGATTTCATAGGAGGCATGGCTATATCCTATTAAATCAACACAAATATCAGATACTGTTATTAATTGTATAAGCACAACATCATATCTTGAAGCTGTACTGATCACATGTGTTGATTGTAGTGGTCTCATTTACATATTTATTTTACTAGTGTATTGTGATTTTTAATACCAAGTTGTTATACTGCGCAAGCACAATTTGTATCATAAAGCTTGATAACCCTGTATCTGAGTAAGCTTGCTGCTTTATAGGGTCTACCTGATCAGAAAAAAGTTAATTAAATGAAATAAGTACTTGTATCATGGAGATCTCTAAAGGTGTATAATTAGACATAGAGAATATGTAACATGCACAGTTATATATGACAGCTGTAGAAGATTGAAATAAACATAATATTTACATGTATCCCAGAGTGTTTGTTTTCAGTTTTGCTAAAGTGACATCACAAGTGTTCGTTCAGATAGTTTGGGTGGGTGGTGGTCGGGCGAATGAGACGGCGTAAATTAACGGTATGGGTCCCTCTTTATAGGAATCACGATTTGCCTGGTTTGGCTCTCTGGTACGTTTTTATCTTTGGCTCTTTAGTTACCTGGGAGTTGAATTGCGTTATTGCCCATTATAAAAGTAGTAAGAGTATTACTGATCCGACTGCTTTTGGGAGGGGCCAAGTGATTCTGGTGTGGCGAGGACCTGGCATCAGATCAGGATTATTCTGATTTCAGGGCTGAATATATTGTTTTGTTATTGTAAATATTCAGTTCTGATTTTGGGGTTCCCCCCCCATTTGTATATGTACTTGAACATGTACATGTACTTTTACAGGTAATATATGGGATTTAGTACTAAACCCATTGACCCGGCCTTAAATGACCTTAGCGGTTGATAGGCCTTTAAACCCAGAAAACAAACAAACAAACATTATTTTGGTGTCATGGGTATTTTGGTGGATTTAGGTAGATGTGGGTGGATTTTGGGTAATTTGCATTGTTTTGTGCAATTACTAATGCTCAAACATTACACACGACAGAAATAGCCAATTGTTTACCCATTCACCATTCGGAATATTCTGGCCCCCTTTAAAGCCCCGTGCAGGCACCGGGGCGGGATCAACTGATCCTGAGAATAGTGCTGCAGTAGCCATTGCTTGTCGTAAAAGGCGACTAAACTGGTTTAACGATTGTGTTCATACTTTCCGGAACCCACTATACCGGATTTGGCCCTCATGTACATTTTTGGCTTTCTTGTATGTGAGAGTTGAGTCAGGCTATGCCCCATATATAAAAGTAAGATTAGCGCTAATCTTATTACTTTTAGGGGATGGGATAAATGATGCTGGTGTGGCGAGGGCCTGGCACCAGATCAGGTTGTTCTAATTTCAGGACTGAATATATATTTTGATTGTAAATATTGAGTTCTGAAGTTGGGATTTACCCCCCTTGGACAGGTGGATACGGGACACGACCCCGTTGACCCGTCTGCGTGTAGACTCCCTGAGGCTTGTACCTCTATGTCAGAAAAGCGGACGTTAAACCCTATTCACTCACTCTGGCCCCCTTTATACTGCCAAATACCATACTTATATGTGTAATTCGCTGGAGGTGACGTAAATTGTATTTTGGTAACAATGCACCCAAACCACCAGATACCAAAATAACCCATATAGTGCCTAAATATGAACTGATCTTCAAGAACCTGTGATGACACTAGTCATAATGCTGAAAATGTAATTTCTCCCCAAAGCGGTATTCAGTAATGATTCTATCCAGTCCTACACATACACTCTTCTTGTTGCTATTGTCACCCATGAGCAATTTACAGTGTAACCTCTAAACTGGACAGGGTGTCCAGTTTAGAGGTTCCACTGTATATGTGGCTGTGACTGGATAAATGGGGCTTATGGGTTTTGCGACCAGTGTAGATCCAGATCAGCCTGTGCTTCCGCACAGTCTGATCAGGATATGCACTGTTCGCCATTCCATCATACAAACACCCGTCATGCTTCCAACAAGCAATTCAGATCACTATCAGGTTACAGGAGTGCTCTATTTGACCACTGGTCAAAAATCCCATAAGCCCCATTTCCTCAGTCACTGCCACATATGATCTTGCTGTTGAACGGACGTAAAATCCCAGTCAAAATCAACTGACTGATGGATAATGAGCACACCAAGATCTGTATGTTTTGTTTGTTAGGGTTTAACAGCCTATCAACAGCTAAGGTCATTTAAGGCTCAATGGATTTAGTACTAAATCCTTATTACCTGTGCAAATGGGGAGAAAATCCCAAAATCAGAACTGAATATTTACAATAAAAAAGCTATATATTCAGCCCTGAAATCAGATTAATCCTGATCTGATTCTAGGTCCTCGCCACACGAGAATCACTTAGCCCCCTCCCAAAAGCAGTAGGATCAGTAATAATCTTACTACTTTTATAACTGGGTGTACCGGCATAAAATAGGGTTTTTATTACCATTACTGCGCACCAAAGATTTTTGTTACCAAAGTGACTAAACATATATACTCCATATATTCTCGCATGATAAGACTTCCAGAAGTAGTAGCTTAAGCCTAGTAATTTGCATAAAAAAGATGGCCGCCAATGAAACAGTACTTCACTATACTGCATTTAATACTTCATAGACAACTAAATATTTATCAACCCATTTTTGTCGCGCCCGCTTGCGGAAAGCACGATATAGTCGGCACTTTGGCGTATGTACGTGTGTCCGGTTAAAGTTTTTGGTTAAGTTGTTTGGTTAAGTTTTTTGGTTAAAGTTTTTGGTTAAAGTTTTTCGTTATACTATATCTCTGCCACTGCTTTGCCCATTACCTTGAAACTTCACATGGGTGTTTATCATCTTCTATATTTTCATTCTACCCCCCTCCCGTGCAGCCCCTGTGCCCAATGTCAAGGTCAAATTACTTTGAAGTTTTTGGTTAAGTTTTTTGGTTAAAGTTTTTCGTTATACTATATCTGCAACTGCTTTGCCCATTACCTTGAAACGTCACATGAGTGTTTATCATCATCTATATTTTCATTCTAGCCCAATGTCAAGGTCAAATTACTTTGAAGTTTTTGGTTAAAGTTTTTGTCGCACCCGCTTGCGGTAAGCGCGATATAGTCGGCACTTTGGCGTACATACGTACGTACGTGTGTCCGGTTAAAGTTTTTTTTGGTTAAGTTTTTTGGTTAAAGTTTTTTGTTATACTATATCTCTTTTTTTAGTGTCCATGCCTCGCCACAAGGCGCGACATGCAGGCCGCGGCCATCTAGTATTAGGAATATGATGTACAGAAACCAACATGGCCGCCATTTTACACGATTTCTATGAACTATGTAAAGAAACAAGCACGCACCAGCAATCAATTGTTGAAACCACACACATATATAAACCTAACATAGTCCCCAGGTGTTTAGCATATTGGTATTAATAATAATGCGTATCAAAAACATACATTTTGTGGTATAAAGGTGTTATATTGCATTTACAATATGGCCGACCTTATGAATGTATATCCAGTTTCTGGGATATTCATATGCAACGTCGTTGTTTCACCAGTCACAGAATGGTTAATGCAAACGCATTTCTTATATGTGATAACTGACATGTTATACAATGCTTATAAACCTATTTCACGATAAAAAGATAAGTGTGTAAATCCAAAATGGCCGCCATTTTATACGAATTATGTAAAGTATACTTTTAACTTTGATATCAATGTCGGTACCACATACCCATTCAAAACTGCAAAGATCACACGCATTTTATACACAGTCGTTGCTCTACAGCTTAATAAAAGCATGAAAAGGAACATACACATATTAATTTGCATATTTAAGATACCCATCACTGTAAAATTGGAACAGCAATTTCTGGAATTAAGTTCAAGTATAACACAAAACATACCAAACAAGAGCAAATCGATCAGCTTCGACGATTAAGCCATTGGCATGCCTAAAGAAGTTTCTCAATACATGTACTCATTTGAGGCAAATATGATTTGCATACTTTCAAAATGGCCGCCATTTCGTACAATATATATAAACTAAACCCCCATATACATTATATCGGTAACGGCTGAATGAAAATGATAAATCTGTTTTAGTATGACTAGAAGCTGTAATACATACCCGTTTTTAGCTCGACTATTCGAAGAATAAGTAGAGCTTATGTTGTCACCCCGGCGTCGGCGTCGGTGTCACCATCACGCCTTGGTTAAGGTTTTTAGCTCACCTGAGCAAAGCTCATGTGAGCTATTGTTATGGCAAAGTGTCCGTCGTCCGTCGTCCGTCGTCCGTCCGTGAACATTTTCAATCATCTTCTTCTCCTGAACTGCTGAGCCGATATTGGTCAAACTTCACAGGGATGATATATGGGTGATGCCATTTCAGATTTGTTAAAATGGAGGTCATCGACAATCCAAGATGGCCGCCATGGAAAAGTAGGTCAAAATCTTCTTCTCACGAACCGCCAGGCCGATTTCGACGATACTTGGTATGAATGATCGATAGTTAGCGTTGTTTCAGATTTGTTCATATGGTGGCCCGTGGGTCAAAAATGGGCGTCGCCCGAGAGGTTAAATAGGGGTCAAATTTTATTTTTAACCGAATATAGTCATGTAATATATCAAATCGAAGGTATCGACGAGACAATCACTCTGGAACATTTTTTGTCTAAATCATATGATTACGTCATCCAAGATGGCCACCGATAGTTCAAATGGTCATTCTTTTACTAAAGATTTCAAACTTCTTCTTCTTGTAAACTGCTTGGCCGATATTGGCCAAACTTAACTGTAATGGTCTGTGGTTGAAGCCTGTTCATTTTTGTTAAAATGGAGGTCATCACAAAATCCAAGATGGCCGCCGTTGAGAAGTAGGTCAAATTCTTAAAAAATCTTCTCACGAACCGCCAGGCCGATTTCGACGATACTGGGTATGAATGATCGATAGTTAGCGCTGTTTCAGATTTGTTCATATGGTGGCCCCTGGGTCAAAAATGGGCGTGGCCCGAGGGGTCAACTAGGGGTCAAATTATATTTTTGCCCGAATATGGTCATATAATATATCAAATCGAAGGTATCGACTAGTTGATCACTCTGGACCATTTTTTGTCTAAATCAGATGATTTTGTCATCAAAGATGGCCACCGAAAGGTAAAAAAGTTGTTCTTTTACTAAAGATTTCAAACGTATTCTTCTTGTGAACTGCTTTGCCGATATTGGCCAAACTTAACTGTAATGGTCTGTGGGTGAAGCCTGTCCATTTTTGTTAAAATGGAGGTCATCACCAAATCCAAGATGTCCGCCGTTGAAAAGTAGGTCAAATTGTCAAAAAATCTTCTTCTCACAAACCTCCAGGCCGATTTCGACGAAACTTGGTGTGAATGATTGATAGTTAACGCTGTTTCAGATTTGTTCATATGGTGGCCCCTGGGTCAAAAATGGGCGTGGCCCGAGGGGTCAACTAGGGGTCAAATTATATTTTTGCCCGAATATGGTTATATAATATATCAAATCGAAGGTATTGACTAGTCTATCACTCTGGAGCATTTTTTGTCTAAATCAGATGATTTTGTCATCCAAGATGGCCACCGAAAGGTAAAAAAATTGTTCTTTTACTAAAGATTTCAAACGTATTCTTCTTGTGAACTGCTTGGCCGATATTGGCCAAACTTAACTGTAATGGTCTGTGGGTGAAGCCTGTCCATTTTTGTTAAAATGGAGGTCATCAACAAATCCAAGATGTCCGCCGTTGAAAAGTAGGTCAAATTGTCAAAAAATTCTTCTCACAAACCGCCAGGCCGATTTCGACGAAACTTTGTATGAATGATGGATAGTTAACGCTGATTCAGATTTGTTCATATGGTGGCCTCTGGGTCAAAAATGGTGGCATGGCCCGAGGGGTCAAATAGGGGTCAGGGGTCAAATTTTATTTTTTGACCGAATATGGTCATTTTATATATCAAATCGAAGGTATAGCAGTAAATCACATGCACATTCGCAATATATGTTAGATCAGAAGGTACCAACAAATTCTGTGGAACATTTGAAGTTGTAAGTGAAGAGTCTTTGTGAAATCAAGATGACCACTATGGAGGCTTTTAGGTGAGCGATACAGGCCCATTTGGGCCTCTTGTTAGTCAACCTTGTATATGGAATACTACTGGCCCTACACCCACCATACTTGGACAACTTCATCTCCTAGTGATGTACATCAATAACCCCTGATCTATATTTGACCTTGACCTACATTTCCTCTTGAATTACTTAGTTAATTCCCCTTGGTTAAGGTATTTAGTCAACCTTGGTTAAGGTTTTTAGTCAAGCTTGTACATGGAATACTATTGTGCATACAGACACCATACTTGGACAACCTTTTCGCATAGGGATGTACATCAATAACCCCTGGTCTATATTTGACCTTGACCTACATTTCCTCTTCAATTACTTAGTTAATTCCCCTTGGTTAAGGTTTTTAGTCAAGCTTGTATATGGAATACTCCTGGCCCTACACCCACCATACTTGGACAACTTCATCTCCTAGGGATGTACATCAGTAACCCCTGATCTATATTTGACCTTGACCTACATTTCCTCTTGAATTACTTACTTAATTCTCTTTGGTTAAGGTTTTTAGCCAACCTTGTAGATGGAATACTCCTGGCCCTACACCAACCATACTTGGACAACTTTATCTCCTAGTGATGTACATCAACAACCCCTGACCTATAGTTGACCTTGACCTACATTTAACCTTGAATTACCTAGTTAATTCCCCTTGGTTAAGGTTTTTAGTCAACCTTGGTTAAGGTTTTTAGTCAAGCTTGTACATGGAATACTATTGTGCATACAGACACCATACTTGGACAACCTTTTCTCATAGGGCTGTACGTCAATAACCCCTGATCTATATTTGACCTTGACCTACATTTCCTCTTCAATTACTTAGTTAATTCTCCTTGGTTAAGGTTTTTAGTCAAGCTTGTATATGGAATACTCCTGGCCCTACACTCACCATACTTGGACAACTTTATCTCCTAGTGATGTACATCAACAACCCCTGACCTATATTTGACTTTGACCTACATTTAACCTTGAATTACTTAGTTAATTCCCCTTGGTTAAGGTTTTTAGTCAACCTTGGTTAAGGTTTTTAGTCAAGCTTTCTACATGGAATACTAGTGTGCATACAGACACCATACTTGGACAACCTTTTCTCATATCGATGTACATCAATAACCCCTGACCTATATTTGACCTTGACCTACATTTCCTCTTGAATTACTTAGTTAATTCCCCTTGGTTAAGGTTTTTAGTCAAGCTTGTATATGGAATACTACTGGCCCTACACCCACCATACTTGGACAACTTCATCTCCTGGTAATGTACATCAACAACGCCTGATATATATTTCACCTTGATCTATATTTCCTCTTCAATTACTTACTTAAGTCACCTTGGTTAAGGTTTTTAGTCAACCTTGGTTAAGGTTTTTACTCAAGCTTGTACATGGAATACTATTGTGCCATACAGACACCATACTTGGACAACCTTTTCTCGTAGGGATGTACATCAATAACCCCTGATCTAGAGCTATATTTGACCTTCACCTACATTTCTTCTTCAATTACTTAGTTAATTCTCTTTGGTTAAGGTTTTTAGTCAACCTTGTAGATGGAATACTCCTGGCCCTACACCAACCATACTTGGACAACTTCATCTCCTAGTGATGTACATCAACAACCCCTGACCTATATTTCACCTTGACCTACATTTAACCTTGAATTAATTAGTTAATCCCCCTTGGTTAAGGTTTTTAGTCAAACTTGGTTAAGGTTTTTAGTCAAGCTTGTATATGGAATACTATTGTGCATACAGACACCACCATACTTGGATAACTTTTTCGCATAGGGATGTACATCAATAACCCCTGACCTATATTTTACCTTCACCTACATTTAACCTTGAATTACTTGGTTAATGTTTATAGTCAAGCTTGTATATGGAATACTCCTGGGCCTACATCAACCATACTTGGACAACTTCATCTCCTAGTGATGTACATCAATAATCCCTGACCTATATTTGACCTTGACCTACTTTTATCCTTGGATTACTTAGTTATTTCCCCTTGGTTAAGGTTTTTAGTCAAGCTTCTATATGGAATACTCCTGGGCCTACAGTAACCATACTTGGAAAACTTCATCTCCTAGTTATGTACATCAATAACCCCTGAGCTATATCTGTCATTGACCTACATTTAACCTTGAATTACTTACTTAATTTCCCTTGGTTAAGTTTTTTACTCAACCTTGGTGAAGGTTTTTATGCAGGCCGCAGCCACCTTGTTTGTCAAGCTATGTGTACATCGACAACCCTCGTAGTCGAGCTATACTGTTCTCCTACAGCTCTTGTTACATTTACAATACAATGTACTTAGTGCTTATCATGCGATTTGGGGACTGTTTGTTTGTGGTGTTTGTTTGATGATTAAAAGTGTAATATATTACCACTTTGTATACGTAGACATGTAATATAGATGACAATCCATGCAACCAACATTTGATGTGAATATCACGAGTATATGAGTCTGACATACCTGTTTGAACATGTCGCGAACATTATATATCAAATCCATTTAGTGGCCATTCAATACTCGACCTACCTGCATGTATTTCGTATATTATCATTATTTTCCAGGCCAGGACTTGTATGCCGCGTACAGCGATACAAATTCCAAACAAATGCAATACATGTATAAGAAGTCCCTCTCGTTGCAACTACACACTTTGAAAAGTCTATCATGCGGAAATATATACAGTATATGTGTCTAAACACATTGTCACCAGACATCTTTGGTGCGCTCGGATGGTACCGACAACCCTAAAGCGCCCAGGGCCTATGGTGGGGTATATAATAAATAGAATATTCATATTTTGGCAATGATTACAACAAGTGTTTCACTAATGATACTACATGTAGTAAAGTAAGGAAATTTCGCACCACAATATTTAAAGAAGATATGGGTCATATTTGTTGCAAAAATATGAATATCCTCTGCTCTTTCCCCGAGTTTCACTAAACTTTGTATGACTAAAATGTTTGTACATGTATGTAAGTGCAAAATTATGATTTTCACATTAACAATGTTTTCTTGTAAACAAGTATTGGGTTTACATTTATTGAGCATATGCAGCCTATGCTCAATAAATGTAAATTGAAATTTCCAGACGATCCTAAATTTGCACTTACAAACATTTTAGTGAAACGAAGTTAAGTGAAACGGGCCCCTGGTTTGTAGAGCTTATTCTGTATGCCTTGGCAAAGGGAATCGCAAAGAAGAAAACTACATGTATCATTGATGTAAAGTAAAATTTATTAATAAAGTATGTAAATATTCTATCAAAATACAGTGTAAATGTACAGATTACTGTGACAATGTTGTAAAGCCGTCACTGGAGAAATTGGAGATTATATAATTTGGGGCCAGTCCTGTAGCCTATTTCATCAACATTGCAAAGTATACTTTACTAGCAAAGTATACTTTGAGGGAGTAATCATTTATTTTTCCTGAAATGCATTATTTCATATAGAACTAACAAATGCATGTATTTCATGATTAAAAGTATGCAGAATTATTATACTGAATTTATTACATTATCACAGCCATTTAATGGCTGTGATAATGTAATAAATTCAGTATAATAATTCTGCATACTTTTATTCATGAAATATATGCATTTGTTAGTTCTATATGAAATAATGCATTTCAGGAAAAATAAATGATTACTCCCTCAAAGTATACTTTGCTAGTAAAGTATACTTTGCAATGTTGATGAAATAGGCTACTGAACCTGAACTGCTGCAGCCAATGTGTTTGAAGACTGGAAGTATGAAGGCTGCTTCAATGACTAAATGGGGAACAAGGTAGACCCTGATCAGATTGAGAAAATTGATATTTGACTACACTGGTAACAGATGTCATAAGATCGATTTCTCCAGTCCGATTCTTACAATAGATTATATACATGTAAGATAAAAAGAAGTTCCAACATTTGAGACAAGCCATATGATTTTGTACCTATTAATGAGATGTGCGATTTTTCATGAAAAATATTTACAAAATGTGCTCGTCTCATTTGTGGTACAGTGATGTAACAGATATGGAGGAAAGTGAATTGTAAGAAACTTGATTGGCTATGTTTTTTTCATGACCCAAAATGATGTATCTAGATAAATCTGAAAAACAATCTGAATTTGTAATACTCACATAACGGGTATAACCAGATTCAACTGTCGCATACAAAATGCCAAAGACGTATGTGAGGGCCAAATCAGGTCTCCAATCGGAATTCCGGTAAGGATGAACACCGCATGCGAACCCCGCTCGCTAAATTACCTATCACATTCTCCCACCTTCCACCCACGTTTAACGGCCTGTCAAGAGCTACGGTCATTTTAGGCCGGGTTAAGGTACCTGCATGGATGGAGGAGAAATCGAAAAACAGAAAACATTAAATATTCAGCCCTGAAATTAGAATAACCTAAACAAATTATACTAATATTAGTACTAATCATACTACTCTAACAATAAGAATAACCGGATTCAACAATCACATGCAAGAAAACCAAAAAACGTACGCGAGAGCCAAACCAGGGATATCGGGATTCCAGTAAGGATGAACTCCATCGTTAAATTACCCTTCGCATGCTTCCAACCTGCCAACCACATAGCATAAAAAGTTCCAGCAGACAGTACTGTCAATAAAACATACATGTGCATGAAGTGGCATTGATACAAAACCGCCTGCAATAATCTTGCCCCGATTATTAACATTTCTGAACATCTATTGGCATTACCAACTCGCAAATCAAGCAACTTGATTGTCTCAGCCTGAGCTGTAGTACAGTTCAGTCTCAGTCAATTAAGCTGCTCGAGTTCAAACACAAATGTTCAAGCATTTTGAAATAAACAAATTGAGAATGTTTGTTTGTTCAAGTACATGTACAAATGGTGGGAAAATCCCAAAATCAGAACTGAATATTTACAATAAAAAAACTATACATTCAGCCCTGAAATCAGAATAATCTTGATCTAATGCCAGGTCCTCGCCACACCAGAATCACTTGGCCCCCTCCCAAAAGCAGTAGGATCAGTAATAATCTTACTACTTTTATAATGGGCAATAACCAAATTCAACTCCCAGGTAACAAAAGAGCAAAAGATAAAAACGTACCCGAGGGCCAAACCAGGCAAATCGTGATTCCTATAAGGACAAACCCCGACCGTTAATTTACACCGTCACGTTGACCCGACCAAACACCCACAAATTTACAATAATTTGGCAAGATTATAGCAGGTGGTAGTGTATGTAGTACCTACTAACTCCTCATACAAAATAGCACATGGACCAGGGGTCCGTTTCACTAAACTTTGTACGACTAAAATGTTCGTAAGTGCAACATTATGATAGTCTGTAAATTTCACATTAACAATGTTTTCTTGTTTTCTGTTATTGGATTTACATTTATTGAGCATAGGCTGCATATGCAGCCTATGCTCAATAAATGTAAATTCATCAATTTAAATTTCCAGACGATCCAGTTAATGTATTCAGTTAATTAACCACTCACAACTTATTTTCCTTGATGATCTGGGGGCCGTTTCACTAAACTTCGTAAGACTAAAATGTTCATAAGTGCAAAATTATGATAGTCTGTAAATTTCACATTAACAATGTTTTCTTGTAAACAGTTATTGGATTTACATTTATTGAGCATAGGCTGAATAAATGTAAATCCATCAATTTAAATTTCCAGACGATCCTAAATTTGCACTTACCGGTATGAACATTTTAGTCGTACAAAGTTTAGTGAAAAATTAAGAATGAGCCTTCTTTTAATTTCGTGAAATTTTGTCAAATATTGATTTTATTGCGAAAAAAATTTCCCCATGTTAAATCCCCATAGACATCTTCAGAGTGAAGATGTCTACAGGGATCCTCCAGATTATCGGACAAAAATGGCAGTTTTTTAACGATATTTTTCTTAAAATAGCAGCTACGGGCATAAACTTTTCACAGAACAATCGTTGGTTCTTGCTTTCTCAACGCATGTAAACTATTTAGCAAACTGTGCTATCTTTCTCGCTTAAAATCGGGTCAGATCATCAGTCGTAAGATTGCCCAAAAATTAACATCGACAATCAGTTATCCGGACAAATATATAGACTAATCGTCTTATAACTTCTATTCTCACGTTGAAATCATAATGTTATCGCGTGTAAACCAGTGTAAACAGCATTGTGTATTTCTGCAGAAAAATCAGTCACCCTTCGTTTCTTGGAAAACACCGTATTTATAGAATGTATTGTATTTATAGAACAATGACGTAATTGGGCGCACTCGATTGAGCCCCCGCATGACTTTTGTCGTTGTAAACAACTTCTGCACAGAGTTGGGAATGTGTTCAGCAAATGTTACTAAAATGTTTACCATGCCGACATATTCTTCACACTGGCATGGAAAAAGCATGCACCTGCATGAATTAGATGCATTTGTTGCAAAATCGGATCAAAAGAATGCGCTTAATTAACAGGTATTTTCATTTGTCCGATAAACTGATTGTCCGGATAATTGGTATGACCCCTGTATGGGGATTTAAACATGGGGAAAGATTTTAGAATTTCAGTAATCCTGGACCGATTTTCAAAATTTAACTTTTGTTTTCTTAGTTAGATCATTTCCAAGCTATCTAGCTAGGTTTGGGAGTCAATTTCCAATTGACCAAATTTCACGAAATAAAAAGAAGGCTCATTCTTAAATTTTCCTTTAATTTAATATTATCGAAAAAAATATTGTTTTCGAATTGTTTATATGGCCGTAAAATTTGGGCAGCTTTCGTGAAACAGACTATAACTGAATACATTGCACTGAGGCAAATGGAACTCCAAGTCTCCAAGAACTCCAAGTGCTGACTGGGTTTAAGTGCTGACTGGGTTTAAGGTGATCCACGAGGATACAAATCTCACAAGAAAAAAACTATTTTTGACGTCATAAATACTCGATTCTCATCCCCAAAATCAAGAAGATTGATTTGTCTTGGCCAATCAAAGTGACGGACTTGAGTATAATTCTATGTAGCATGGCAAAATGAACACATTATTTTAGTGTATTTTTGTATCCGCATCTTACAGTGGTCGCTTTTCATGTTGCGGTTACACATCGTGAATTCATACAAAAATGTGTCTAAAGTCACTCTGTTAATTCAAAATACAGGTCAATCTAGTTTCTTTAATTATACTAATTCATTAGTTCATAACTTTAATCCTCGTATTTTACAACTCCAATAACAGTACTGATATTTACTGCATGTCCATAGTTTTCAACCAATCAAATGACCGGATGAGCATATTTTGCCGAGAATATGGGTAGGTTGCGATTACACACCGTGAAATTCAGAAAACGTGCTTTTGGAAGTTCGCCGGCTGAATACCTCAATTCACAACATCGATATTTTCGAAGTGTTTGGTGGTTTAATTCGTTGCGAACCCTAATCGAGTACCCGGTGCCAGATCGTCAACATAAGCTGGTTGTCTCCCTTGACCCTTATTTAGGGCCAACTGCCTGTCAGTGTGGATTTTGGAATAAACGTAATACAATCGGAATCCAGTCTCTCTGTGGAATTTCTCCGCTGTCACATCTAGATAACGTGATCAAAACGTTTATAAACACAGGCCGAGCAAACAGAAGAAAAGCCAAGTTTGCAAGATACATTAATCATGGTCTACATTGTTAGCAAGATCACAATTTGAATCTCTACATGTGCTAGTTAATCAATTACAATGTATATACATGTACATCATGATTACACAAAATAAATAAATTTTGATTGTGTTACAAATTATTACCCGACTTGCAAGAATAATGAATAAATAGAATTATGTCATGGCATTCTATGTGCCAGCAATTTACAAGATACATGTGAACCAGAGGATGACAAAAGGGATCTTATGAAGTTGGCAAATAGCACAGTGCCAGATGAACCATGATTACACACAATTTGATCAGGCATCACTCTGTCTGCCATTTCGTCAATGAACTAGCCTCCCATCAACAAACAGATACAATTCAAATATGATGGTGTGCACGTGAACCAAGTTCAACGAAAGAAGCGATCAGTGGGAGAAGGGAGCTAACTCCCTCATGGAGTTATCCCTCTTCTCCCACTGACTGCTGCATTGATGGATTTACATTTATTGAGCATAGGCTGCCTATGCTCATTAAATGTAAATCCATCAATTTGTTGCAACATCATATGGTGCCTTTGTCAGTCAGCAACTCCGGTATAAATATTACAATGAGCAAACAAAAATTTGATTATTTGTGACACAATACTGTTTCGTTACCATACATGTATGTGGATGTGACTGGAGAAATGGGACTTATGGGTTTGCGACCAGTGTAGACCCAGTTCAGCCCTGCCCATCCGTGCAGTCTGAACAGGCACTGCACTGTTCGCCATTCCATCAATGAATCACCTGTCAAGCAATACAGATGCTTATCAGCTTACAGTGTGCTATTTGATCAGAAGCTACGCTGGTCACAAATGCCATAAGCCCCAATTCTCCAATCACAGCCGATACAATCAAAGCCACATATATATGCCTACCACTATCGCCCACCCCTGATACCCACCCCACGCGAAAACACATTTAAACATTGGATACCTCTACGAGAAAGTAATGTAATGTTTTTAACGCGATAATGGGAAAAGCACCACTGTTGGGTGCACAATGCAGATGGCCGTGTTGTGTCTAGGTCGCAATTCGAAGGGGACAAATTCAACGTTGCAACCCATTTGGTATTAAGGCCATAAAAAATAAGGACTTTGGTTCTCAGACACGGCGTTTGCGGAATGTGAAGTGGGAGGGCAGATTTGTTTAATGTACATGTATTTGTTGGGTTTTGCATATGCATCTGGCAACTTGAAAAGAAATCAGAGACTAACATCTCAAACAAAAGATGATGTTCTATAAGGTTACTATAACCTCTTAAGATGTGAATAATCACAAGATTTTTTCATCAGACATTATTGGATTTAACATATTTTTGCCTGGTAGTGTTTTTAGCTCACCTGAGCAAAGCTCATGTGAGCTATTCTTATGGCAAAGTGTCCATTTTTTGTCTAAATCAGATGATTTTGTCATCCAAGATGGCCACCGAAAGGTAAAAAAGTTGTTCTTTTACTAAAGATTTCAAACGTATTCTTCTTGTGAACTGCTTGGCCGATATTGGCCAAACTTAACTGTAATGGTCTGTGGGTGAAGCCTGTCCATTTTTGTTAAAATGGAGGTCATCACCAAATCAAAGATGTCCGCCGTTGAAAAGTAGGTCAAATTGTCAAAAAATCTTCTCACAAACCGCCAGGCCGATTTCGACGAAACTTGGTGTGAATGATTGATAGTTAACGCTGTTTCAGATTTGTTCATATGGTGGCCCCTGGGTCAAAAATGGGCGTGGCCCGAGGGGTCAAATAGGGGTCAAATTTTATTTTTGACCGAATATGGTCATTTTATATATCAAATCGAAGGTATAGCAGTAATTCAAATGCACATTCGCAATATATGTTAGATCAGAAGGTACCAACAAATTCTGTGGAACATTTGAAGTTGTAAGTGAAGAGTCTTTGTGAAATCAAGATGACCACTATGGAGGCTTTTAGGTGAGCGATACAGGCCCATTTGGGCCTCTTGTTTATTGATCAAGCGGCAAATTTATGTTACAATTTTTTTTCTCCATGACGATAAAATGCTCGACGCACAGGGATTATGCAGATGCGGATATATCTGAGAACCAAAGTACATTTATATGGCCTAAAAATGATATTGAGATTCTTGAATTTTTAGAGACATTTTTGAGGGGGAAATATGACCCTCACACTCTTTCTCGGCACAACACTGCAGATTGTCATACATATCAATCATGTACAGGGGCCCGTTTCACTAAACTTCGTTCACCTAAAATGTTTGTAAGTGCAAAATTATCATAGTCTGTAAATCTCACATTAGCCACGATTTCTTGTAAAAAATTATTGGATTTACATGTATTGAGCATAGGCTGCATAAGCAGCCTATGCTCAATAAATGTAAATCTGTCAATTGAAATTTCGAGACGATCCTAAATTTGCACTTACAAACATTTTAGTTGTACGATGTTTAGTGAAACGGCACCCAGATCTATAAACTACACATTTAAATTGAGGACGGATATAGTATAAAGACAATTTTGGATCTCTTATGATGCAAGTACATGTATGTATAGATGAGACAAACTACCGGTATGTGATTTTGTACCCAAGCCCATTTGCGATATTGCACGAAAAATATTTTACAAAATTTCGGAAATTAATTAACCCTTACATCTTATTTTTTTTGTCGTCTGCTGTTTATTTTCTATTTTCCACTTTTATCATCCAAAACATGCTTTGACAGCACTTTAGAATAATTTACAACATGCTTTGACAGCACTTCAGAATCATTTCCATTGGAAATGATTCTGAAGTGCTGTCAAAACATGTTTTTATTGAGAACTAAGGCAAGATATAAAGGCAACAGCAGACGACAATTGTTGTGAGTAGCGGTCTAAGGTTTAAGAGCAAATGTGAAATTCCACACTTGCTATGAAACTTTTGACAACTTTTGACATCATCTACAGAAAAAAACTTTCTGTTTCTGTAAATATTTTTCGTGAAAAATCGCACATTTTCTTCGGTAAAAAATCACATGGCTTGTCAAATGTGATGACCACAGTACGTAACACAACACAGGGCCTGTGAAAATATTTTCCGAGTACACTGGTCTTTTACATGAAATCAGGAAATATTTGGTGGAGACGGAGATGCGCTCGGTCTCTTCCAATCAGCCTGCCATATGTTGAGTGCAAATTAGAAGACCAGGGCTCCAGATAAGCTGCGTATTTGCTTAAATACCAAATTAAAATTGCCAAAAACCCAATTGAAATCAGAAGTAGCGAGTATCAAAAAGCAATACAATTTAAAACACATCTTGGCATTTCATTAGAATTGTCTCCAAGGAGACAATTCTAATGAAATGCTAAGACATGTTTTCATTTTGAAGCATTAATTGCTGTCTGTTGATGTGTAAACAGTAGTGTGATTTTATTTTACCCAATTAAAATTTTGAAACACCCAATTGCTTCAAAATGATGGAGTGACAATACTCAATTACTAATTCCTTATCTGGAGCCCTGGAAGACCATGCTCAAATCAGAACATTTCATAAGGACGGCTCAGATGTTGAGGCAGTGATTTATTTACCAGCGAGTCACAGGTCAAATACTCACATTTTATTGATTTGACTCAAGCAATCAATATTTTTCCATATTGAGGTCTCGTGAGCTCATATTGGTCAGTGCAGGAACTATGTTTCACCTCGTAAAAAGGTTCCTTCTAAATCATCATTAATTTGTTTATTTTATTTATATTTTGTGTATATTTTGAGGCACATATACATTATGTACGTACGTATATAATAAACAGGTTATTTTATTTGTATGTGGATATATGCCACTCATTCCGCCGCGCAACAATATTGCGCTCCTGAAGTTGCGCAATATCACACGCTGCGGAACTGGTGCATATATCCACATACAAATAAAATAACCTATAAATATAAAATTGTTTGACACTTAAAAAGCCGGTATATAAATACTGGCACCTGCTGTTTCTCATTCTCAGAAATGTCACAAGCCCCATTTCCTCAGCCACACTCGCAGACGACAACATTTAATTCAGCGTAGTAAGGGTTAACATCCCAGCAACAGCTAAGGTCATCTAGAGACGGGACCACAGTTTAAAGTCTCATCCGACAGACCAGTGGGATGGAAATACTATGCTAGTATTTTTCACGCCTAGGTTGAGGATTGAACTCGCAGCCTTTAGTATTGAAGTCCAATACCATATCCCCCAGGCCACGGCTCATCATCCAATCAAAATGCTTGCGACTGACTGCCTCTACAAGATCACACCATCATCTTTCCATTTCTCATTCAAATTGTGGTCTATTTTAATCCCATCCCAGTGGATTCCGTCGTCTCGCTGTCGAAATATCAGTGTCATCGGGAACAGGAAATTCAACAGCCAGAAATCGCCAAACACCGACCGCATATTTCGCGATAACGAGTTAGTGCACTTGATAGGCACTTTTTTCGCTACTTCAAACAATGTTTTCCCCTCCGCAGTCATTGCCAGTTGTGACGTGAAGTACACAAATCCGATGAATCCAAATAATGGTTCCAGAACCATGTGAACGACTAACAAACATGCATGTCCCGGTGTGTCGTAGAACAGCCAGCGCCATACAGACACCGGCAACAGCAAATCTGTCCAGCTACTAGCTGTCGGCCAGTACACCTCGCTTAGGTATCTATAATTATAGTAACCGCCAATGGAACCAATTAACATTGAATAGAAAGCCAGAACTATGAAGTAGCGTTGATTCTTGAAGCCTATACAGTTTCCAACCATAAAACAATGATGGTCCCGTTTTAAAATGCACTTTTTACAAAACTTGCAGTGGTGTGCTCTGGGTGGCACATGCATATCGCATGTTTTACAGAATTCCCATGGTAGACCTTCCTTTGATGTCATGTCGTAAACACAATGGCCGTTCTGGCTAGATGCCGATTCAATCAGCGGTATAAATTTATCTGGTGGGTTTTCCATTCGTTCTATGTTTAGATACGGGTTATCCCGAGATTTGGGATATGATGGGTCGTAGAGTATGACACATAGCCAGTTTGAGAAGCCATTTATGAGACAGAACCAGCATAAAACCCTCATGTAGTAGATGGTCCATGGGTCACACTCACTGAACATGTACGGGACGATATACGCATTCAACATGTAGATCTGTGTGGGCGCTTGAAACAGCATCAGAAGCCGCATCATTACCTGCAAATGCATATAAATGTACATGTATAACCACAGACATGGTATGCAGGGACGGATCTGGAGGGGGGTTCCGGGTTTCACCCCCCCCCCTCCCCCCCCCGTTCAGCCACAGAGTTTACATAGATCACAGATTACCACCAGTTGGAGTCTGAATTTAAATACCGTAAAAACACAGGAAAGTGCATTTCGAAGAGCTCCAAAAAATGACAACCCCCTAGTTGCGAAGGTAACTCTTGCAATTACTCCCGTACCGTTCGTAGCTAGCTACGGATGGTACGCGAGTAGATTGCAAGAGTTACCTTCCCCCCCTGTTCCCCAAATGCTGGATCCGCCCCTGGTATGAACGACAAAAGCCTCTATACATCATACACAATTATACTCCGATACTATATATCTACAAGGTACGACACTCGCCATCTTGTCAACCAACAGAAGTGGATTGATTTGATTCATTGGTGTTTAACGGCCTATCAACAACTAAGGTCATTTAAAGCCAGGCCAACGGGTTCAATCCCGCATGTAACCTGTTGTATTGGGGAGAAAATCCCAAGATCAGAACGGAATATTTACATGTACATCAAAATAAATATACCGGTATATTGAGCCATGAAATTAAAATAACCGGACATGGTGCCAGGTCCATACCACACCAAAGTCACTTGGCCCCTTCCCCTATAAGTAATAGGATTACAAATAGTTGTATTACACATACAAGGTGTATAACCAGATTAAACCCTCAAATACAAGAATGCCAAAGATGTACCTGTGGGCCAAACCAGGTCTCCGTTCAGTAAGGATGCATCCCGATCGTTAACTGGATTATTTACCTTGGGCCCAGCTTGTTAATTCAGTAATTGTTAACACGCACGAAGGGTCCCGGCCTTTTTTTAATAAACTAATTTATTAACTAGAAAATGTGTTCATAGAACACGGATGCCCCATATATTGCTTTGATAGTAAACGAGGCAAAATTCCAAATCCAAACACGGGAGATAATCCATGGCTTAGTTTCAAAGCAAAAATAGAAATTCACTTTGTGCATCTACACACCATAAAGAAGCTATATACCAAGCATCAGGCCTGCAGATAATCCATGACCCGGGGGTCACTATGACAAAATTAAATTTGTTAACTTAATGACCAGAACTACCTGTGTCTGATCAGGGCCAGGGTTCCATTTCACCAAGGTTCGTATGACTAAGAAATATATAAGTGGAAAATTGATAGTTACAATAACATTTGCATTGACAGCCGAGCTTGCAAATCTTTCAGGACTGAGGTATGTGTTCACATTTAATATTCTGTATACAGGGGTGGACATATGTACACTTATAGAAACTCGTCAATGTGAGAATTAAATTCATAAAATTTTCTTATGAACATTTTTATCGCACAAAGTTTAGTGAAACAGGCTCCTTTATTGTTCGTTATTGAAACGTTCCAGATATGCAATCAAAGAAGTTTCCATCTGCATCAGGCTTGGTGACAGTGCAAGCTAAGCAGGAACTATACTAATTAACCCTCACTACGCGGGAGATGGAAATTGTCATCTGTTGTTTTTCATTTTTGCCTTAATTCTTAACAAAAAACCTGTTTTGACAGCACATGAGAATCGTCCCCGATTCTCATGTGCTGTCAAAACAAGTTTTTGTTGAGAAATATTGAAATTAAAACATTTCCAGCAGATGACAAAAATTAATTCACTGTAGTAAGGGTTAAACCGTCTTACTCCCACTTTTGTTCTCGTGAGTCACATAATAGTTGGTGCGATTTGTGTTGCAAGTATAGGAACTTACTTGAGTGACGTCTTGATATGATATTTATTAAACAAGTTAACTGATTTCATAAGAAACGAGTCTATGCCAAGTTTCTTAATAAACCAGTCAAGAAGTTTATTTAGAAAAGTTGTGAGTACAGGATCTTACTTGTATCATATTAAATCCAACACAAATTTCAGATTCTACTTATTGCATAAGTTCAGCATCATACATTTAAGCCATACTGATTACCGGTACTTAATTGCAGCGGTCTCATATGCATATTAATGACACTGGAAATGAAATGATACACTGTGTTACTAGTACTACGCTATGAAAGCTCATTTTATGCAAAAACTGAAGTAACATGTCTGGTTATAATAGTGCAAATGTTAGAAACCAACTAATCTGGTTATTATAATGTTAATGTTATTGTTAGAAACCAACTAAACTAGGTGTACACACACAGCTGCGTTAATCTTGCCCAGATTATTAACATTTTATAACATCTAATTCCAACTCACAATCAAGCAATTTGATTGTCTGAGCCTGAGCTGTAGCACAGCTCAGGCTCAGGCAATCAAGCTGCTTGATTTAAACCACATGGGTGATGTATTTTGGAACTGACAAATAGTGTCAAGATTAGTGCAGGCGGTAATGTAAGACATGGGAGAAGGAAATGCAGGTGAAGAATTAAAGTCTGTCAACACTACAAGCAAAGAAGCTGATGCCCGATACCAGTGTAGACAGATCATGACATAACCTGTTTGGGTAAATTTTCAGATTTTGGAAAAATAATTTACCACTTTTCTACACAATAAATCTTAACTTATATCCATTTTTCACTTTCTGCATACATATACATGTACAATAACTGAAGCACAGTATATGTTGCTAACTGTATGCCTTTAATTTTCATTTTCAGCTTAATTTTATTCTGTGTCACCATATTGTTTAGTTTGACTTCTACATTTAGTTTGGATTGTCATTACCAATATCATTCCAGCACAAAAATATTTACACAATTCCCTAACATTTGATTGGCCCGTAGCAAGTCTCTGTCCAAAATTTATATTCCAGTAAACTCCCACGCCGAACTACTTTCCATAACTGTGAGGCGCAGTTAAAATAATTCTTAAGAAAACGGAAAATAAACACATTTTCTTGATGAATGTATTTCAAATGCTGGAATTATAAGGAATAAATGGCCTTTTTGTGGAATTTATCGGGGATATAAACTTGGAAAAGTCGCGGGAATACTGGACGAGGCCTTCCGGCCTTCGTCCAGTATTCCCGCGACTTTTCCAAGTTTATACCCCGATAAATTCCACAAAAAGGCCATTCATTCCTATAATGTGCAAACACTATAATTCAATATATGTGAGGGTTGACAACATGAGCAGGTTGAATAATACAGAGCCCCGCAGCGGACATGCATTTTTTTTATTAATTCGTTCCCAACAATTTGTTCCCTCAATTTAACAATTTGTTCTCTCAAATTAACAATTCGTTCCCACGATATAATAATTCTTTCCCACGAATTAACAATTTGTTCCTTTAGGAACAAATTGTTATTTCGCGGGAAAGAATTGTTAAATTGAGGGAATAAATCGTGGGAACGAATTGTTAATTTGTGGCAACGAATTGTTAAATTGAGGGAACAAATTGTTATTTCGTGGGATGAATTAATAAAAAAAAAGAATTCTACGTCCCCTGCGGGGCTCCATAGTATAAGACTTGTGTTTTTTTCTCTGTATTGCTCAACTCTGGTGAACGGATTTACGGGTAATGCTACTGTACATTCAAAGCAGTGAACCCGCCACAACAAAAAGAGGGCTTAACAAGTTTGCAACCAGTATAGTGCCCCACGTGCACACTATGATCAGATCTCGGCTCCCAGTAGCAAGTTTATGTCAGGATTCGTTGGACGCCTCAATCGGCAATTTTGGAGTCATTTGGTTAAATTCAAGTGTCAAAAGACATTTGACATCTAAAAAACTTTCCACTATTTAATTAACATTTCAAATGAAAAACAAATTAGCTTACAGATAATCTATTCAAGTTATCATTAAAGAAAATTGTCAAATCTAGGAGCAATTGCAAAACTTAAAGGTACATGCCCACTCAGTAGGCACACAATGTTCTGTATAGGAATTAAATAAGTGTACAATTGTGTCACTATTCCACCAGTTCTAAAAATTATGAGTGTCTACTATACAGATATAATCATTTAGTAATATTTATTTTACTGATAGTGACTCGCGGTGGTATCAGGCTATTTTCATATGCAAATGAGGCATGAGGTTTTTTTAATTATTTATACCACATTTGTAATTAAATGTGTCACCTGAAAAAAACAGACATTTTTGACAGATTATAAAGTATGATCATTGCACATCTAAAAATAAATACAGAGAATAAATAGTAATGTCTGTTAACATTTTAAGGAAACACGGTTATCACCCCTGATATCAATGTGCAAATTTACGTCTGATATAAAATGTATTATAAATGCCAATCAATATGTGGGGTAATGGTGCGTGAAAGTATATTTTGTCAGAAAATGTCTCAGATGATGTCCCAGAAGATGTTGTGCCTACCGACTGGGCATGTACCTTTAAAGTGAGCGACTCAAACTCAGAAATAACTCCTTACCAATCAAGTTTAGGAGTTAAAATTCTTAAAAATAATTGATTCCTTTTTGGTAGTTACCGGTATCAGCTCTGCTGATCAGTTATTATTCACTATTTTCTTGTGGAATCATTCTCACTGCGTCTAATAGATCCATATCAGGTTACCTAGCTAGTCTGGAGCTACACTGGCAATAAGCCACCTTTTTGTGATGGGTCACAATTGAAACAAGCCATGTGATTTTGTACCGAAATAGATTTTAATAATTTTGTTTACAGAAACTGTGATATTTTCTGTAAATAATGTAAAAAGTTGAGGAACCTTGCTCTGAACATTTTGTCACCTTTCGACATCATTTACGGAAAATATACATCGAAATATTTTTCATGAGATATTCTACAAAATCACATGGCTTGCCTCATCTGACATGGGGGATGGTGTAATATTATTTAAAATCACACAACATATCTTGGCATTTCATTAGAATTGTCTCCTTGGAGACAATTCTAATGAAATACCAAGATGTGTTTTCACAACAAATGGGTTCGGGTGTAAAATAATTCAAATTCACCTGTGCAGCAAGTGTACTAGATCCAGTTTCCTTTTTCATTTTCACATGTGCTCGCCATTTTTCCATAAACGATTTATTTTCAAATTCTGGATCATCTAAGCCTGTTGGTGCTCGCAAACCAAACCAGCCCCGTGGTGATTGTTCGCTGTTCACTTTCCGTTGCATCATCACTTTCAAACTGCCTATATATGAAAAGAAAAAGCACAAGTGAAGTAAATAAAGAAACAAAATTGCCATGTATACCTTCGCGCATTTGTCAGTACCAGCCGGCTTAGATCTTTGGTTTTTGGACCAGTAATCGTGGTAAAACTCGCGCCATTTCTGCGACATCGACTTGTCCGGGTCATAGTTCATGTCCACTGGCATTGTGAAGTTGAACCACGACTTCTTGGCTTCACTCGCCGTTGACACTTTAATATTCCTGTGAATCATTTTCTGTTTCTGCAATTTGATAAATACTGTTAGGTGAAAGAGTTAGTTAACCCTAATTTTCATATTTTTGAGAGCAAAACACCTTTTCATCTGAAAATCATTTTGTGATGACTCGATTGATTGCAAAATTAACATATCAAAATCCATTCCAGTTACTAACTTAGGGGTGAAAGGTTAATGGTTGTCACTTCTGTATTTTATATACAGTGTTTACAACCACAGGTTGAAGTAACGGACCAAGGTTCATAAATACATTAAATATACATAGCACAAATAAGTGGAAACAAAATAACCTTAATTTTTTTTGAATGTGTTATAAGATGGAGTAAAAAAATGTTACCTCATTTTATAGACCTCTAGCTTAATTAATTTCAATACTAGATGACCACAGAACGCATGTCGCGCCCACCGAGGCATTTGATAGAACTAAATGAGCTTTGATAGTAGACAATGTGCGGACTATATCGCAAGCGGGCATGACAAAACAAATTAAAGTAATTTGACCTTGACATTGGGCACGGTTTGGGCATATAATGAAACTATGGATGATGATAAAGACACATGTGAAGTTTCGAGTGAATTGGCGAAGAGGTTTCAGAAATAAAGTGTTCTTAAAAACTTTAACCTAAATCCAAAAAAAACTTAAAGGTCAATTTCAAAGTAATTTGACCTTATTGGGCACAGGGGCTGCACGGGATGGGCATACGGGTAGAATGAAACTGTGGATGCATGTGAAGTTTTGAGTGAATTGACGAAGCAGTTCCAGAGATATAGTGTTCTTAAAAACTTTAACCTAAATCCAAAAAACTTTTAACGGGACGTACGGACGAATGGACGTACGTCAATGTACCGTCTATATTGCGCTTTCCGCAAGCGGGTGTGACAAAAATTGAATTATTAACCATTGATTGCAATATTTTACCAAACCAAATACAATATCAAACAAATAATGTTTTTAATTTATTTTTGTTTATATATTTCATCAATTTTTGCACATATCTCAGACCAAATACATTTAACCAATAGTTGGTATAATTAGTATAGCGGCAGCCTAGGACATGAATCTAACAAATACACACGATACATTGTAGTACCAGTATCTGTTATGTAACAGTTCCAACACAGTAACCATATTTTTTCAATGATATATTCCCCGATGTGCTATGTCAATGCGTTTTCGAGCTATGGGTTGTTTTGTTCAACAAAGTCCACATTTATCTTACCTTGGAATAGTTGTGGCATAATTTCTGTTCAAATTCAACTACATGTATAATTATGACAGTGCAAATATCTACCTCAAACTACAATTTTATGTCGTCAGGACCCGTTACGATTCACATTTTGCATCAAGAAAAACAATTTTGTTTCCAATCGACCGTGGAATAGTTGTGGCATAATTTCTGTTCAAATTCAACTACATGTATAATTATGACAGTGCAAATATCTACCTCAAACTACAATTTTATGTCGTCAGGACCCGTTACGATTCACATTTTGCATCAAGAAAAACAATTTTGTTTCCAATCGAAAATTTGATCAGGCCGTCCTTAAATTTTTTTTGTTTCCTGTAACCCGACCCAGAATCTTAGAAGTGGGTCGGTCAGAAGGCAATTTCTTTTTTTTTTCTGTCACATGACATATTGAATTTAAAAATTATTAATATTAAAAAGGTACAAAATTTTAACACTTGCAAAAATTATTAATATTAACATTGCAAGTGTTAAAATATTGTACCTTTTTAATATTAATAATTTTTAAATTCAATATTGCAAGTCTTGCAATAAAAGTATGTCAATTGCTGTATGTGTTGTTGTATGAACATGTATGCCATTTAGGGCCAGAGATTATATTAACCCTTTTTAACCCATTGTAACACTAAATTGAAAAAAATAAAAAAAATAAAAAATTGTAAAAAAAAAATAAAATAAAATTGTAAACGAAATTGCAATAAAAAAAATCGGGTCGCACCGTTTTTAGCGGGTCGGTCGAGTTACAGGAAACGGAGATATAATTATGGATGGCCTGAACCCTAATTCAATTACTAAACTTCTATAATTTCTCAAGCTGGTACAGCTATAATGTTTTCATTGATGGTTACCAGCCGAAAACCAGCACACCTTGTAAGTGAAGCTATCAAACGGTACCAGCTGGCGTGTCCTCAGGAAAGCCAAAACAATAAATATGCCACAAGTATTCCGAGGTACGGTAACAAAAAGGTGCAATGTTGAGTGAGTGAGTGAGTGAATAGGGTTTAACGTCCGCTTTTCTGACATAGAGGTACAAGCCTCAGGGAGTCTACACGCAGACGGGTCAACGGGGTCGAGTCCCGTATCCACCTGTCCGAGGGGGGTAAATCCCAACTTCAGAACTCAATATTTACAATCAAAATATATATTCAGTCCTGAAATTAGAACAACCTGATCTGGTGCCAGGCCCTCGCCACACCAGCATCATTTATCCCATCCCCTAAAAGTAATAGGATTAGCGCTAATCTTACTTTTATATATGGGGCATAGCCTGACTCAACTCTCACATACAAGAAAGCCAAAAATGTACATGAGGGCCAAATCCGGTATAGTGGGTTCCGGAAAGTATGAACCCAATCGTTAAGCCAGTTTAGTCGCCTTTTACGACAAGCAATGGCTACTGCAGCACTATTCTCAGGATCAGTTGATCCCGCCCCGGTGCCTGCACGGGGCGGTGCAATGTTGAACAAAATAATCCATAGCTCCATAGTTTATTATAGGAATGAATGGCCTTTTTGTGGAATTTATCGGGGTATAAACTTGGAAAAGTCACGGGAATACTGGACGAAGGCCGGAAGGCCTCGTCCAGTATTCCCGCGACTTTTCCAAGTTTATATCCCCGATAAATTCCACAAAAAAGCCATTCATTCCTTATAATTCCAGCATTTGAAATAAATCCATCAAGAAAATGTGTTTATTTTCCGTTTTCAGCGAATAAATTGTTTCAGAGGTATCAGAGCTCCAGTTCAGATGCGTAATTTGACCAAATAATTGAGGTATTTTTCTTACTTCGTCACCAAAAATGGCAAGTTGGGAGTTCTTTAGAATCGTCTCAATGAGACGATTCTAAAGCACTCCCAACTTGCCATTAGTGGTGAAGAAATAACAAAATTCCCCCCAAAGTTGATCAAATTACGCACCTTAACTGGAGCTCTGGGTATATCATGTACGATAGAGATGAAAATGATAGAAATCAGTTGACTCTTTTGTGAGAGCATGTTGTCTCGGGGCCGTCCTGGGCCCGTTTCACTAAACTTTTTACGACTAAAATGTTCGTAAGTGCAAATTTAGGATCATCTGGAAAGCATAATTGATGGATTTACATTATTGAGTATAGGCTGCATATGCAGCATATGCTCAATAAATATAAATCCAATAATTGTTTACAAGAAAACATTGTTAATGTGAAATTTACAGACTCACAACCTTTAAAAACAGTCTTTAATTATTTGTGGCTGTGACTGGAGAAATGGGGCTTATGGGATTTGTGGCCAGTGTAACTTTTGATCTGCTAGCACACTCCTGCGCTGATAACGATCTATATGCTTCAGTGATGGGGTAGCGAACAGTGCAGATCCTGATCAGACTGTGCTGATCTGGATCTACACTGGTCGCAAAACCCATAAGGTCCATTTCAAGCCACATTTCTCCAGTCACAGCCACATTTTGTTAATTACTGATACTTTTAGGCATATGTATTACCACCTCGGTCCATTATTTTAATCTGTGTGCACAACTTGAATATTTTACATTTTTAGACGATATATAAATTGTTTACTTTCATTACGATTGAGGTTAATTACTACTGTGTGTTCCATGTTTTTCTGCTGACAAACGTTTGGCCTCTAAACGGATTAAATCTAAAAAATACTTTTTCATCAATAACACAAGTCACCCTCCCCAATTTTTTTATTTCATGAAATTCCATCAAATATTGATTTTATTCCTATGAGAATTTAACATGGGGCAAAAGGAGCTAGATGACGGGACGTGCAGGAGGCGTCGAAAAACAAAAACATTTTGAAAACTGACTCCGAAACCTGTCTAGATAGCTTGTAAATGACGTAACTACATGTAAGAAAACAAAAGTTAGATTTTGAAAATCGGTCAACAAATTTCAATAAATCTATTTTTAGCCCCCCTATGTTGAATTCCCATAGGAAAATAGTGGGTTTTTTTCGCAATAAAATCCATATTTGACGGAGTTTCATCAATTAATTTATTTTTGGGAGTGTGACTTTTGTTATTGATGAACAAGTACTTACAGTGTAACGTTATATTGATGAATACTTACAGTGTAACGTTATATTGATGAATACTTACAGTGTAACGTTATATTGATGAATCTTATGGAATATTTGTTTGTTTGTTTATTGGTGTTTAATGGCCTAAGAAGGTCATTTAAGGCCGGGCCAACACATTTGATCCCGTATTTAACCTGCTATTGGGGGGAAAATCCTAAAATCAGAATGGAATATTTACATCGATAACTAGATTGGTCAGTGAGCGAGGCTTACGGAATACCCCCCGCGTGGGCCCAGGTACATGTACTCGTAAATATGTAAAAAAAATCCAAGTATGTGGGCTTGTGACCTTGACTCTGGGCTTAGCGGGGGTGGCACGAACGTGAATTTGTCACAGGGTGGTAGAGGTCCATTGGAGCAATGCGTGTGTAAAATGTGAAGCAGATCCGAGCAAGGAAATAGAAGTTATAACCGATTTATCTGATGTTGAATTTTGTAAAGAGACTAAGTATGTGACCTTGACCTCAAGATCAGAGGGGATTTGTCACAGCATGATAGTAGAGCCTTAGAGGAATGCATGCACAAAATATTAAGAATTTTCGATGAAAGAAATAGAAGTGGATTTGGCACAGCATGGTAGTAGAGCCTTACAGGAATGCATGTGTGAAATATTAAGCATATTAGATGAAGGAAATAGAAGTTATAACATATTTCTCTAATGTTAAGTTTTGTAAAGAGACTAAGTATTTGACCTTGACTTTGGGATCAACAAGGGTTGGCCGGTCATGGATTTGGCACAGCATGGTAGTAGAGCCTTACAGGAATGCATGTGTGAAATATTAAGCATTTTAGATGAAGGAAATAGAAGTTATAACAATATTTATCTGATGTTAAGTTTAGTGACGGACGGACAACCTTGACTCCAGTATACACCCCCACAACTTGTTTGGGGGGGTGGGGGGGGGGGGGGTTTGAAAAAGTATTAGAATAACATGACCATGTGTCAGGTCCATACCACACCAAAGTCACGTACCTGAGGGCCAAATCAAGTCTCCATCCGGGATTCAGTAAGGATGAATCCTGCTGATCATTAAATTACCCATGGCATGCTCCCACCACCCATCCCCTCGTATGGTAGGTAGACAGAAATATTTTCCCGAAAGTTAAAATAGCATAGACTTACATGTATTTCAATCTTTACTCTCAAATATGTAGATCAGTACATGTATATACTTTACCAATTTGAATGAAATAGTATGTGTTTGAGAGAAAATAAGATTTATGCAGAATATGAATGTTTTGGTTACTGATTATCACAAGCAGTTTGATAGATACATGTTTTTAAATATGGATAATTATTTGATGTCACTTTTCGAGTGACGTCACCATTGACGTCAATGGGAACAACATTTGCCAAAAAAATCCCATTTGTTTAACTGCATGCATCTTGTAAACTACTTTGAATATTGAATACACATATGAATCAAATTCTGCGCAAATCTATTGGCTACTCAATGCATTTTATTTCATTAAAATACATGTATGTAGTTATATTTGAAGTAACATGCTAACAAGCACAGTTACAAGCACAGTAAGTCTATGGGATTTAAATGGGTGGGAAATTACCCAACAAATGGGACCATAATTACATTTGCGCATCTGCGCAGTCTGAAGCCTATATTTCACAAACATTGCAAAGTATACTTTTCTAGCAAAGTATACTTTGAGGGAGTATCATTTATTTTCCCGAAATGCATTATGTCATATAATTATAGAACTAACGACTGCATATATTTGATGATTAAAAGTATGCGGAATTATTATACTGAATTTATTACATTATCACAGCCAAATTGGCTGTGTTAATGTAATAAATTCAGTATGATAAAAATTAATAAATTTATCCTAAAATTTAAAATTTCTGCCTCAAAGTATACTTTGCTAGATAAGTATACTTTGCAATGTTTGTGAAATAGGCTACTGATCAGTAATTCAGAGTTACCATTTGGGACCGATTTTAGTGTTATCGGTTCAAAGATAATGCTGCTGTTGGTTAAGTATGTATGCGGGTCAAATTTGAAGCTGTTACTGGAAAAATGTGGCTTATGGGATTTGCAACCAATGTAACTCCTGATAAAACTAGAAATGAACGCTTGTCGACAAGCGCATGTGTATCCCCCTCCCCAGATACACAAGTAGTTGGAAAAAACGGTGTTCGAGTTATGCTCCGGAGACAAAATCAATGACGGAAAAAATAAAGGGAGATAACTAAAAAATTAGTGATGCAAGAGTTGTCATTCTTGCGTGACACACCTTTAGGGTTGTGGTCTATGCATGTGTGAAGTTTCATGAAAATATTCCAAAGGGTGTTCGAGTTATGCTCCGGACACGAAATCAGTGCACGAAACAACAAAGGGAGATAATTAAGAAATTAACGACACAAGAGTTGTCATTCTTACGTGCGACACACTTTTGGGTCGTCTTCTATGCATGTGTGAAGTTTAATAAACTAGAAAATGTGTTCATAGAACACGGATGTCCCACATATCGCTTTGATAATAAATGAGGCCAAATTCCAAGTCAAAATTTTCTTTTACCTGAGCGTTAAAGTTTTGAAGCACCAAGTATGTGACCTTGACCCTGGGCTTGGCGGGGGCAGGACGAACGTGGATTTGGCACAGGGCGGTAGAGGACCATTAGAGCAATGCGTATATGAAATATGAAGATGATCCATGAAAGAAAACAGAAATTATAAGATATTTACCCGAGCGTTAAGTTTTTGAAGCACTAAGTATGTGACCTTGACCCTGGGCTTTGCGGGGGCAGGACGAACGTGGATTTGGCACAGGGCGGTAGAGGACCATTAGAGCAAGCGTATATGAAATATGAAGTTGATCCGTGAATGGAAAGAAAAATTATAAGATATTTTACCTGAGCGTTAAAGTTTTTTAATTTGAAGCACCAAGTATGTTACCTTGACCCTGGGCTTGGCGGGGGCAGACGAACGTGGATTTGGCACAGGGCGGTAGAGGACCATTAGAGCAATGTGATATGAAATATGAAGCTGATCCGTGAAAGAAAACAGAAAATTATAAGATATTAACCGAGCGTTAAAGTTTTTGAAGCACCAAGTATGTGACCTTGACCCTGGGCTTGGCGGGGGCAGGTCGAATGTGGATTTGGCACAGGGCTGGTAGTGAACCATCAGAGCAATGTGTATATGAAATATGAAGCAGATCGGTCGAGGATGGATGAAGAAATTATGAGACATTTACCCGAGTGTTAAAGTTTTGTGACGGACGGACGGACGGGAGGACGGGACGCACGTTCCTACGAATGAATACTTGTTGGGTTTTTACTCTATAAAAATACCCAACAAGAGTACCCAACACTATCCTAACCCTACCCAATAAGATCCCTGTACGCTTACAACAAGTACCCATTCGTGTGTGCGGACGGACAGACGGACGGACGGACAAGGGTAACACTAAATGCCCCCTCCACTATCGTGGTGGGGCATAAAAATATTCCAAAGGGTATTCGAGTTATGCTCTGGATACGAAATCAGCATGAACAAACAAAGGGAGATAAGTAAACAAGAATTCCGCGGAATCAAATGCCTCGCCTTGTCCCGCCTTGACCTCGAGCCTGGGCCCGAAAGCAATTTTCACTGGCCCGAACATATTATACAACTAGAAAAAGTCGATGGCGCGCCATCGCAATATACCCACTTTCCCCAAATGCTAAGTCCGAAAGGGGGAGGTAATCCATGATGGAGGGTCGGATAAAAAATCCGAATTCACTTTGCGCATGTGCACATGATAACGAAGCTACATAGCAAATATGAGGCACGTAGGTATGAAGGTGAAAAAGTTTTTCGAGTTACAAGGAAAAAATGGGAAATTCTGAGTCGGAAAGGGGGAGGTAATATTATGATGGAGGGTCGGATAAAAAATGGGAAATTCACTTTGCGCATCTGCACATGATAACGAAGGTACATACTAAATATGAGGCGCATAGGTATGAAGGTGAAAAAAGTTTTTCGAGTTTACAAGGAAAAAATGGGAAATTCTGAGTCCGAAAGGGGGAGATAATCCATGATGGAGGGTCGGATGAAAAATCCGAATTCACTTTGCGCATCTGCACATGATAACGAAGCACATAGCAAATATGAGGGCGTAGGTATGAACGTGAAAAAGTTTTTCGAGTTACAAGGAAAAAAGGAAAAAAATGGGAAATTCTGAGTCCGAAAGGGGGAGATATCCATGATGGAGGGTCGGATGAAAAATCCGAATTCACTTTGCGCATCTGCACATGATAAACGAAGCTACATAGCAAATATGAGGCGCGTAGGTATAGAAGGTGAAAAAGTTTTTTCGAGTTACAAGGAAAAAATGGGAAATTCTGAGTCCGAAAGGGGGAGATAATCCATGATGGAGGGTCGGATCAAAAATCCAAATTCACTTTGCGCATCTGCACATGATAACGTAAGCTACATAGCAAATATGAGGCGTAGGTATGAAGGTGAAATTTTTTTTCGAGTTACAAGGAAAAAATGGGAAATTACTGAGTCCGAAAGGGGGAAAGGGGGAGAATAATCCATGATGGAGGGTCGGATGAAAAATCCGAATTCACTTTGCGCATCTGCACATGATAACGAAGCTACATAGCAAATATGAGGCGCGTAGGTATGAAAGGTGAAAAAAGTTTTTTCGAGTTACAAGGAAAAAATGGGAAATTCTGAGTCCGAAAGGGGGAGATAATCCATGATGGAGGGTCGGATGAATCCGAATTCACTTTGCGCATCTGCACATGATAACGAAGCTACATAGCAAATATGAGGCGCGTAGGTATGAAGGTGAAAAAGTTTTTCGAGTTACAAGGAAAAAATGGGAAATCTGAGTCCGAAAGGGGGAGATAATCCATGATGGAGGGTCGGATCAAAAAATCCGAATTCACTTTGCGCATCTGCACATGATAACGAAGCTACATACCAAATATCAGGCACGTAGGTATGAAGGTGAAAAAGTTTTTCGAGTTACAAGGAAAAAATGGGAAATTCCGAGTCCGAAAGGGGGAGATAATCCATGATGGAGGGTCGGATCAAAAATCCGAATTCACTTTGCGCATCTGCACATGATAACGAAGCTACATACCAAATATCAGGCGCGTAGGTATGAAGGTGAAAAAGTTTTTCGAGTTACAAGGAAAAAATGGGAAATTCCGAGTCCGAAAGGGGGAGATAATCCATGATGGAGGGTCGGATCAAAAATCCGAATTCACTTTGCGCATCTGCACATGATAACGAAGCTACATACCAAATATCAGGCGCGTAGGTATGAAGGTGAAAAAGTTTTTCGAGTTACAAGGAAAAAAAATGGGAAATTCCCGAGTCCGAAAGGGGGAGATAATCCATGATGGAGGGTCGGATCAAAAATCCGAATTCACTTTGCGCATCTGCACATGATAACGAAGCTACATACCAAATATCAGGCGCGTAGGTATGAAGGTGAAAAAGTTTTTCGAGTTACAAGAAACGTGACGGACGGACGTACGGACGGACGGACGGACACCCGTGACGAAAACAATATACCCATATTTTTTTTACAAAAAAGTGGGTATAATTATTGACTAGTGAGAAATGGAATATCAGATTATATTCTATGGCTCACTAGTCAATAATTGTTTTATTATATGATAAGGCCAGTTTTTTTTTTATTAGTTTGTTTACAGATCCGCCGACCCGATTTTTTGACAATGTGGAAAAAAATAAAAAATTTAATTTCCGATTTTTTTTATTTTTTTAGATATTTTTTACCTCCGAGAAAAGTAAGTGGCGGAAACCGGATCTTAGCAGCAGCGACAACAACAACAACCTGCGAATGGACGATTATGATTTGATATATCTCTGTTTCAGATTGAATGCAAAAATTCAAAACCTTAACGCTCGGGTAAATGGCCTATATTTTCTGTTTTCTTGCTCCGATGTGCTTCATATTTCATGTATGCGTTCTTCCTAGGGTCCTCTACCGCCCTGCCACAAATCCACACTCGTGCCACCCCCACTGATTATTCGTTTCAACTATATCGCCGCTTCGTTGTCTTGTATTTAATTATACCAGATACGGTATTAATATGTACGCATTACGCAACCCATTCACAGTGATCAACATTCAACAGTATGTGAATATGAAACTGAGTTGCTATGTAGAATATAAAGAAACTTGCTGAACCGACTCCCTACGTTAACCGACAAACTCTTGGTCCGAGACGATGCCGGTTAACACAAGTTTCACTCTATCACAATCACTGGCCTTTTTGTTTTTTTACCGACCACAAACCGACCCAACCATGAGCCTTAAAAAGGTGAACCGACCCAACCATGTGCCTTAAAAAGGTGATTTTTATGGTGTTCGGACCGTCCGTCTGTCCGTCACATGTTCGGTTAACCACTTCGTAACAGTTTCTCAAACCGGCCATATCTTCTACATAAGTTGCTCAAGTTCTTCAATATTTCAACACATCATTCATTGGTATGTGTGCTATACCTGCCTTGTCATACTTTATATTACCTTGACCTTTTGACCTTCACAGGGCTGCTGAAAGGACTTAGCAATTTCGGTTAACCAGTTTGTCACAGTTTCTCAAACTGGCCATAGCATCTACATAAGTTGCTTAACTGCTTCAATATTTCCATACTTCATTCATTTGCATGTATGCTACACCTGCCTTGCCATACTACATATGACCTTCACCCTTTGACTTAACACTTTTGGTTCACCCGTTTTCTTCAATATGCCGCCGGTGGCATCCGCGTTTGACACTTTTTTTTTTTTTTTTTCCTTGACCTGTGCCAAAAAGAATAGAAAAAACTTTTTTTTATTTTTATTTTTTTCCGACCGACCGACCCGATCTCGCGGAAAAAAAATCCGTAAACCAACAAATAAAAAAAAACTGGCCTAATAGTCTGTATATAGCACTTACGACCTTATGCTACTAGACAAAAATTTAAAAAGAATTTGAAGAAAAAAAATGAAAAAATTAAAATGGAAAAAAAAGTTTAAAAATTAAAAATAATAAAGCTTGCTACTGGAGCCCAGAATTTTTTTTTAATAGTCCTATATTTATCTACATATATCTGCACAGGTCCACATAATGCCACAATATTTTCAACACAGTTTACGGAAATGTAATATCCAATGTAGTAATTTACCTACAGGTATAAACTAGATTGGTCAGTAAGCTAGGCTTACGGAATAACCCCCGCGTGGGCCCAGGTACCCCTAAAATATGTAAAAATTTCCAAGTGTGTGGGCTTGTGACCTTGACTCTGGGATTAGCGCGAGCGGCATGAACGTGAATTTGTCACAGGGCAGTAGAGGTCAATTGGAGCAATGAGTGTGTGAAATGTGAAGCAGATCCGAGCAAGGAAATAGAAGTTATAACCGATTTCTCTGATGTTAAGTTTTGTAAAGAGACTAGAGACTACCGTATAACCTCGAATTAACGCCCCCGGAGGCGTTACATTTTACAAAAGGGGGGGGGCGTTTATTAGCCAGTAAAAAAAAAAGAAAAGAAAAAGAAAAAAGAATTACCAAGAACCGCCAATTTCAAACACAAATAAGGATTTAAGGATTATTTGTGTTTGAAATGGGCGGTCATTGGTATCTTTTTTCTTTTTCTTTTTTATTTGGGGGGGGGGGGGCGTTTATTAGGAGGGGGGGGCGTTAATTCGAGGTTATACTGTATGTATGTGACGTTGACCTCAAGATCAGCGGGGATTTGTCACAGCGTATGAAATATTAAGAATTTTCAATGAAAGAAATAGAAGTTATAACATATTTCTCTGATGTAAGTTTTGTAAAGAGACTAAGTATGTGACCTTGACCTTAAGATCAGCGGGGGTTGGACAGTCGTAGATTTGTCAAAGCATGATAGTACAACCTTAGAGGAATGCACAAGTGAAATAATAAGAATTTTCAATGAAGGAAATAGAAGTTATAACTTATTTCTCTGATGTTAAGTTTTGTAAAGAGACTAAGTATTTGACCTTGACATTGGGATCAGCGGGGGTTGGACGGTCATGGATTTGGCACAGCATGGTATTAGAGCCTTACAGGAATGCATGTGTGAAATATTAAGAATTTTAGATGAAGGAAATAGAAGTTAGAACAATATTTCTCTGATGTTAAGTTTTGTAAAGAGACTAAGTATTTGACCTTGACCTTGGGATCAGCGGGGATTGGACGGTCGTGGATTTGGCACAGCATGGTAGTAGAGCCTTACAGGAATGCATGTGTGAAATATTAAGCATTTTAGATCAAGGAAATAGAAGTTAGAACAATATTTCTCTGATGTTAAGTTTTGTAAAGAGACTAAGTATTTCACCTTGATCTTGGTATCAGCGGGGGTTGGATGGTCGTGGATTTGGCACAGCATGGTAGTAGAGCCTTACAGGAATGCACGTGTGAAATATTAAGCATTTTAGATGAAGGAAATAGAGTTATAACAATATTTCTCTGATGTTAAGTTTTGTAAATGAGACTAGTATTTGACCTTGACCTTGGGATCAGCGGGGGTTGGACGGTCGTGGATTTTGGCACAGCATGGTAGTAGAGCCTTACAGGAATGCATGTGTGAAATATTAAGCATTTTAGATGAAGGAAATAGAAGTTATAACAATATTTCTCTGATGTTAAGTTTTGTAAAGAGACTAAGTATTTGACCTTGACCTTGGGATCAGCGGGGATTGGACGGTCGTGGATTTGCACAACGCATGGTAGTAGAGCCTTACAGGAATGCATGTGTGAAAAAATATTAAGCATTTTAGATCAAGGAAATAGAAGTTAGAACTATTTAAATCTGATGTTAAGTTTTGTAAGAGACTAAGTATTTCACCTTGATCTTGGTATCAGCGGGGGTTGGATGGTCGTGGATTTGGCACAGCATGGTAGTAGAGCCTTACAGGAATGCACGTGTGAAATATTAAGCATTTTAGATGAAGGAAATAGAAGTTATAACAATATTTCTCTGATATTAAGTTTTGTAAAGAGACTAAGTATTTGACCTTGACCTTGGGATCTGCGGGGGTTGGACGGTCGTGGATTTGGCACAGCATGGTAGTAGAGCCTTACAGGAATGCATGTGTGAAATATTAAGCATTTTAGATGAAGGAAATAGAAGTTATAACAATATTTCTCTGATGTTAAGTTTACGGATTAAGTATTTGACCTTGACCTTGGGATCTGCGGGGGTTGGACGGTCGTGGATTTGCACAGCATGGTAGTAGAGCCTTACAGGAATGCATGTGTGAAATATCAAGCATTTTAGATGAAGGAAATAGAAGTTATAACAATATTTCTCTGATGTTAAGTTTACGGACGCACGGACGCACGGATGCACGGACGGACGGACGGACAACCTGACTCCAGTATACCCCCCACAACTCGTTGCGGGGGTATAATTACCTGTGGTCAGACTGGTCAAGACTGGACATTTGCACATGCTAGCACATGCACAGGTGAATGGTTCTCCCAGTCTCTATTGTTCTCTCTACAGGTAAGGACTACAGAGCACATGAGAAAAGGTGTACAGAGCAGACGAGAAAACGGGTCTTCATGCATTATTGTTCAGTTTGTAGAGTGCGCAAAACAAAAAAGGGAGATAACTCAAAAATTAGCTACGCAAGAGTTGTCATTCTTGTGCGCAACACACCTCCGGGTCGTGGTCTATGCATGTGTGAAGTTTCATGAAAATATTCCAAAGGGTGGTCGAGTTATGCTCCGGACAGGAAATCAGTGCGCGAAAACAAAAAAGGGAGATAACTAAAAAATTAGCTATGCAAGAGTTGTCATTCTTGTGCACGACACACCTTCGGTTCGTGGTCTAATTGAATGTGTGAAGTTTCATAAAAATATTCCAAAGGGTGGTCGAGTTACGGTCAATCAGTGCGCGAAACAAAAAAGGGAGATAACTCAAAAATTAGCTATGCAAGAGTTGTCATTCTTGTGCGCGACACACCTTCGGGTCGTGGTCTATGCATGTGTGAAGTTTCATGAAAATATATTCCAAAGGGTGGTGGAGTTATGCTCCGGACCACGAATCAGTGCGAGAAACAAAAAAGGGAGATAACAAAAATAAAAAATTAGCTATAAAAGAGTTGTCATTCTTGTGCGCAACACACCTTCGGGTCGTGGTCTATGCATGTGTGAAGTTTCATGAAAATATTCCAAAGGGTGGTGGAGTTATGCTCCGGACACGAAATCAGTGCGAGAAACAAAAAAGGGAGATAACTAAAAAATTAGCTATGAAAGAGTTGTCATTCTTGTGCGCGACACACCTTCGGGTCGTGGTCTATGCATGTGTAAGCAGTTTTCATGAAAATATTCCAAAGGGTGTTCGAGTTATGCTCCGGACAAGAAGTGTCTGCGGCGGACGCGGCGCGCTGTCAAATCCATATGAATTTGACAGCGCGACGCGTCCGCCGCAGACACTTCTTGTACTATAGTATCCCCCGACGGAGTCCAGGGGATACAATAACACACTGATAATGATAAGACAGCTATTCCATCAGCAGGGTCTGAATAATTAATCAGCTTGTTTATTCCAAAATCCACATATTTTATTATGACGTACTCGAGGCTAAATCCGACATGAATTGCGCATTAGCCGATGCGCAGAATTAGCCGAAATGACAGTGATCAGTACTGTCATTTCGGCTAATTCTGCGCATCGGCTAATGCGCAATTCACGTCAAATTTAGCCATGCGTACGTCATTATAAACTATGTGGATTTTGGAATAAACAAGCTGATTCATTGCTACACTGTGGCACAATTTTATCACATTCCGATAGTTTGGTAAAAAGTTATTCCGAATTTAGTCAAAATGTGTAAAATCCTCAGACCCTGCTGATGGAATAGCTGTCTTATTTACTAAATTAACTGTTAAACGAAGGATCTAACCTGCCATGATGTCACTGGATAGTTCTGTTTCAAGTTTAATACCAATTTCGCTATGCTGATCCAGTATGCTGCTCGCCATTTTGTTTACACTACCAGATGCGCAGCATTAGCCGAAACAAATGCGACGCTGCAAACACGCAAGTGATGTCATACATCACACAATTTACGTCACTTACTGACGTCAGAACGTTATGACATTTTACCTGCACATACGTCTTTGGACTGCGTTGAATATTCAGGAAAGTTTGCCTGAATATGGAGATGGTAATGCCATATTAATTTGTTTGGAAGACTTGGGTGTGCCGAATAAGCCGACACCATTGTATGTGTAATGCCGATGTGTTGTATTGTATGTTAGAACCGATCACACAAGAAATCATTCATAAAACAGCGAAATATGTACCTTTCGTCAAGCACCTGTGGTCTCCAATTTATTAATTTCTCCGCAAACCCCTATTCAGGCTTCATACAGGTCCATACAGGTGGCAGGTGCAGGCTAAATTGTATTTGTAGTCAATTTAAAATTGCTCTACTAGTAGAAGTTAACTGTTTACCTTCCTGCTCTCTAGATTTTTACTAAATGTGCCGCCGTTCAGTAACTCTTCTCAGAACATGCTTCGCTTTGCGTGTTTCCACATGAATGGAATCTGTGTAATGTTTGTGTAAACACAAGATTATTTGGGCGTTGTTACCAACATTGTTGTTGTTGTTATCCATAATGAGTTCCAGCCGCAGATTTGTTGGCAGTTCCACACACAGGTGATGGGAACAACTAATCTGATAGTCTGTTGTTACTTGTATAAGATATCTATATATATATACACTGTCATGTGATTTTTTCCCCGTCACCTGTGGTTCCACACAAGGTACACATGTCTCATGGTCAGAAGTGTACGTTCACAAACACTAAAAATATTTACAAACCAACTTGTCAAATACAGCTTGCACGACGGACTTTTTAATTTTAATAGATGTCACATGTTGCCACATTGTTTTGGTATTGTAGCGTATTTTCTGTATTTCTCCGCTGCTCGTGTAGCTCTACCACGATATAGCTTCAGACGGGCAATACGACACAATATAGAATTTGTAGAGTGACAAAAACACAAATTTCTCATACCGCAGATTCATTATATTTATTCCGAAATTTAGCTGTATAAGACTTATACAAAATAGTGTTTCGAATCAACCTCGGCCCGCCGCCATTTTTTATTCGAGCCATATTGACAGGCTTTACAGTTAAATACGGGCTCATATTACCGCCAATCTAATAAATCAAAACACAAGAAAAATTTCTGCGTATGACAAATACATGTGTAACAATTATAATATGTAACGATGACTGGAGAAATTGATGTTTATTGATGGAATGGCGAACAGTGCAGATCCTGATCTGATCAGACTGCGCGGATGCACATGCTGATCTGGTATTGCTCGCAAAACACATAAGCCCCATTTCTCCAGTCACATCCACATATATACAATAAGAACATCATGTTTTCTGGTTTCTATTCTGAAAATATATGACGTTTATAGCTCCAATGATCCCGATATTGATATTACTTAAAATAAAAATAGCAGTTGGCATACATTGTTGTTTGTGTTGTTTCATACCTCACTCTGACAGTACAATAATAATCAATCTGTGTCGTTCTATATATTATAGCATGTGACATCTGAATTGTCTCGGTACAGGAAAAATATGCACATAGATAGACCTGAAGCAGTCTCGTCAAGAATATGAAGTCTGAGTCTGAGTCTGAGTCTGCACAACTGCCGTTTTTAATGCGACCCAGTTCCCGTAATATGTAGTCCCGGAACACATACAAAGGAACCTGCATAAACCAGACAACCTTGGGTTACACTTGTGAACAGACATATTATCATCGGAGACAAATGACAGTGAAACATAACACAATTAAAAACGTGATGTACTGATGTCCGGTTTAGATAGGTCCCACTGAACATTGCACTAAATTCCACACAGGATTTGATTGATTGAAGGTATTTGGGGTTTATCATATCCACATTATGTTTCTAAAATTTATACAAAGTCAACTTTACACATGCGCATTCTACATGCCTTAAATATATATTATAGATATGTAACAATATATTATATATAAGAAGAAAAAACTGAATTTAATGTTTTTATTAAGAAGATATATAACATATAAAACTCCAATGCGCCCCCGAAATCTCCAATGCGCCGAGGCCATATTATATTTTCGGCAGGTATTTTTCTAAAATTTATAAAAAAATCAACTTTACACATGCGCATTCACCTTGATTTAAATATATATTATAGATATGTAACAATATATTATATATAAGAAGAAAAAATTGAATTTATTGTTTTTATTAAGAAGGTATATACCATATAAAACTCCAATGCGCCGCGAAATCTCCAATGCACCGATCCCATATTATATTTTCGTTAGGTATTTTTCTAAAATTGGTACAAAGTCAACTTTACACATGCGCATTCTACTTGACTTACATATATATTATAGATATGTAACAATATATTATATATAAGAAGAAAAAATTGAATTTAATGTTTTTATTAAGAAGACATATAACATATAAAACTCCAATGCGCCCCGAAATCTCCAATGCGCCGAGGCCATATTATATTTTCGGCAGGTATTTTTCTAAAATTTATAAAAAAATCAACTTTACACATGCGCATTCACCTTGACTTAAATATATATTATAGATATTTAACAATATATTATAAATAGGGAGACAAAATTGAATTTATTGTTTTTATTAAGAAGGTATATACCATATAATACTCCAATGCGCCTCGAAATCTCCAATGCGCCGAGGCCATATTATATTTTCGTTATGTATTTTTCTAAAATTGATACAAAGTCAACTTTACACATGCGCATTCTACTTGACTTAAATATATATTATAGATATGTAACAATATATTATATATAAGAAGACAAAATTGAATTTATTGTTTTTATTAAGAAGGTATATACCATATAAAACTCCAATGCGCCGCGAAATCTCCAATGCACCGATCCCATATTATATTTTCGTTAGGTATTTTTCTAAAATTGGTACAAAGTCAACTTTACACATGCGCATTCTACTTGACTTAAATATACATTATAGATATGTAACACTATATTATATATAAGAAGAAAAAACTGAATTTAATGTTTTTATTAAGAAGATATATAACATATAAAACTCCAATACGCCCCGAAATCTCCAATGCGCCGAGGCCATATTATATTTTCGGCAGGTATTTTTCTAAAATTTATAAAAAAATCAACTTTACACATGCGCATTCACCTTTACTTAAATATATATTATAGATATGTAACAATATATTATATATAGGAAGAACAAATTTAATTTATTGTTTTTATTAAGAAGGTATATACCATATAATACTCCAATGCGCCGCGAAATCTCCAATGCGCCGAGGCCATATTATATTTTCGTTAGGTATTTTTCTAAAATTGATACAAAGTCAACTTTACACATGCGCATTCTACTTGACTTAAATATATATTATAGATATGTAACAATATATTATATATAAGAAGAAAAAACTGAATTTAATGTTTTTATTAAGAAGATATATAACATATAAAACTCCAATGCGCCGCGAAATCTCCAATGCGCCGAGGCCATATTATATTTTCGGCAGGTATCTTTCTAAAATTTATAAAAAAAATCAACTTTACACATGCGCATTCGCCTTGACTTAAATATATATTATAGATATGTAACAATATATTATATATAAGAAGAAAAAATTGAATTTAATGCTTTTATTAAGAAGATATATAACATATAAATCTCCAATGCGCCCCGAAATCTCCAATGCGCCGAAGTCAGATTATATTTTTGGTAGGCATTTTTCTAATATCGATACAAAATCAACTTTATACATGCGCATTCACCTTGACTTAAATATATATTCTAGATATATAACAATATATTATATATAAGAAGAAAAAAATGATTTTAATGTTTTTATTAAGAAGATATATAGCATATAAATCTCCAATGCGCCCCGAAATCTCCAATGCGCCGAGGCCAGGTTATATTTTCGGTAGGCATTTTTTCTAATATCGATACAAAATCAACTTTACACATTTGCGTTGACTTAAATATATATTATAGATATGTAACAATATTTTATATACAACAAGAACAAAATTGATTTTATGCTATTATTTAGAAGATATATAACATAAATCTCCAATGAGCCCCGAAATCTCCAATGCGCCCCGAAATCTCCAATGCGCCGAGGCCAGATTATATTTTCGGTAGGCATTTTTTTTAATATTGATAAAAAATCAAATTTACACGTACGCATTCGCCTTGAATTAAATATATATTATAGATATGTAACACTATATTATATACAACAAGAAAATAAATAATTTTATGCTATTATTTAGAAGATATATAACATATAAAACTCCAATGCGCCGTGAAATCTCCAATGCGCCCAATGCGCCGCGAAATCTCCAATGCGCACTTTAGTCATACCCCCACGAGACCAGTAGCCAATTTCATCAATATTGCAAAGTATTCTTATCTAGCAAAGTATACTTTGTGGGAGTAATCATTTATTTTTCCCGAAATGCATTATATCATATAGAACTAAAGACTGCATATATTTTTTTATTAAAAGCATGCAGAACTTATTATACTGAATGTATTACATTATCACAGCCACTGCAAATTGGCTGTGATAATGTAATAAATTCAGTATAATAAAAAATCATAAATTTATCCTAAAATTGAAAATTACTCCCTCAAAGTATACTTTGCTAGAAAAGTATACTTTGCAATGTTGGTGAAATAGGTTACAGACTAAATAACTTAATTATTGACATGCATGACTTGACTTGATGCATACTTGTCTCTAATCAGTTCTAAGAACAGGATTGATGTATGACTTTCACCGATCGATGTGGATCTAAGATTCCCGTTCGTTTCCTTATAATTTAAGTCGCCCATAATGTCAGGCGCGGATACAGGGGGGGGGGGGGGGGATACAGGTGGTCCGGACATACCCCCCTAAAAATGTCCTGGGGGTAACCCCCATGCCACCCCCACCCCCGACTTTACGCTCGCAGATGTCGGCTACACCGATTTCGAATTTCAGACCCCCCCACCTGCAATTATTTATGTATCCGCCCTTGAATGTTGGTTTAAATTGCTTGGTTTCTTGAAATAATTGTACAGGCGTCCTATCATGCATGTGTCATGATTAATCAGATTCATTTTACACCAAAGACTTTCTTGACATTCACTATAACAACGTGCTTCGAATTTTAAGAATGATTTAGTTATATAATTAACCCACTACCAGAATTAGTTTGTATGCATACCATACATGATAGAATTGCTCGTTTACTTGAATCTCACTAAATTGCCTTTGCCAAAATATCCGTTAATGCAATTATAACGTCTGAGAAGCCATTTTGAATAATTGCCTTTAGTTCGATCCTTTTTCATTTTGTGAGAGCGTCAACGTTTGAATACATTAATTTCAATTTACATGACTATTAATGTTGGCTTGTTGGATGCCATATTTTGCACAGCCTTTCTTTACTGTGTTGGGGGACCAGTCAATATCTCGACATAGTGCGATTTCGAAGATACTGGTGGTGATAATTGTGTTATAATATTTGCTCATTTCCATGCTTGTGTTCAGTATAATGGGGCCTACTGGTATGTAGTGCGCTGAATCGTGATGATGTTATCGATTCCATAGTGGAGTCCAGATATGAAGGTGGTGCACACTTGTTTGTAATTAATGTAAAGCTCAAAACTGTTAAGCGAGAACTATCGACATGTGTACTGTCACATTTACAGCAAGACCATATTTCACGTTTTCACATAGGGTAACCTATGTATTGGAATCGCCTTGGACAGTAAGCCACGCCCTAGACCCCCCTCGATGGGCTAGTCCGTATAGTGATATCTTGGAGTAACCATAATAACAAAATGCATTGTGTTACTCAACGTTTAACTGTCATACGCAACCGCTAATTGAAAATAATATTATGAAAAACTACTTGCACTGAACAATACCAACAACGGATGTTCTACGTACAAACATACATCGGATTATTTTGTTGCGCGTGATTTGCCCCCATTTGCGTCACAAATCATGCGGTCATCGCTAAATTTAGTAACAGGCTATAGTTTTCGACAGAGTTAACTCCCCTCCGAATACTCTCCACCGGATAAACAACACGCGACACGTTCAACACACAAACGATATCAAGGGGTTACAGCTACCTGCATGTTGACCCAGCTTTTGTTAATGATCGCGGTTGTGTCGCAACAAAACTCGCACGTGTGGGTCTAAATGATGTTAATCCTCATTCTATCGATCGATTTACAGAGGATTTTAGTGACATTCCCGAATTCTGCCTGATTGACATTTATCTATGGTGGCCAATACACGCCAACATGAATGTCAATTCTACGTTCAGGGAAGGGGGTCAATAAGTCAGTAAATGATACATTACAGTCAGGGAAGAAATTAATGACAGCATAACACATCCAGCGTATATTAATACCCATACTAATGCAAGTACTGAACATACGACAAAAACAAATCCTAACAAGTTTTGGCTTCCATACATTGAACATCTGTCAGCAGTTTCCCCAATGACGTCATTTGTATGTTTTAATATACTCGATCAGGGGCCAACTATTTCATTCGCAAAACAGAAGTAAACATGGCGATGTCAAAGTAATTCAGAAACTTTAACAAAAATCCTGCTACAACATTGTTTTGTACCGACAAGGCATTTTCAGGCGGACACCGCTTCCGTGGCGGAATTCTTGTAGTACCCTATGTTCAGTACTTTCAGTACTTTCAGTACTTTGATTCAAGGTATGACATGTTCCTTGAGCTGATATCTCCACATGTTTGAAGGTGATATATGTTGCAACTGTTTGTGTCCAGGTAACTGGGGTTTTTACATGTGAAAATGGATACATTTCGTGTCTCTGGGTTTTGTTGTAGGATATATCCTGATGTGAGAATTAACAGTGTTAATAAGCACAGCCAATACCTCGAACTATGGGTGCCTTCCCAGTATTTTGGCATTGTTTTGTGTGTAAAGTTATTTTAATAGAAGTTGTGTTTATTTATTCATAAACTGTTGATTGTTAACTAACGAAATAATAGGAGAACCCAATGCATATGTATGCAAAATAATGGTTTATCCTAATGTTCATGTAACATGGCGAGGTAAATGTGCACCGGCCAGGGACAGGAACCCGGGACCTCCACTTTGCAGTACCATCGCTTTAATACTGACTGACATAACCGGGCACGGGTACACACTTCCTCTCCATAGTGAGTTCCATAACAACCGTGGCATGTACTCCCCGTCAAAATGAAATTCATCCCCGAATTATATTATTTGTAGGACAGTGATCATCTGTGGGACGATCTCTGAGTATTTATATCACATACGGTGCCTCGTCGCGCACCAATTGTATGAGGTCGAGGAAAATGTGCACCGTCCCGGGATCCAAACCGGTGACGTCTGGTTTACTGTACCATCCCTCTACCGACTGAGCTAACCAGGCAGAGATGCACACTTCCTCCCCATAGTGAGTTACATACCAACCGTGACAGTTGTATCCACTAAACATACATATTGCTACAGGCTTTCATCAGGCGCTGGTTACAATAAGAATACATATCTATCTCTGTCTATTGTTACTGCCACTTCTCATCGCGGAGATTATAGGCAGGCATGTGCGTCAGAGCAGTTAGAAGGAAGAGTGCTACAGGACAAAAATGAAGTGAAATGTGCACATAATAGTGTCATGTATCAAGAGGTCGATTAGTGATTGGTGTTGCCCACTCCTGTATTGAATATCCACTGTTGGCAACATAACAATAAAAGGCGGTAGTCTGTTCCATTCCACCACAGCCAGGGAAAACAGAACGAGAGGGCCATGATGGCCCTATATCGCTCACATGTGCAATGTAACAAATTCAAGCAAATACTGGTATGTAAATAATTCGCCAGGGTAGTTGTATGTGTACGAGGGAGTGGGTGGGGGGGACATGACTGGTTTGCACCGATATTACAATATCCATTCAGCATTGAAAACAGAATATCCTGAGCTGGTGCCCTTACCCAACCAAGATTACTTGGCACCCCATATCACGGATCGACAACTCAGAGAGACTACTCCCAGCGTATCAGACCATGTGTGAATCCCGATAGGGATGGACTTCACCATTACGCATACCATTCCATCATTCATTGATTGTGAATGGAGTTCTACGTCCGTTTGACCTTCAACAAAGTCATGTACAGACGGGTATAACTGGATCTCGGTGTGAATCTCGGTAAAGTTGGCCTTCACCGTTAAGAGATGCATACTCTCTGAAAGTCGATCATATACAGTCGTCACTCCTTTACTCAAAGTCCATGGTACAAATATGTTTGAGGTAACGAAAGTTTGAGCAAATTAAAGTCATTATATAGGAAAACATGTACTTGAATTAGCGACGACTTCCATTTTAACAATTCTGAAAAGGCTTCACCAATAAATACACCATCCCTGTAACGTTTGATCAACATCGCCCACCGGTTCGCGAGAAGACGTTTGAAATCTGTAATAAAAGGATGACCTTATTACAATTCGGTGGCCATCTTGGATGACGTAATCATCCGATTTGACAAGACATGCACCACATCGATCGTCTCGTCAATACCTTCGCGTTGATATATAACTTCACCACATTCTGTTAAAAATGAAATTTGACCCCTATTTGACCCCACGGGCCACGCCTATTTTTAACCCTGGTGTCACAATTTTAACCACTTTGAAAGAGCATTGTACATCGATCATTTCTGCTAAGTATCGTCGAAAAGAAGATTTCACGAGAAGAAGATTAATTTTTAAGTTTGGCTACCATTGGTCAACCGGTTATTGTAAAGAAGACGTTTGAAATCTCAAATAAAAGGATGACGTTTTAACATTTCGGCGGCCATCTTGGATGACGTAATCATCCAATTACGCTGAAAACTGTAACTGAGCCATCGTCTCTTCGATATCTTTGATTTGATATATGATGCGACCATATTCTGTCAAAAATCAAATTTGACCCCTATTTGCCACCTGGGTCACGCCTATTTTTGACCTTTTGTGTCACCATTTTAACAACTTTGAAATAGCATTGTACATCGGTCATTTCTGCCAAGTTTTGTCGAAATCTGTCCAGCAGTTCGTGAGAAGAAGATTTGTTTTAAGAAGTTGTGCTATTTTTAGACTGCGACGACCTGAAAAAAATCTGAAAAGGCTTCACCCAAGGACCACAATTGTGAAGTGTGGCTAGCAACCGGTTCTTGTGAAGCTTAAGAAGACGTTTGAACTCTCAAATAAAAGGATGGCCTTTCGGCGGCCATCTTAGATGATATAATTATCATCCGATTTATATGAAAACTGCACCAGAGCGATAGTCTCGTCGATATCTTCGATTTGATATATGATTTGACAATGTTCTTTCAAATATGAAATCTGATCCCTATTTGACCCCCATGGCCACTCCGATTGTTGACCCCGGTGTCACGATTTTAACAACTTTGAAAGATCATATTGTACATTGATCATTCCTTCTCGAGAGTTCGCCAGCCCAAAGCACACATCATGGGTGACATACTTGCATATGGGGAATACGTGTTGGTTACCAATCGTACTGCTGTTTGCTGCACCATCTCCAGTTTACAGATGTCTTTCTTGGTATATGGACTCCGCACATAGTGTTGCATATTCCAGTTTTGGACGGACAAGGGACTTAAATTACAAGTAATTAAGTAATCTGGCGTATGGCATAGTCGTTTGTTTGGCTTGATATTTCTTTTGATACTTACTTACTGGCGTTCACCATCTACACCATCACACCAGCCACATCAATGAAGGACGCTGTCTTTCTGAGCTCCTCCATCTTTCCATACAACTTCTCTACTAGGGTGGTGATCTCTGGCCATATGCTTTTTCTTCTCTGCTCTACCACAGGGGGCATCTTTGCAGTATATGCTCTGTAGTCTGCTCTTCCATACCACAAGTGCATCCTTATTATTATGACTTGTTCCCATCTGTCTAGTAAGTGGTAGTCATCTTTGGTTGGCTTTGGCTTCGTCAGTGTCTTTATCACTGTTGCTTTCTCCTCATGAGTAACACTATTATGTGGCTGGTCACCTTTGGCTCCTAGCTTGGCCAACTTGTCCGCCTTCTCATTTCCAGGAACCCCACAGTGTGCTGGAATCCACTGCAACGACATTTTTTTATTCTGGCATAAAGTGTGTAACTGTCTGGAAAGAGATGGTATTTTGGCATTGCTCAAGGCCTGTAGGACTGACAGAGCATCTGTTAGTGTGACCACCTGATGGCAGTTCTCAGCCGACTCTTCAATAATTGTTGTCGCCTTCATGATGGCCTCCATTTCTGCTTTGTAGTTGGTACAGTGCTTTCCTTGTTCTTGTCAACTTCTTCGACTCGTGTACATAGCTGCTTTTTTTCAGACGATTCTTTGTCAGGCTCTCAAGTTTTATTTTCATGGGATGATCTGGCAGGAACTGATACTTGCTGGCTTGTATTAGAGCCTTGGCATCTCTCCTTTTGCTGAGTGGTGGAATGGCAGTGATTTCCTCCATGGCCTTAATTGGAGTTGACCGCATTGCTCCGGTGATAATTCGTAGGGCCTGGTTCTGGACCTTGTCTAGTATGTGCTGATTGGTTTTGGCAGTTGTCATCCATGTTGAGGAAGCATACTCGAGATGGGGCCTGATTGTACCCAGGTATACTGTCTTTAGTATGGTCTCATGCGATCCCCAGTTGGTACCAGCTAATTTCCGAAGTATAGCTGGTTTCCTGCGGGCCTTTGCTTCAGCATTTGCTATGTGGGGCTTCCATGTAAGCCGGCTGTCGAAGGTCACTCCAAGGTATGTTGCCTCTTCCATATGTGTCAATGTCGTGCCACTGATCTTTATAGGACAGGCCTTCTGTTTAGGTGACATAGTGAATAGGGTAGTAGATGACTTCTCTGTATTCACCTGCACGCACCAGTCATCTGCCCATGCGGACAGCTTGTCGGCCGCTTGTTGCATCCTGTAAGTTGCAGTTGATGCAAACTCCTCGGAACACCAGAGCGCGAGGTCGTCTGCATATAGTGCAGCATTAACTCCCTTTGGCAAGTCCGATACCAGGTCGTTGATGAAAAGGAGAAATAGGGTGGGCGACAGTACTCCTCCTTGGGGGACACTGGTATGTCGCACTTCAAACAGACTATACTACAGTTCCCCATATATTGTATTAGCCCCGCCTCTCGACCAATGAGATGCTTTGTTTACAACCTGCAGTGCTGGCTAGAAGGTCAGTCGTCTGCTGGGTCTCAATTATGTAACATCATTATTGTATGTACGTGTCTGAGTGAATTTTGTTATTAAAACAATAAGATTAACATATGTGTATTAGACAACACAACAATAACATTAACACATCTTATCTGGTCTTGTGTATTAGACAACACAACATTTTGGCGACGAGGATTATTATACGTATTTCCAAGGACTAACACTCGTTATTTTATTACCAAGGAATTTGTCACAGAAATCATGGCGAATGCGTTACCAACATTTCAACAATTTGACATCCACAGCGACGAACATTCCGTTGGGATCCGTTGGATAAAATATGTCCAGAAGCTGGAAAATATGTTTGTTGGGATGTCCGTGGAGTCGAAGAAACGACGAAAAGCACTCTTGCTTCACTATGCTGGAGATGAGGTGTTTGACATTCATGACACGTTACCAATTACAGGCATTGACTCGGACTATGAGCTGACAAAACAGGCCCTAGAAACCTACTTCAAACCGAAAGTCAATGAAGAATTCGAAATATACGAATTTCGACAACTAAGACAACTAGAATCGAAAACAGTTGACCAGTTTGCTACAAAACTCCGCCAGAAAGCAAGTAATTGTGCCTTTTCGAATACAGACGGCGAAATAAAGAGCCAAATAATACAAGGCTGTATTTCTACAGAGTTACGACGCAAAGCTTTGAAAGACAGCATGAACTTAGAAGAATTGTTACTAGCGGCCAGAACAATGGAAATTTCAAACAGACAGGCTCGCAAAATGGCGACCGACCTCCGTCAGGACCGTCAACATGAACAAACCAACGCTGTCAGAAAGAAACCGAGCAAACCGGCAAGACCATCTGACCGTCTGGTATCACGTCCAAGGTTCAATGCGGCGAAATCAACGTCATCTGGAAAGCAAACTTCGGTGTGTCGGAATTGTGGTGGCGTATATCCACATCAGAATGGATGTCCAGCGTACGGGAAAACGTGCAACTATTGCAAAAAGCCAAATCATTTTGCTGCGCAGTGCTTAAAACGAAAGAGTAAGACAACTAACGTTAAACAAATTGAAAAAACGCAGATGGCAGTGAAAATGAAGCCGATTATTCATTTGGGGTTGCAACCAACAGTGTTAACACGACACGACCATCACCGAAACAAAAGTGAAAATAAATGACCATGAAACAAATGTTCTTGTGGACACTGGGAGTTCGATAAATATTTTGGATGAAAGTGTGTACATGGATATGAAAAACAAACCAGTGTTATCAAACCCGGACACAAAAGCATTTGCTTATGGACAGAAAAACAAGCTACCGATGAAAGGAAAATTCCAGGCAACAATTGAAACGGACAAGAAGATTACTACAGGTAACTTTTACGTCATTTCTGGTAATTTTGGATCACTGTTGAGCTATAACACTGCTGTTGATTTGAACATCATACCTGCTATAAATGCAGTAGGTTCGTCCAAGACTGATCAGTTACTTCGTGAGTATTCAGACTTGTTCTGTGGGTTAGGACAATTGAAAAACAAGACAGTCAAATTACACATAGATGAAAGTGTACCTGCTGTAGCTTTACCACACAGACGTATACCGTTCCATGTTAGGAAACAAGTTGAAAAAGAACTAGATCGTTTGAAAAGCGCTGACATTATTGAGAAAGTAACAGAGGGCCCCACCCCCTGGGTATCCCCTATTGTTGTTGCACCGAAGCCGACAAATCCTGAAGAGATCAGAATTTGCATTGATATGAGAAAAGCAAATGAAGCGATACAACGTGAACGACACATTACGCCCACCATAGATGATCTAATTCTGGAGCTAAACGGTTCCACAGTGTTCTCGTCATGTGACTTGCGCAATGGATTCCATCAATTGGTTTTGTCAGATGAATCCAGAAGCATAACCACATTCTCTACACATGTTGGTCTGTGGGGATATAAACGGTTAAATTTTGGAGTTTCTAGTGCACCAGAACTATTTAAAAATTAAATCCGGCAAGTTCTCGAAGGACTGAATGGAGTCTGCAATACCAGTGACGACATCATCGTGCATGGGAAAACGCAAGAAGAACATGATCAAAATCTGAAAGCTCTACTCAAACGTCTTCGCGAGAACAAACTGACACTGAACAAACAAAAATGCAAGTTTAACCAGCCGAAAGTTGCATTTTTCGGATACGTGTTCTCGGCGTCCGGACTATCTGCAGATCCACGAAAAGTTGAAGCAATCAAAAATGCGACCACGCCATGTACACCCGCAGAGGTACGAAGTTTGTTAGGAATGACAAATTACGTTTCGCGATTTATTCCAAATTACTCAAGTATTACTGAGCCTCTACGATGTCTAACGCGAGAAAATGAACCATGGCAATGGACCGAGTCACAAGAAAACGCGCTACAATGTCTTAAAAACGCGCTGAGCAGTGACACCGTAATGGCGTATTTCGATCCAGCTAAGCAAACAGAGCTATGGGTGGATGCAAGCCCAGTTGGCCTAGCTGCTGTCATGTGCCAAGAAAATCGGGTTATTGCATATGCGAGTAAAGCACTCAGCCCAACTGAACAACGGTACTTACAAACTGAGCGCGAAGCTCTGAGCATCGTCTGGAGTATTGAACATTTCCATCTATACTTGTTTGGACATACGTTCACTCTGATCACTGACCATAATCCACTTGTTGCGATATTCAACAATCTGAAAGCAAAACAACCACTTAGACTGGAAAGATGGAGACTATGGCTCGCAACGTACGATTTCACAGTGAAATACCGCGCCGGTAAGGAGAACATTGCCGATTATCTGTCAAGACATCCGCGTGTTTGTGAAATAACAGACAATTCGGTAGCCGAAGATTATTGTTGTTACATAGCATACAACGCAGTACCGAAATCCATGTCACTCAGTGAGATTGCAAGTGCCGTACAGACGGACAAAACACTACAGCAAGTTATCACGTCAGTGAAGACAAATACGTGGGACAAATCAGAATGTAAAGCAAACTCTGCATATAACACATATGCCAGACTGAAAGACGAATTAACAGTCACTGTAATTAAAGGACAAGATATACTCTTGCGCGGAACAAAACTTGCGATTCCGACAATATTACTGCAAATGGTGATTGACCTTGCGCACGAAGGTCACCAAGGGATCGTGAAAACCAAGTCATTGTTACGTGAAAAAGTGTGGTTTCCTGCTATTGACGATCTGGTTGATAAAACATGTAAAAGCTGTATTCCGTGCCTTGCAATAACGCCCATTACCACGCCTGAACCTGTAAAAATGAGCGATCTACCTACCAGGCCATGGGATGAAGTATCGATTGACTTTTTCGGTTCAATACCATCCGGCGACTACATAATGGTGATATTAGACGATTATAGCCGATTCCCCGTGTTGGAGATTTTAACGTCAACTTCCGCGAAAGCCGTCATTCCACGTCTTGACAATGTGTTCTCCATGATGGGAATTCCCACTGTTTGCAACACGGACAATGGTCCACCATTTAATTCACATGAATTCAGTCAATTCGCAGAATATTTGGGTTTCCGGCACAGGAAAATAACGCCTCTACACCCGATTGCCAATGGACATGCAGAAAAATTCATGCAACCATTACAGAAATGCATTAAAGCCTCGAAAATCGAAGGCAGAAATTACAAGCAGGAAATGAACAAATTTCTGAGAAATTATCGTGCCACACCACACCAGACAACAAAAGTTTCCCCGGCTGAAGCTCTGTTTTCACGTCAAATGAAAACGAGACTACCAGAGTTCACTGTACAGCCAGATGATTCACAAATTCGTGAACAAGATGCAGACGCCAAAATCAAAGCTAAACTGTACACAGACAACAAGCGGTGTGCCCGCGAGTCTACAATTTCTCCTGGTGATACGGTGTTATTAAAACAACGCAAACAGAACAAGTTGTCCTCACATTACAACCCTGAACCAGCGACAGTTCTCAAGAAAAAAGGCTCTATGGTCACAGTCAGTGTCGGTGAGAAGACAATAACCAGAGATGCGTCACATTTCAAACCAATCACTCTGTCTACATGTACGGGAGCAGACAGTGCAGATCCTGGTGAGCCGGCTGATCCGGATTTACGACCAGCAGAAGGACAGCGCAGATCTGATCGACTGAAAGAACGCGTCTTCTGAGTGTTTGTGTCGTATATAGCTATGATAGCAGCTGTGTGTTCGTAGTCTAAGAAATAATGCCTAATGCTGCTAAGATTTTAGCATGGACGCAGATTGTTAGATGCATGCACCATGACAAAGTTTCTATGTTCAGTATATCTGTAAACATTCGATACAAGGTTACTTTCTAACCTCAGAAAATAATTGAATACATAAATTTCAATTTGGTTTAGAAACATGTCATGGAGTTTAGCAACACACAATTTGATACATGTCACATGTGTTTAGTTAACCACTAGGGTGTGTATGGAAAACAGGAAACTGGTGAAAGATTAATTAAAATCCCAGTTATGTGAGCAGTTGATACAAGTTACATTGACATATCAATTTCAGTAATGAAACATAAATCAGCATCATGTTGACGTTTAATTGCTATACAAACAGTTTATATGATGATACTTTTATCTCTAAAACAAGGGAGGAGTGGTATGTCGCACTTCAAACAGACTATACTACAGTTCCCCATATATTGTATTAGCCCCGCCTCTCGACCAATGAGATGCTTTGTTTACAACCTGCAGTGCTGGCTAGAAGGTCAGTCGTCTGCTGGGTCTCAATTATGTAACATCATTATTGTATGTACGTGTCTGAGTGAATGTTTAGTTATTAAAACAATAAGATTAACACATCTTATCTGGTCTTGTGTATTAGACAACACAACAGACACCATGTCTCTGTAGGAATTTGTGGCTAGTAGTCCCATCAACACTTACTCTAGCCCTCCTGTTGAAGAGGTATGACTTTAGCCACTTGTACATAGTGCCTCCCACTCCATTCCGCTGTAGCTTTACGAGCATACCTTCTGTACAGACCTTGTCGAATGCTCTTTGGAGATCAACCCAAGTTACTAGGGTTGCTTTCTTTTCTTGAAAAGCGTCTTCGATCTCCTGTGCAAGGTATGTCGTCTGGTCTTCAGTCGAGCGGAATTTCCTGAAGCCAGCCTGTTGGTGGGCCAGAAGTTGGTTTGTCTCCAGATACCACTTCATGCGCTGGTTCACAATACTCTCCATAGTTTTTCCTACTTTCCAGCTTTTCCTTCTGGCCTGGATCTTGGCTTTTAGGAACTTGGCCTTGGTTTGTTGGAGGGCAATGTTGTTTTCTTGGGAGGGATTTGTTTCTGCCTCCCGCCTGGCCTCCGATAAATTGTTCTGAAGAACTTCCAGATCGTTGCTCCAGTATGGCTTGTAGTCCCTCCTAGATCCCCGCGGAATGCACTTGTGTGCGGCTTTGAGAATGGCAGCATTGAAGTCTTTGTTGACTCGGTCGATGTCTCTGCCTTCCACTCTTATCTCTCTGCAGAGGTCATCTGTGAGCTTCTTGTATGGACTACAATCAGCCTTCTTGTAGTTCCATCGAGGAAAACTTGGTTCCTGTGCGACATTGTACTGCATGGTGAGGTAAACGGGACGATGGTCACTACCTCCCAGTTGATCACCTACCTCTCTAGAGAGAGTACTGTGTATATCGTCAGTGCAGAAACCAAGGTCAGGAGTGGAAGTGGAATGCCATCGTCTGGAGTAAAAAGTAAGTTGATCATCAGGATTGTTGATCAGTTGGAGGTTATGCTCATCCTGCCAGGTCTCAACCTCTTCTCCACGTCTGTCTATATGGTCATATCCCCAGCTCTGTGAGTGGCTGTTGAAATCACCTACAACTAGACAGTTTGTATCTTCAACAGGGATGGTGTCCAGGGATAGAGGTCTGTCATTTGGGGAGTATAGGTTGACAACTTGCATCACCTTGTTGCTCAATTTGAGGCACAACACCTGGTATTCGGAGTCTTCCATGTGCACACTGGTTTGGGTGGCTGCAAAGTTGTTCCTAACCAATGTAAGGATTCCTCCTTTTTCTCCTTCCCAACCTGTCACAACGGAAGCACTGGTAGCCTCTAACCTTGAAAAAATTGGTCTCCGAAAGGTGAGTCTCTTGGATGCAGCAGACGTGTATGTCCTTTTCAAAAAGGATATTCTCAAATTCAGTTTTCTTATTGAAGAGTCCCTCTGCATTCCAATGCATAACTTTGAAAAGTTGCTTTGGCTTCTCCCGTGTCTCTGTATGGCCAGTAGATTTCCTCCCTCGTCTCCTGGCTCTAAGTCGAGGTGAGTGACCTCCAGTAATGTTGGGTGGGCTCCGTCGAGGCTCAGAGCCCGACGCTGCTTCTCCCTGGAGGGACTTCGAAGAGCCAGCGTCATCACAATGCGGTCTAGATGGTTGTGCAGACATTGTGTATATGCATGGCACCATGGTTTGTTAGAGAGCGCCACACTGGCCTGGTACCTCCGACTTCAGCTCTCTAGGTTTTCTGTAGGGGTTACCCCTCCCGTAGCCTTTGCCTCTCCCGAGGCTTAAACGACAAGGCAGTGGTTGTTATTTGACCCATAACTGGGGGTCTGTTCATGGGCATCAGGGCATGTCCATACGCCGATGGGCCATGCATGTCTCATGTCTGGGGGCAGACCCCCTCCGAGTCCCTTGCAGTTCAGCTTGAGGCCGCGATGTGCTTAATTACCATGTGTCGCCAACGAGGAGGCACTGCTAAGGGCTTGTCTATAGAGAGGCTATGTACTGGCACAGAAGACTTACGCACTCGGCTTCCTATTCGCCAAAGGCTAGCCAGCGGCAGAGGCTGAAAGCGGAAGGTGACAAGCACACAACACACAGCACTCCACACTAGACGCATCAGCAGACCCAATTGACACACATTTCTTTTGATGAATCATAGATACTTATTTGTAGGTTTTATAACTTTGTCAAGATGGTGACTAAACGATAGGTTTTCACTGATCAATGTTAATACCAATATATCAGGAGTACTCAACTGCCTCAAGCACCTATCCGTTCGATGCTACATATATTATACGGATTGGAGTGCGCACTTTGGACATGTATCACATTGTACTTACTTGGTTTATTTCACTCCATGTCCAACTACTGGAGGTCCCACTCATGGAGTCGGTCAAGTTCATATTGCAGGGTAAGCGATTCAGCTTCTCGGGAAATGTAAATATATGCAGCAATGTCATCGGCAAGCAAACGCTCTTTCTAGGCAATTACATGTATTGAGGCAGGTCATTTATGTAAATTAGGAAAATAATAGGCCCGAGAACAGATATAGATCCCTGTGGTACACCAGACATTATGTACTGGGACTGAGTCTGGTACAACATTCTCGATGATTATATACCCTTCGTGACCTGCCTGCATGAAACTACTGAATCCACGAGAGGTTATCTCATCTGATACCATATATGTGGAGTTTATGGAGAAACTGACTCACTGACCTTGGCAAATGACTTACTAAAATAGTCTATAAGGTCCGCATGTTATACCCTCTTGTAGATTAATAGCTATATAGGTCGTTTACCAATGACACCATGTAGCTACGTTTCACATAGCCGCTTAAACATGAAACCGTGCTGAAGGTCATAGAGACTGTTGCTATGCCACATAAGGTTAATGGTAATTAATAACATTCTCCATAAGTTAATACGGGAGATTGGTCTGTATAATTAGATGCTAAACACCTTTCACCTTTTCTTTTTAAAAAAAGGCTTACGTTTGCATTAGACTAGTCTTGTGCACTGAACCCGTGGAGATATAGTCTTGAAGTATAATAGTCAATTGTTGTGCTATATCATCTCTGAAGACATTGTAGAACTAACAATTCTGGATCTGGATCTGGATTGTTACATTGCAGGGCTAGTTACGGCATTAACTTGCAATGGGAGATAGACAGATATACACTGGTAGAGGGCTGTCCTGAGGGCTTCCGATTGACTTTGCGCACACAACACTAGCTGTCACCTAACTTATTCCAGTCCAGAACTGTTTGCGGAAAGAATGAATGTTAATTTGTACTGCTCGGTTTTACATTGAATTAAAAGGCATAAAACATTTATTATTGTTTGTCACCTGATTTACTAGAATGTTTTTTGCCACACAGTCACTAATAATAAATTACTTTGGTTTGACGTTACGCCTGGCACAAATGGGTGTTAGTATGTCATGGCTGGGTAGAGGTGGCACCTGCCCCTCGATCCACCTTGTAGAGGAACGTCAGCCGGTTGGACTTTCGTCGACTTTGGAGACTTGGTAGTTCGAGTTACTGAAGCATGTCCGATACGCAGCATTCTTCACGGGACTTGTAGTCTCCCGTTATAAACCGTACGTGCTGCTTGGCGTTGTACCTTCTCCACGCGGTCAATGTCCTTGATGTAGTATGGATACCATAATATGAAGCTGTATTCTAATGTAGAGCGGACTAATGCTAAGTAAGCTGTTTTCCGGCAGGTAATTTGGCAGTGTTTTAGGTTCCTTTTGATAAATCCTAGTGAACAGTTTGATTTTTTCGTCACTTTATTAATATGTGTGTTCCATTTCATGTCAGCAGAAAGTGTCACTCCGAGGTATGGGTTTTCTTGTACTTCTTGTAGAATTTGATTGTTTAATTGGTAGAAGTGGATTAATTGGCGTTTACACTCATGATGTAACATTTGCTGGCATTAAAACGCATCCCCCATGTAGATGCACACGTCTCCAAGGTAATGTGGATGTCATCTGCAAACAAGCGGACCTGCATGAGATTTCACTGTATCGGGCAAATTAAGTCATTTATGTGGCATAGAAATAGTAATGGGCCGAGAACGGTCCCCTGCGGCACTCCTGTCACTGCATCTGAGGCCTCACCGTCAACAACAGCCTTCATGTGGCGATTTGTTAGGAAGTCACTAAGCCAGTCATTAATTGGACCGTCAATGCCGTATAGTGCCTGAGTTTATGGAGCAGCTTCCTGTGTGGTACTGTGTCGAATGCCTTCGAGAAGTCGAGTATGACAATGTCAATCTGTGCACCTTGGTCGTAGTTTTGGAGAAGGTCGTGCATGGTTGTTATCAGCTGAGTCTCACATGAGTATCATGATCTAAAGCCATGGTTGAGTGATGTTAGGATATTGTACTTATCGAGATGGTCGATAATGTGTTTGCAGATTATATGCTCTATCAGCTTGCATGTGATGAAGGTTAGGGAGACGGGTCTGTAATTTCCCTGGAGATGGCCGTCACCTTTCTTGTAAACTGGAGATATGTTGGCGTTTCTCCAATCAGTTGGGAGTAAACCAGAGTCAATCGATCTTTGAAATATATGTCTGAGGGCTGGCGACAGTTGCGCTGCATATGCAGTTCTTTATGAGTATATTGGCGATGTCATCGGGCCCCTTCGCTTTGCTGGTGTTAATATTTCTGAGAAGCTTTTCGACTCCGTTTGTAGTTATCTTCAATGGAGGAATAGATTTATTGCATCGGGTCCTGGTTTTAGGTAAGTCGCTGCATGTCTATGTCTTCTTTTGTGAATACGGACTTGAATTGGTATACCAGTATCTGTGCCTTGTCTTTACTTCCGGTCAGCAGATGGCCCATTTTCTTTAGGGGAGATATTCCAACGTTGTCTTGTCGTCGGGACTTCACGTACCTCCAGCATGGTTTGGAATTGTTTTCTGCAAGGCCCTTCTGTATAGTGGTGTTTATATGGTAAATTTCTTCTTTCTTGAACGCGCGTTTAAACTCCTTCTGATAATCTTTAATTAATGGTTTTATATAGCCGATTTCACAAAAATAAGTTAAGTATACATTATCTAGCTAATACGTTGAGGGAGTAATTATGTATCTTTTATTGAAAAGCATTATTTTATATAGAACAAACCGCTGTTTCTATTTGATGATAACATGGGTGTCTCCCGAAATAACAAGGGACGAATACCTCTAGGGCCGATGTATAATTATTTTATTGAATTAAAATAATTTTTCTATCGAATCACATTTTGTAAAATAGTTGCTGCGGTGTGCTATTTGTGACGTTGGAGATATGTAGACCAATCAACATCAAAGTTGAGGCCGGCCACGTGACTTGTCCCTCTTCCTGTGCACGCCATTTAACAACAGGTAAACTGATTTTTGTTGTGCTTTTTTTGTCACAATTTGTGGTGTATTCTCACCGGAATTGAATGTTTCTAATTTATTATCCAGATATTTAATCGGTTCCAGGGCAAGATGTTTGAGAACCTGTTTAAAAGCGCCCAGAAAAATCCATTTTCTAACCCCATCAACCGGGTTCAGTGTCAAACTGACAGCGATGGGGTGAAGGTGAACGAAACTAGAACGATAGCAGCTGCGTCGACCGCTGAAGGTTTGTATTAGAAACATCTACACTATATACGATAGTCATATTTTATTAATATGAAACCAGCGGCATCCCTGCAACTTTATTCAGCAGAATATGTTGCTACACTTTTACCCAAATGTTTGAAGTGTTGAAGGTCAAGGAAAATATCATTGTCAACTGTCAAACTGAAACTAAAGCGCCTATATTCAAAATCATCCATTTCCGAACCTCTTTGAGGAAAGACATTTGCTATCCTACACAATAACTTTGATAAAAGTAATTTATATTTGACAGAAGCGCAATCTATGCTAAACTTCATGAATTTTGTCCATAAAAATGATTTCTATAGTCCCTATTCTCGTGGATCCGTGCGCCTAAGCACATACATTCATATTGTGTGTTATATTCTGATTAATTCCTGAAAGTGTATTCATCAACATAAAGTTCAAACACTTGATTATGAGTGCACATAAGGAATTCACCAAAATTGTTGTTTATGCAAGTAACCTAGAAGTAACCCACCCAAGTCGCCTAATTTATCTTGAAACTTCTCATCAGGTTCGTGCAACTTTTTGCACACTTGAGTGGCATTCCTTGATCACTCGTACAATAAAGAAGTGTTGCTGCCTAGATGAATCAAATTTAAATATGGTGACGTTTAGATTCACCTAGAAATCAACATATATCACATTTTATGCATCATTTGCGAACAGACCCTCTTCAGATTAAGGAAGTAGGAATGTAGAAAAATCACAAAATAGGTGGTAAATCACAATTGTATGTAACTGTAACTTAGAAAACCATGGGAAACAACTTAAAATACCTTTTTGAAATAATTTTCAATTAACACTATTCTTAGAATATGCTTATTCACTTGTTTTCTAGGGGCACGAATCAATGAGAAGGCACGAATCAATGAGAATTGGGGCTAATTTATACAAATAAAAAAAATCATTTAAAAGCTTAAAATATTTCTCTCAACTACTATTTATCATGCATATTGAAATAACCCACAAGTTATTTAATTTTATAATATATAAATTTGTTACTTTATCACTGTTTTTGAAAATTCCACAGGAAAATGCCACTTTACAAATCAAATCGAGTTTAATGGCTTAAAAACCTAATACAAAGGATTGATACCAACTAACATAAAACAATGATATAGACATATACATTCACAATGAACATACATAATTATTACACATGTATCAAACATTATATGACTAGTTCAAGTTAACAACATGTAAGAACACCATTCTACTGTATCAGTCGCACCTGAGGAGTACTAAAGCGAAGTACGTCATGAAAAAATCTAATTTCTTTTATTATCTACTTCCTGTTTTCTAAATATTACATGCTATGAATTCCTTCTATACAGCCCCGTGCAGGCACCGGGGCGGGATCAACTGATCCTGAGAATAGTGCTGAAGTAGCCATTGCTTGTCGTAAAAGGCGACTAAACTGGCTTAACGATTGGGTTCATACTTTCCGGAACCCACTATACCGGATTTGGCCCTCATGTACATTTTTGGCTTTCTTGTATGTGAGAGTTGAGTCAGGCTATGCCCCATATATAAAAGTAAGATTAGCGCTAATCCTATTACTTTTAGGGGATGGGATAAATGATGCTGGTGTGGCGAGGGCCTGGCACCAGATCAGGTTGTTCTAATTTCAGGACTGAATATATATTTTGATTGTAAATATTGAGTTCTGAAGTTGGGATTTACCCCCCTCGGACAGGTGGATACGGGACTCGACCCCGTTGACCCGTCTGCGTGTAGACTCCCTGAGGCTTGTACCTCTATGTCAGAAAAGCGGACGTTAAACCCTATTCACTCACTCACTCACTCCTTCTATACAAATTTTACTAATATCATATTCATTGTTACTCATACATGTAATAAAATAATTTTTTTAAGACAGTCAGTCATGAAGTCACGATTATGCGCACCTAAGCCTTAGTCTATAGTTTTCAAAACAAATTTAAATTTCATTACCGCATACATATTCAATTCCCTGAACAGGTTTAAATGTTGTAATGTCCGTAAATCACTAAATGATGTAAATTGTGTCATGTAGCTCGTTAGTTGCGAACGGTAACTTGAAATCTACTGGTGTACCGTACGTCCGTAGTGATTTACCAATTTGCGTGACAAGTAATCATAACATGTGATAGGCTCACCGTGTTTTCTGAGAAAGCTCAATATTTTGTATCCTTCTAAAACTTGCAATCTACTCCCGTACCGTCTGTAGCCAGAGTTACGATTCCACTCATAGGATTCCCCTGTAGAATAGCGTATCTGATCAGATCTGATCAGATCGTGTGGGTGGCAGGTGGGAGCATGCGATGGGTAATTTAACGATCGTGGTTCATCCTTATCGGAATCCCGACTGGAAACCTGGTTTGGCCCTCACATTCGTCTTTGGCATTTTGTATGTGACAGTTGAATCTAGTTATACCCCTTATGTGAGTTTTACGATAATTCAAGTGACTGGTGTGGTATGGACTTGGCACCAGGTTAGGTTATTCTAATTTCAGGGCTGAATATATTTGTTCTCGATGTAAATATTCCGTTCTGATTTTGGGATTTTCCCCCCAATGCAGCAGGTTAAAATGTGATCAAACCCGTTTGCCCAACCTTACATGACCTTAGCTGTTGATAGGCCGTTAAACATTAATAAACAAACTGATCAGATCGTCTATTTCATAGTTTTCAGATGTACATGTTAAATCAATTTGAACTTCAGATGACCGGGTCACTGCCAGCCAATGTAAACAATTGTTACGTTTGTTAGTTTCCTACTAACGGTTGTTTAACCCATTAAATGCGGAATATACCTTTACGGGTATGAATTGTTATGCCCCCGCATATAGTGTTATAGTGTCCGTCCCGTCCGTACGTCCCGATATTATATTCTTTAGTAACTTCTACATGGCTTCACATATTATGTCAATATTTATACACTTGATACATATGAATATCCCTTACACACTCCACCCCCCCCCCCCCCCCCCCCCCCACCCCCCCCCCCCCCCCCCCCCAGTACTTCGACCTTGACCTTTGGCCTTCACCTTTTCCACTTTAAATGTTTGCTTGGCACTTTGGGACAAATCTACGTGCACGTTTCTCAATCCTACAATAACTTCTCAATACTTTTGCCAATCGCTTAAATATTTATACACATGATACATATGAACATGCCTACACACTCCACCACCCAGTACTTCGACCTTCACCTTTTCTACTTTAAACTTATTTGTCTAGCACTTTGGCCACTTCTACGTGCCCACTTTGACCTTCTCAACTTCTACAATACTGCTTTCAATACTTGCCAATCCCTTAAATATTTATACACATGATACATATGAACATGCCCTACACACTACCACCCATCTTACCTTCACCTTTTCTACTTTAAATGTTTACTTAGACTTTGGACAAATGACGTTTCAACCTACAATAACTTCTAATCTTTTAATCCCTTAAATATTTATACAGATACATAGAACATGCCCTACACACTCCACCAGACTTTGACCTTCACCTTTTCACTTTAAATGTTTATTGCACTTTGGGACAAATCTAGCGTCTCAACCTACTAACTTCTCAATACTTTTGCCAATCCCTTAAATATTTATACACATGATACATATGAACATGCCCTACACACTCCACCACCCAGTACTTCGACCTTGACCTTTGACCTTTTCTACTTTAAATGTTTACTTATTTATTTATACACATGATACATATGAACATGCCCTACACACTCCACCACCCAGTACTTCGACCTTCACGTTTCACCTTTTCTACTTTAAATGTTTACTTATTTATACACATGATACATATGAACATGTCCTACACAATTCCACCACCCAGTACTTCGACCTTCACCTTTGACCTTCACCTTTTCTACTTTAAATGTTTACTTAGCACTTTGGCACAAATCTACGTGCACGTTTCTCAATCCTACAATAACTTCTCAATACTTTTGCCAATCGCTTAAATATTTATACACATGATACATATGAACATGCCCTACACACTCCACCACCCAGTACTTCGACCTTCACCTTTTTATGCCCCCACAACCGAATGGTGAGTGGGGCATATAGTGTTACCGGCGTCCGTCCGTACTCGGGTAAATGGCTTGTAATCAAATATGCCTCGTTTTCTTTGGCTGCCAGCGGGGGCATTCGTGTGTCGACAGGCCACATTTCTAGTTTTAATATTTTATTTTTGTTGTTTCTCAATGAAAGTATATGTTGCAGGCACTCATTTGAACAGTCTCGATGAGACGGTTCAAACACAGGTGGAAGACCTATGACACCAACAAAAATGACTATTAAAAAAATCCCATTACCCCACCCACTTGGTCTCGTACAGTACCATATGCTATAGCATATGGTACTGTACGAGACCAAGTGGGTGGGGTAATGGGATTTTTTTAATAGGCATTTTTGTTGGTGTCGTAGGTCCGAGTCTTCCACCTGTGGGTTCAAATGGTGTTTGCGACATAAACTTTAAGGAAAATATTTATGGTTCTCCCCAATCAAAATGGCGTATCCTCCGCATGAAATGGGTTAAATTGAAAATATGTAATTAACCAAGTGCTACTCAGTAGGGGGCGGCTATGAAACTACATAACACCACAGTACTCCTGTAACAGTATTGTGATGTTATGTTTCAGCAACTACCCCACCACATACATGTGCATTAATTCCGTTCTGATTTTGGTATTTCCCACCCCCCCCAATGCAGCAGCAGGTTAAAATGGGATCGAACCCGTTTGCCCGGCCTTACATGACCTTAGCTGTTGATAGGCCGTTAAACACTAATAAACAAACATGTACATTAATTGACCAAATTTGAATATTTGGCAGACACATTGGTCACGTGTAGTTGTTACGCCATCATACCTGCATCTTGCAATCAAGTTTCAAACAAGTTGCTTAATATTTACTGCTTTTATTATCTTCTATAAACAGTTCTACTCATTTTGTTTCAGGTAACAGCTGTGAATTTGCATCAACCAAGTACTATTTACTATGTGGGTTTGGCGGAATTCTCAGTTGTGGTATCACACATACAGCAGTCGTTCCGTTGGACCTGGTCAAGTGTAGAATGCAGGTCAACCCAGAAAAGTATGGCGGCATTTTTAAAGGATTCAGAGTGACACTAGCTGAGGATGGCCTGCGTGGTTTGGGATTGGGATGGGCACCAACGTTTTTCGGGTATTCCATGCAGGGACTTTGCAAATTTGGTTTATATGAAGTATTCAAGAATGTTTACGCTGACATGATAGGAGAGGTAATCATCCTTGTTATTTAGACCTGGCTGAGAAAAAGATCCTTATAACATGTGTGACCGGTGTAGATTCTGATCATCTTGGCAGCCATAGTCAACAGAATGATAAAACTAATTTTTGTTATTCATGGACACGAATAATATTAGATTTACTAAATGGTGCTGAGAAAATGTATATGCTGATCTGAGAGTATGCTGGTCACATACATCATGAAGTACTTTTTCTTAGCAATGTACCTGGGTCCCGTTTCACTAAACTTACGATACAAACTTTCTGACGTCTACGATACTTTTCGTGCGAACTTCTTGCGTGCGTTTCACTAACAAAATTTCTTAAATTCTTAAGAACTTCAGTATTGGAAATCCACCAAGCCCTTTGAATGTAAACTTCCCGTCCGACTTTGACAACCAGACGACAGCTGTCAAATCAACTTCCTTAGTCCAGCATGCGGAAAACCGGGAAAGTGAATTGGATATACATGATATTTATAGCACACTGTTGTCATATCTGTCTATAATGTATTGCACCACATTGTAATACTTTTTCTGTCATCTTATTTGCTGTATGTGTCAAACGGTCGAAGTGATAAAACAGTTCTGTATGATGTCTGTGTGCATACATACAAAGATGGAGTAGATGGCAGCTTGATGTACCATATAGTATACAGTAACAAAAAATGATGTTTTCTGGAAATGGCTGCGAACATTAGACGGACATGGGTAATATTCCTAATATGACCACAAATTACATATATTTCTTTTGAAAGTGATTTGATTTGTGTTTTCATCCATTTCACCCCTACACTACACTACAATTATAGGGAATCACTACTCCATACACCACGTTATATATCAGGCTGCATTTGTTGGGCTAACTGATGAACAGCTATAAATATAGTGAGTCGCTATTCTATAAGCCACGTTAGATCGGGCTGCATAAGGAAGGATAGGGCGAAATATGCACTGCCGATTTGACGGCGATGTTATTCATGGAATACATGTATGGCGGCCGTGAAAAATTTCGTACGACAGCCTAATACCTATCGTAGACTCACGAGGAAAGTTACAAACTTCGCCAAAAAGTTTGCACGAAGGTGACGTTAGTGAAACTGTAAAATGCGCTTAAGAAGTATCGTAAGAAGTTTAGTGAAACGGGTCCCTGTTCAGGTAGCTTTTTTATTTTGTTTCTGCTTTTTAGGCAATATGTAGTTCTGAGTAAACAACTCTGATTACATTTCATTTATAAGCGTTTTGACGGAGTAGTATTTCCAAATTTGCGTTTGAACTATTATTTGTTAAGTTTCTACTGTGTGGAGAGTAAACTAAGAATTTTGTTACTATACATGATATACACTTTATTAGATGTGCTTATGGTAATAGTTTTGCCTCGTATTGTAGAATTTTCTCTCGATAACAATAAAGGAAAGTATGAATTTGCTATATTTTAGTGTGCCAAATGGAAATGTTATTCTGCAAATTTATACTGTGGTTTTGCGATATAGTGCAACCTATTGTCTATAAAGCGGAAAAGGTGCAGCTAGGCAATGTGTTTCTCTTTAGCGCTACACTGCATTCAATGGTGAGGATTTGCGGAAGCAGTGGAATAAGGTTTCATTTTTGTGCACTAAAATCACATGTAATCCTTTGGAAATACACCAGAGCTCCAGATAAGCTGCGTATTTGCGTAAATACCCAATTAAAATTGCCAAAAAAAACAATTGAAATCAGAAGTAGCGAGTATTAAAAAGCAATAACAATTTTGTGGTACCTTTATCATGCTGCATAAAACAATAAACAGGCCACAAATATAGCATATTTTTCTTATTTTCCATGAAAACACATCTTGGTATTTCATTAGAATTCTAATGAAATGCGAAGATATGTTTTCATTTCGAAGCGAACAAATTCAATAATTGCTGTCTGTTGATGTGTGTGTAAACAGTAGTGTGATTTTATTTTACCCAATTAAAATTTTGAAATACCCAATTGCTTCAGAAATGATGGAGTGAAAATACTCAATTACTAATTCCTTATCTGGAGCCCTGATACACAATTAAATCTTTGATATACTCTTAGTTAGATGCAATGCAACCAGATGAAACGAGCAAAAGTGGACAAACACTGGACGTATTATGGTATACTGATGTCTGTTTGTCCGATTTGCATGTCATTTCCGAATAGCTATTGGCTATGCTAACTCGCAATCAAGCAGTTTGATTGGCTTAGCTGTAGCACAGCTCAGTCATAGCCAATCAAGCTGCTTGATATCAAGCATAATATTCAAGTGTTTTATAATAAAAAACAGGAAAAATATTGTCAAGATTAGCGTAGGCGGTGGTGCAGTAAATTAATAGATGCGTACACGTGTCACTGCTATATTTCAGGAAAATTCTTACCTCTGGAGAACGTCCTTGTACCTAGCAGCCAGTGCATCGGCCGAGTTCTTTGCCGATATTGCGCTGTGTCCCATGGAATCGGTGAAAGTTCGCATCCAGACAGCGCCTGGTTTTAGTAAGACATTGAGGGAAGGTGTTCCAAGAATCTATAAAGCTGAAGGCATGAATGGGTATGTGATTTTCTGGTGAATTACTACGCAGTTTTTATTTTCTCACAAATATGCATATTCAGACATGTAGTTCTCGATGTTACTTCATTTGTGGAGTTGTTACTGGTAGAGAACATTGAATGTTTGCTAAAGCTTTCTCCATGAAACCAGCTTGTATTGGTAAATCTAATTTTATCATTGTATACATGTTCCTCCTTATGCCTCCCCCATATATGGGGAAACATATTGTTTTTGGCATGGTTGTCCGTCCGTCACAAAATTTGTGTTGCGCGTTTCTCCAAAAGTAGTTAGTCGCGACATTTTACTGGAATATTTGTCATCATGTGAAGTTGCGCACCTGGGGTTTGAGAGTGCGGATTCATCCAGTATTTGCAGAGTTATGGTCCTTGACTTAGTGAAAAGTGGAGATTTTCAACTTGTGTCGCATGTAACTGAAAAACTATTTGAGGTACATTCATGAAACCGTACAGGAATATGTGTCATCATGTGAATCTGTGCACCTGGGATTTTAGATGCGGATTCATCCAGTATTCGCAGTCATGGTCCTTGACTTAGTGAAACATGCCGATTTTCAACTTGTGTCGCACATAACTGAAAAACTGCTGGAGCTACAGTCATGAAACCTTATAGGAATGTTTGTCATCATGTGAAGTTGCGCACCTGGGGTTTTAGATGCAGGTTCATCCAGTATTCACAGTTATGGCCATTGACTTGGTGACAAGTGGCATCACAAATTTGTGTCACATATATTTCCAAAAGTCTTTGAGTTAGCATTCCGAAATTTTACAGGAATGTTTGTCACTGTGCATGTGTGCACCTGGTGTTTTTGATGCAGATTAATGTAGTATTGGCAGAGTTGTGTCTCTTGACAAGTGAAAATTGTATATGGTGTCTCTTTATACGCCAGTTTGAAATAAAACGGGACATATTATGTATTCATCAAAGTAGTCTATTGATTTTGAAAAATTTCCGATACTTATCTTCCCTTGGTAGCCATTTTTAATTTTCGCACTGTATCCATGTCCACACAATAACTCAAGTTCGACTTCACCGATCGAAACCAAATTTGGTATACATGTCTATCATGGCAAGAAGCCTATTGATTTTTAATTTTTTTCGATACTTATCTCCCCTTGGCGGCCATTTTTATACGACCGATTTTAAAAAACGGTACGTATTATGTTTTACCGCACGGCGGGCGGGCGGCTGAAGAAAAAGCGCATAGTTCGTATACACAACTCCTCCGAAACCGTTCAGTCGATCGATCTGAAACTATACACACGTCTTCTACACATATTGAAGATGTGCACCTTGGTGTTTTTATGGCGAAAAAATATTTTTTAACAAAAATATCACCTTTTTAACTTAGCCATTTTTTCTACATTTTTCTATACAATTCTATATACGGTACAGAGTTTGTGTACTCAACTCCTCCGAAACCGTTCTGTCGATCGTTCTGAAACTATACACACGTCTTCTACACATATTGAAGATGTGCACCTTGGTGTTTTTATGTCGAAAAAATATTTTTGAACAAAATCATCACCTTTTTAACTTAGCCATTTTTTCTACATTTTTCTATACAATTCTATATATACGGTACACAGTTTGTGTACACAACTCCTCCGAAACCGTTGAGTCGATCGTTCTGAAACTATACACATGTCGTCTACACATATTGAAGATGTGCACCTTGGTGTTTTTATGTCGACAAAATATTTTCTGACAAAAATATCACCTTTTTAACTTAGCCATTTTTTCTACATTATTGTATCCAATTCCCTATCATTTCTACTTTACACTCTACTTTTCTATCTCTGCCTAAATTAGTATACATATTTAGCACAACGAGATGAAGAAATAATGCTATAGATAGGCCACACTTCTTGTTTTACTTTAATCATTTGAATAAGAATTGCTTGGCCATAAATGATACTCTTTTGTGTTGGTGGGCCATCAAGCACCATTCCATGCTAAAAAAAGTATTTTCCTATACATCAGTGATCACAATATGTTTTGTTTGCTTCTATACGTGTCGTCTGGCCTTTCTTTCGGACAAGACTTGAAACCATGGTCTCTTCTCTATGTGGCTGTGACTGGAGAAATGGGTCTTGTAGGATTTAGTGTAGCTCCTGATCAAATAGCAGACCCCTATAGCCTGATAACGATCTATATATTGCTTGTTAGAAGCATTACATGTTGTTTCAATGGTGGAATGGCGACCAGTGCAGATCCTGATCAAACTGTGCGGATGCACATGTCTTGATCTACACTGGTCGCAAAGCCCACAGAGCTCCAGATAAGCAGCGTATTTGCTTAAATACTCGATTAAAATTGCCAAAAACCCAATTGAAATCAGAAGTAGCGAGTTCAAACAGTAATACAAATTTTGTGGTACCTTTATCATGCTGCAGAAAACAATAAACTGTAAAACGACTACAAATATAGCATATTTTTCTTATTTTCAATGAAATCACATCTTGGCAAGACATGTTTTCATTTCAAAGCAAACTATTCAATAATTGGTGTCTGTTGATGTGTAAACAGTCGTTTTATTTTACCCAATTAAAATTTTGAAATACCCAATTGCTTCAGAAATGATGGAGTGACTCAATTACTAATTCTTTATCTGGAGCCCTGGTCCATACACCTCATTTCTCTAGTTACAGCCACATATGACCATAGCTGTTGCTGGAATGTTGACCTTTCACTTTCTTTGGCTATTTGTAGGTTTTACAAAGGTATTGTTCCGCTGTGGAGTCGGCAGATTCCATACACGATGATGAAGTTTGCCTGCTTTGAGAGAACGGTGGAAGCCATATACAAGTTTGTTGTGCCGAAGCCAAGGGCAGACTGCAATAAAACGGAGCAGCTGATGGTCACGTTTGTTGCTGGTTATATTGGTAAGTATAGTAAGGGTGTAGCAACGCGCCTACCCCACCATACGATACGTATCGCAGTACTTAGTTCACTGTATGATGCATCTTGCGATACTAGTCTCTCGTTCACAAAATACATTTTCAATAGTCCATATACTCGACATAGTGCATAAAACCAAACCGGATAATTAAAGTATTTCCATCCCACCAGTCTGTCGGATGAGACTTTAAACTGTGGTCCCGTCTCTATATGACCTTAGCTGTTGGTGGGATGTTAAACTCCTTCACTTTCTACCTGATAATTTTATTATTATTCGTAAAACTTCCCTGACCATAATGTCTATTATTACGTAATTTGGGATGCCAAAGCATTGAATTGTGAAAATAAATTGTATCTAACCGGTGTCGGTATCGTGAATCACATAGTCGGCAAAATATCGCTCTGCTTCAAATGTTCGAAGAATCGTTGCACACCTAATGTTTAGTGGTCATTTGGAAACTTCATAAATTGGTTTTGAGTATATTGCGTGCTGATAATCTACTGGATATACTAACAGTTCAAAATTTTCAGCCTTCGCCGTCTGGCTCTGTACCTGGTGCTCACTGTATACAACTTACGCCAAATCCATATTGATCAACATCTTTGTGAAGGAGAAATGGGTCAGTCAGTCTAGATCCTGATCAAACAGCACTCTCTTGTAGCCTGATATTATTAGATATTGCTTGTTGTTACAAGACCAACAAATGTTTCATTAACGGGATGGCAAGCCGTGCATATCCTGATCAGACTGCGGATGCACAGGCTGATCTGGATCTACACTGGCTGCAAAACCCAGTTGCTATTAATGTAACGTCATGTTTTGGATTGCGGCCCAAGTAACGTAATTCCGTATGAATAATTTTCAAATAAGGCAGAGTGTTGGCGTTTCCCTGTTGTTTGCTGCTGTCTGAAATAATTTTGGGGAATAATAGCGACATTTCGTATGCGACGACATATTTTAAAGTAGGAAGTAGGCCGCTTATAACATTAACTTTGTAACAAAACATGACGTCGGGCAGATTTGGTAGCCTGATACCTTATAATTGTCGCCGTGTGTCTTTCTTGAGGATCGCATTACCATCGCCTGATTCAGAGATACATTATTATGCAGTCGGGTGATAAGCTGATGATTTGATACTACAACTCGTGTGAAAAGCAAGTTTATGACCATCAAATTTCCAATTAATTTCAAAACTTTTCGAAAACTCCACCGACCTCACTGTGTGTTTTGTGCATTATGTATTGCTTATACACACACAATGAAGGAGCTGCATTGAAATCACTGAGTGTGAATCTATTAGAGATATTTTGATGAATTTGTTTTGCCGAATTCAATACAAACCATGGATATATATGTCATTATATAGATGCGTGTCGCCCTCCGTTTATGATAAAATGAGTAGCATTAAATTGCATATCATTCGCTAAGTACTGGATTGAATTGTTCAAAAGTGTCTCAATTTACCAAGATAATAGATGGTAATATCGTTGACATACAATAGGTTGTTCATATTTAAGATTATTTAGGATTCAAGGAATACTTCGCTGATATGTAGCCAGTTAAATTATGCGTTCACCATTTTAAATTCATAAGGATAACCGACGAAAAAGAGTGACAATGTCAAAGAACGACAGTTAGGCGACAATGCACAGCGCCTGAATCATTTCTAAGTCATTGATGCTGCGAGGAACTGGTGCAAGTATCCTTGCTATAATATTTTGTCACGACACCATGGCCATAACGTCAAACATGTATTCATGTTCAGTGACGTGACAAGTATGTGACGTCAAGTAATGACGTCATAATATGTATACTAAGGTGCAAGGCATCGCGTCTCATATTAGTGAAAGTTTCAGTAAGTTATAATTTTCCGTTTTCTGTTCACACTTAATGTTAACTGACACCAGTAAACGTAAATGGGAGGGCAACATTTGAACTTTTACAGCGACGCTGCAAACGTCGCTTTTCCGACGTCGTTTACCGCTTTTCATGACGTTGTCATTAAGCCCGGTTTTCGTATGGCGCGGCCCATATATGTGCATATGATACATGTATTGATATACGTATTTCGTATATATTTTTATCACAATAGTACACTGTACATGCATGTATCAGATCGTGCGCATGAGCAGATTCATCTAGTTTGACACTGGTCGAAATATGTATGCATTTCTTTTCTCACGACTCGCACTCCTATACACGTGCTTGCTGGTACATGTATAACGTATAGGCTCATTTCATTATACATATATACTTGTAGATGTAATGTGATATCAGTAGCCTATTTCACCAACATTGCAAAGTATACTGTGCATATATTTGATGATTAACAGTATGTGGAATTATTATACTGAATTTATTACATTATCACAGCCATTTGGTAATGTAAAACAAACACAAAAAAAAAGCATGTTGTAATTGTATCCCACCCCCCCCCCCCCCACTTATACTTTAAGGGAGTAATCATTTATTTTTCCTGAAATGCATTATTTTATATGGAACTAACCACTGCACATATTTGATGATTAGAAGTATGCAGAATTATTATACTGAATTTATTACATTAAAATGGCTGTGATAATGTAATAAATTCAGTATAATAAAAATTAATAAATTTATCCTTAAATTGAAAATTTCTCCCTCGAAGTATACTTTGCTACAATTTTGATGAAATCGGCTACAGAGCTCCAGTTAAGGTGCGTAATTTGGAGGTAAATTTCGCCCCAAGTTGGTCAAATTACGCACCTTAACTGGAGCTCTGGATATGGTGTGTCAATCCTTTCCAATATGTATAATACCAGGTTGTATTGTGGGCCGGTGGCCTATATTATGGAAATAAAACATTCAAACATTCATTGTGACGGGGCTGCACAATAAAATCCATGGTGTATTGAGATTGAAATGTCCATCTGCACTGATCATTGTTTTGCAAACGCGGACCACTTGTGGGATTTTGTACCTTCGGACATCAGGGTAATTTCATTATTTAAATAAGTTTACAAATTTTACAATATTTTTCATAAATTAAGTCAAAAGTTGACAATATTTTGACGGCATTTATGGAAAATATTATAAATTTTGTAAATTTATTTCATGAAATTACGCAGATGTCCGAAGCGACAAAGTCCCATTGTGCGTCTCGTATGTACGTTGTATAAACTATTTCAGCTGGTGTATTCTGTGCCATCGTGTCCCATCCTGCCGACACGATTGTATCCAAGCTTAACACAGGCGCTGGCAGCAACTTCGTTGATGCAGCAAAGAAATTGGGATTCATGGGTAAGAGCTGTTCACAATTTCAATGTTACAAACCTCTATGCCAATCTTTGCAAGCCATGAAAACCGACTCCTAACCGATGTTCACTTTTTAGCTCACCTGAGCGAAGCTCGTGTGAGCTATTGTTACCGCAATGTGTCCCTCGGTAACCATTGGGCCTATAGTCACCAGACTTCATGGTCAAGGTCCTTAATAGGTAGGGGGATTACAAAATTGTTAAAATGACGTCATTACGTAATCCAAGATGGCCGCCGTCTAAAAATAGCACAAATTCTTCAAAAATCTTCTCAAGAAGTTCCAACCAGATTTACGACCAAAAAGACTTGGGTAGGAAATGATTCGATGTACAATTGCTCTTTGAAAGTTGTTAAAATGGTAACCCTGGGGTCAAAAATGGGCGTGGCCCGTGGGGTCAAATTTTATTTTTGACCGAATATGGTCATGTCATATATCAAATCGAAGGTATCAACGAGGCATTCACTCTGGTGTATTTTTCGTCGAAATTGGATGGTTATGTCGTCCAAGATGGCCGCCGAAAGGTCAAAAGGTCGTTCTTTTATTAGAGATTTCAAAATTATTCACGTGAACCGCTTGGCCCATGGTAGCCAAACTTAAAAATTATGGTCCATGGGTGAAGTTTTTCAGATTTGTTAAAATGGAGGTCATGGCTAATCCAAGATGGTCGCCGTCTAAAAATAGCACAAATTCTTCAAAAATCTTCTCAAGAACCGCCAACCGGATTTCGACAAAACTTGGTAGGAATGATCGATGTACAATGCTCTTTGAAAGTTGTTAAAATGGTGACCCCGGGGTCAAAAATGGGCGTGGCCCGTGGAGTCAAATTTTCTTTTTGACCAAATATGGTCATGTCATATATCAAATCGAAGGTATCAACGAGGCATTCATTCTGGTGTATTTTTCGTCGAAATCGGATGGTTATGTCGTCCAAGATGGCCGCCGAAAGGTCAAAAGGTCGTTCTTTTATTAGAGATTTCAAAATTCTTCACTTGAACCGCTTGGCCCATGGTAGCCAAACTTAAAAATTATGGTCCATGGGTGAAGCTTTTTCAGATTTGTTAAAATGGAGGTCATCGCTAATCCAAGATGGTCGCCGTCTAAAAATAGCATAAATTCTTAAAATATCTTCTCATGAACCGCTAGCCAGATTTCGTTGAAACTTGGTAGGAATGATCGATGTACAATGCTCTTTCAATGTTGTTAAAATGGTGACCCCGGGGTCAAAAAATGGGCGTGGCCCGTGGGGTCAAATTTTATTTTTGACCGAATATGGTCGTGTTATATATCAAATCAAAGGTATCAATGAGGCGATCACTCTGGTGCATCGAAATCGGATGGTTATGTCATCCAAGATGGCCACCGAAAGGTCAAAAGATCGTTCTTTTATTAGAGATTTCAAAATTCTTCTTCACATGAACCGCTGGCCCATGGTAGCCAAACTTATAAGTTATGGTCCATGGGTGAAGCCTTTTCAGATTTGTTAAAATGGAGGTCATCTCTAATCCAAGATGGCCGCCGTCTAAAAATAGCATAAATTCTTAAAAAAATCTTCTTATGAAACGCTGGCCGGATTTCGACTAAACTTGGTAGGAATGATCGATGTACAATGCTCTTTCAAAGTTGTTAAAATGGTGACCCCGGGGTCAAAAATGGGCGTGGCCCATGGGGTATAATTGGCGTCAATGAATATGCTCATGTCATATATCAAATTGAAAGTATCGATGAGGCGATTGCTCCGGTGCAATATTTGTCGGAATCGGATGATTATGTCATCCATAATGGCCACCAAAAGGTCCATTTATTCAAGATTTTGAATGTAATTTTCTCAGGAACCACATGGCCGATGCTGGCCAAACTTCATAGGAAGTTAAGATCCTTGGGTGAAGCATTTTCAGATTTAGTAAAATGAGTAGTCGCTTAATCCAAGATGACCGCCATTTTTTAAAACACATGAACTCAATGTCACATTCTCCTCTGGTGTTCATAGTCAGGTGAGCGAATTAGGGCCATCATGGCCCTCTTGTTTATCATTTGTTCCCTATTTAGTAATGAAGAAAATTAATTACCCATTTGTAAAAGTAAAATATGCAATAATTTTGAAATCAAGGGGTATAGTACGCTTTAGACACGAAGCCTATCTGGAGCTCTGTTTTAGTCATACAAAGTTTAGTGAAATGGCCCCCAGATACTTGGGAAGGGGTTTGTTTAACCTGTTACACAAGGATGCATACAATGCCATTACCACTGCGGTAGTATCGCTAGCGAAATATTGTTTCAACATGTGGAGAATAATTGCAGATGAACCTATAGTCTGTTTCACGAAAGCTGCCCAAATTTGGGCAGCTTTCGTGAAACAGACTAGGTCTGATCAAGTCCCAGGTCCTGTTGCTGTAAGTAGTGGCCTTTTTTTGCTCAGAGCTAGTGTCACCAGTCAGGCTTCGTCCGTGTCCGGATTTCGGTTAAACCTTTATATTCAAGTCATTTTCTCAACAACCCCTTGGCCTAAATATCAAACTTGGACACAACTTCCTTCTTGCATCACTCACGACAACCCACCCAAAATACACTCACCCATCCATGTCCTTGACCTACTTTTTCCGTTTAAATTAGAAATTTTTATGCTGTTAAATCTTGGTTAACCTTTAGTCATTTTCTCAACAATCCCTTGGCCTAATTTTGTACTCCCACTTTACAAAATCAATGTGTATTCAGCTAAATAAATTTATAAAATGTGGTTGTTACTCGAGAATTGGGGCATATGAGTTTTGCGACCAGTGTAGATCCAGATCAGCCGGTGTATCTATCCGCAGTCTGAACAGGATCTGCACTCTTCGCCATTCCATCATTAAATCACCAATCGTGCTTCCAACAAGCAATATAGGTCGTTATGAGGCTACAGGAGTGTAATTTTAAGCCACACATAATCAATGCACGTTACCTGGAGCTGCGACCGGTGTGTGTTACAGGGTTGTGGAAGGGCCTGTTCCCCAGAATCATCATGATCGGCACGCTCACCGCCCTGCAGTGGTTCATCTACGACTCGGTGAAGGTCTACTTCCGCATGCCGCGCCCCCCGCCCCCCGAGATGCCAGAAAGCCTGAAGAAGAAGCTGGGAGTCGAATAACGATTGTGGTGCCTAGTTGTTATAAATTGACATTCTCATCAATACAAGATCCATCAGACATTTGTTTCCTTTACAATATATATTGAAATATTGAACAGGCCTGTTGCTACTGTACTGGTCATTGTTTGCCTCATCTAAAGCTACTTCAGCTTTCGTTGTTCATGGTACTTACTGTTTGTGCGAAATGCAGTCACCATGTATGTAGAATTTTTAATTTGAAGCCGAGAGGTAACGTGTGACACATGGTGATAAAACATACTGCCTTTCAGTGGAGTATATCCAGTGCTAACTCCGAGTACTGATCAGGAACTACACAGCATTCAATAAGCTCAATGTTTTGGTGTAGTACTGCTGTTGTTTTCTGCAAACTGCTTGAAAAGAATTCTGCATTTCCCATACATACATTATATGTACGTTATTGTGTCTTATGAATTAGCAACTGACCAAAGATTTGCTGTACTGTGCACAATCTTCCATATTATTTCAACACGGCCGCTGTTTAATCAAAATGGATAATGAAGTTTTCACAGGGATGCTAGCAGCTACTGTATATATACTATCGTATTTATTTTTCTGTGTGGTTTTAAGTTGGCTGCGACTTGTTTAACCCATTACATGCGGAATACACGGTTACGGGTATGAATTTTGTTCAATATTTTATTTTTATTATTTCTGAATGAAAGTATATGTTGTGACCACTCATTTGACCGTCTCAACGAGACGGTTCAAATGGTGGTCACGACATACACTTCTAAGCACATAGAAAGAAAATATTTAGGATTTTCCACACACAAGCTGGCGTATCCTCCCCATGAAATGGGTTAATCAAATGATATATGTTACTAATAGGTTGGGAAATGTGCACACTGTTTTGTTGTGAAGTTAAAATCACCTTAACACACATGTCACATCAGACGTTGAATGATTCCTGCTTGTTAATCCTTTCAATGCAACAGTACATGTAGTTTTGTTTTCGCTATGTTCACACCTATTACTCTGCAGTCATGGTTAAACATGCTGAGGGAGGAACACTGACAGTAGAATGATTAAGTTGACAAAATGCGTTGTAATATTGAAGCGAATCATGCAAGCGAATTAATTTTACACATGAAAACAATCTCACTGTGTAAGATTACTTGACATGCTGGCCGTGACATTATTTTGTATATTGACATGAGTATTTTTGTTGCGAAGTATTGAATGACTGAGATTACAAGGATCAGAAAGTCCCGGTGTTGAACTTTTATACCGAAATACAGTGACTAGCAAACGTTGGACATTTACTTTGTAGATCAATTTGTTTACATTGTTACTTCAATTTTACTGAAGGCATTGATGTGTGATATTCAGGGTCTATTATAGACCCTAAATATCACACATTAATGCCTTCCAGTAGGCTACACTGTTAAGAAATGTCTGGAGTTGTGTCAGCCGCTGGTCTACAGGATCAATCCCAGAACGGGGGCCGAAAACGTGACCAGTCCCAGAACGGGGGCCAATCTGATAATGGCCGGAAAAGGCAGGACAATTGCACACATGGGCCATTTGTAACATACTACTGTCATGGAAAGGCGTACGTTTACTTCACTTCATTAAGTACTAAACACTTCTTGGTGGGTAATGTACGTTTGGCCTCGATCACAAATCCGTCATCTTCCCTAGCATGCGGCCAGAGCGTGACGTTTACGTCCCTAATGTTGAAATCCAAGCGACTTGATCCATAATGTGCGGAATTGGACCCCGTTCTGGGATTAGGCCCCATTCTGCGACACCCCCCGATCCGAGTCTTACAGATATGAAAAAGAAATTGATGTCCACTCAATGTGATACGTATTCATGCCAACAACAACAAATTACAAATATTCAGACATAGGAGTGACGATATAAATGACAAAATCTTTAACCAGCCTTCTTGTTTCATTTGAATCCTTAGACAATAGATTCCCATTGGCCATGTGAACACTTGCATTAATTCCACTAGCGTTGGAATGTTTGTCAAGGAATATAACCCAAATTGTGTTGTTGAAACATTTGGACCTACACATACAAACCCAAGTACAGTAAAACATCTCCTAAACCCGACTCGAAGACCTGTCATTTGTTCAAATGTGTATTGATGTCTGTTCATGACTGCACTGCAATGTACCTAATCAAGTATTTCAGAACTCTGATCAGAAGTACAGTGGAACTGCTCCAAACCGGACACCATGGGGACCTCCCAGGGTGTCCACTTTGGAAAGGTTTTGCTGTACTCGGTTCTCGGGCAGTTTGCTGGTGGAGACTTGAGCGAAGAAAAAAAATATTAGAACGCGACCTGGTGCCAGGTCCATACCACACCAAAGTCACTTGGCCCCTTCCCCTAAAATTGATTACGAATAATCGTAATGCTCACACAAGTGGTATAACCAGATTCAACTGTCGCGTACACAATGCCAGTCATATGCGAGGGCCAATCCAGGTCTCCAGTCGGAATTCCGGTAAGGATGAACCCCAATCGTTAAATTACCCATCACATCCCGTCACCCACATGATAGTCTGTAAATTTCATATTAACAACATTTTCTTGTAAACAATTATTGGATTTACATTTATTGAGCATAGGCTGCAATATATGCAGCTTATGCTCAATAAATGTAAATCGATTGAAATTTCCAGACGATCCTAAATTTGCACGTACATTTTAGTCGTGCTAAGTTTAGTGAAACGGACCTCCGATCGCATATTTTTCGACATGGATTCTCGTAATATTTCAACAACGACGCTACTCGCTTTCAAAAGTTGCAGTACAACACATTTTTAATAGGTTTTTGTTCTATTCCAACCATAGATTGAAATACAAATTGTTCATTTGATAATTTGTCAATTTTCATATTTCTACGCTATCTTGGGGCCTGAATTGTCAAACGGCTCCTTTAAAGCAAATCGTAAAAACAAAGCGCTACACAATTTTTTGTTCTGAATTTGCTGCATTATGTTGCATAAACATCTGTCATTCCATTACAGGGCTCCAGATAAGGAATAAGTAATCGAGTATTGTCACTATCATTTCTGAAGCAATTGGGTATTTCAAAATTGTAATTGGGTAAAATTACATTTCTGTTTACATATCAACAGATAGCAATTATTGAACAGTTTGCTTCAAAATGAAAACATGTCTTGCATTTTCAAATGAAATAACAAGATGTATTTTGATGGAAAATAAGAAAAATATGCTATATTTGTGGTCTGTCTGTTTTCTGCAGCATGATAAAGGTACCACAAATTTTTTATTGGTTTTTGACACTCGCTACTTCAGATTTCAATTGGGTTTTTGGCAATTTTAATTGGGTATTTAAGCAAATACGCAGTTTATCTGGAGTTCTGCCATTAGAAAGATATTTAATAAAACGAAACTGTAAACCAATCTAAAATGAGGACGTGACGCCGTTCAGAAACCACGCGATCCCACACCCTGACACAACACACCGGGATGTTGTTAACCCATACTATGCTGAATTAAATTCTGTCGTCTGCTGGAAATGTTTTATTTTCAATATTCCTCGACAAATACCTGGTTTTGACAGCACATGAGAATCGTCTCCAGTGGAGACAATTCTCATGTGCTGTTAAAACCAGGTTTTTGTCGAGAATTAAAGCAAAAATGAAAAACAGCAGACGGCAATTTCCGTCCACAGCGTAGGAAGGGTTAATCTTCCTCTCTTTAGTAGATTTCCACTTTATGAACTGTCCAAACTGTATGAAAATGATAAACTCTTGGAGGGGGTAGGGGTGTTTCCTCTTTTTCACAATTTCCTGTTGGCACCCCCAAACACAATCATCTGCAATGGGGCATAAAATATCAGTACAACAAACCTCTGTAGATTTCTGTATCCCTGTATTCATATAGCTACCATTAAACCGTAAACTGCTGATTTAAGTGTTGTCGTCTGCTGTTTGTTCTAGTTTCCATTTAATCTTATCAAAAACTTGGTTTGACAGCACTAGAATCATTTCCAATGATTCTAAACTGCTGTCAAACCATGTTTTTATTGCGAAACAAAATAAAAACGGCAGACGACAACATTTTTTGTTTCCCTCATTCATAGTTAAACATGACACCAAACACAACTGAAAGCAACTGAATGAAGCAGGCAAATCCATAGTCACCAGATGTTTTGTTTGTTTATTGGTGTTTAACGGCCTATCAACAGCTAAGGTCATTTAAGGCCGGGATGTAAACAAATCATTGATTCGTGCTCACAGTATAAGTATCGTTGGCCAGTACATTGTACCTGTAGTCTAGCGATAGTCATATAGAAATCCATATCCAGCGATAGTAAATGTAGTATGAAAACCAGGCAGTGAATTTGTCAAGACACTAGTGTAAAGCAATCATTTGTTAATTCAATACACAGCCCTTTCAGCAGCGAAAAAAAAAAAAGGATTTTTTTCAAAAAAATATAGGACACTATATCTGGCCTCCCAACACCCCTTCTAGCTTATTACATTAAAAAAGGGATTTTTGAAAAACAATTAAGAATGAATTGGCACACATCATGGTACTACATAAATTAATTTTGTTGAAATGATGTCAACATCACATTAATAAATGTGGGTGGCAGGTGGGAGCACGCGATGGGTAATTTAACGATCGGGGTTCATCCTTATCGCAATCCCGACTGGAGACCTAGTTTGGCCCTCACATACGTCTTTGGCATTTTGTATGTGACAGTTGAATCTGGTTATACCCCTTATGCGAGTATTATGATATTCGTAATCCTATTTTAGGGGAAGGGGCCAAGTGACTTTGGTGTGGTATGGACCTGGCACCAGGTCGGGTTATTCTAATTTCAGGGCTGAATATATTTGTTCTCGATGTAAATATTCCGTTCTGATTTTGGGATTTTCCCCCCAATGCAGCAGGTTAAAATGGGATCGAACCCGTTTGCCCGGCCTTACATGACCTTAGCTGTTGATAGGCCGTTAAACACTAATAAACAAGCAAAACAAACACATTAATAAATACTTATGGATGTCCTTTAAATTGCATGATGAATTTAGTGCAACAGATTTAACAAAAAAGTTCTATTTTAACCAAAGAAAAAGCAACCTTTTGCTTACCCAAAAAATATATAGGAATTATAGGAATTTTGCCCAAAATATAGGATATTATAGGACATTTTGAAAAAGTCTGAAAAATATAGGAATTGTAGGACGGCTGGAAGGGCTGAATACATCATCTTGTCCAATCACAAATGAAATGAAATGGATCACTGGAAAAAGGGAGCTAACTCCATGTGGATATTTTTATAATATTGTCGCCTTCAGGTCAATTTTAGTATACCCGTGTACTACATTTATTCACTTATGATCAGTGATCATACAATACAGTCCACACACAGTTACTCGAAGTCCTTGGGGCCGTTTCACTAAACTTTGTACGACTAAAATGTTCGTAAGTGCAAAATTATGACGGTCTGTAAATTTCACATCAACAATATTTTCTTGTAAACAATTATGATCGATCTTAAATTTTCACTTATGAACATTTTAGTCGTACAATGTACAAAGTTTAGTGAAACGGCCCCCTGGGGACTAGTGCAAGTGAGCAGGGGCTCGTGGATATCCCCGGCCGCCGCCTGATTTGACCAACAAATATTTTCTATGTCATTTTACCTTGACCTTGAGCATGACAGCCATTTTGGTGGGCTATAGAATGAAAATATGGTTGATGATGAAGTTTCAAGTCAATCTGACTTTAGGTTGCAGAGATAATGGGTACCCAAAAACCACGCAACTCTTATGGACAGACGGAAGTACGAAAACTATATACCCCTATATTAATTAATAGCTAAACTTTGAGTTAATGGGAGTTATGATATGGGAAACATGTACTTGGGGAGCAAGAATCCCCTCACTAGTTTGACTAAAAGTTTGAGATAATGAGTGTAGATTGTACAAGTAATTGTCAGCTGCTATAGCATACAAAACGCCGACACTATGAGTGAGTGAGTGAATAGGGTTTAACGTCCGCTTTTCTGACATAGAGGTACAAACCTCAGGGAGTCTACACGCAGACGGGTCAACGGGGTCGAGTCCCGTATCCACCTGTCCGAGGGGGGTAAATCCCAACTTCAGAACTCAATATTTACAATCAAAATATATATTCAGTCTTGAAATTAGAACAACCTGATCTGGTGCCAGGCCCTCGCCACACCAGCATCATTTATCCCATCCCCTAAAAGTAATAGGATTAGCGCTAATCTTACTTTTATATATGGGGCATAGCCTGACTCAACTCTCACATACAAGAAAGCCAAAAATGTACATGAGGGCCAAATCCGGTATAGTGGGTTCCAGAAAGTATGAACCCAATCGTTAAGCCAGTTTAGTCGCCTTTTACGACAAGCAATGGCTACTGCAGCACTATTCTCAGGATCAGTTGATCCCGCCCCGGTGCCTGCACGGGGCGCCGACACTATGTAGGATACAAATCACTCGCCAGTAACAACTAATCAGAGCATATACATCATTATTCTGTCATCATAGAGAATATATTTAAATCATTGTCCAGTGATCAGTAAACAAAATCATTGTCCCGTGCTAGGTTAACAAATCATTGTCCTAATCATTGTCCAGTGATCACAGTCAACAAATCAGTCCTGTAGTCGGTGAACAAATCATTGTCCAGTGATCATAGCCAACAAATCATTGTCCAGTGCTGTTTGTTTTGTTTGTTTATTAGTGTTTAACGGCCTATCAACAGCTAAGGTCATGTAAGGCTGGGCAAACGGGTTCGATCCCATTTTAACCTGCTGCATTGGGGGAAAATCCCAAAATCAGAACGGAATATTTACATCGAGAACAAATATATTTAGCCCTGAAATTAGAATAACTGGACCTGGTGCCAGGTCCATACCACACCAAGTCACTTAGCCCCTTCCCCTAAAATAGGATTACGAATATCGTAATACTCACATAAGGGGTATAACCAGATTCAACTGTCACATACAAAATGCCAAAGACGTATCTGAGGGCCAAACCAGTAGCCTATTTCATCAAAATTACAAAGTATACTTATCTAGCAAAGTATACTTTGAGGGAGAAATTTTCAATTTAGGGATAAATTTATTAATGTTTATTATACTGAATTTATTACATTATCACAGCCATTTTGGCTGTGATAATGTAATACATTCAGTATAATAATTCTGCATACTTTTAATCATCAAATATATGCAGTCGGTAATTCTATGCGAAATAATGCATTTCGGGAAAAATAAATGATTACTCCCTCAAAGTATACTTTGCTAGATAAGTATGCTTTGCAATTTTGATGAAATCGGCTACAGGTCTCCAGTCGGGATTCCGGTAAGAATGAACCCCGATCGTTAAATTACCCATCGCGTGCTCCCACCTGCCACCCACCATTGTCCAGTGATCACAGTCAACAAATCATTGTCCCGTGATCAGTCATCAAATCATTGTCCAGTGATCATAACCAACAAATCATTGTCCAGTGATTGATCATGTTTGTTTCATGGCGGTTAACGGCCTGGCAACAGCTATTTAATATTCATTATAGGCTGGGTCAACGGTGTCGAATCTCGTATTTCACCTGTACGGATGGGGTGTTTGTTTTGTTTGTTTGTTGGGGTTTAACGGTCTATCAACAGCTAAGGTCATTTAAGGCCGGGTCAATGGGTTTAGTACTAAATCCCATATATTATATGTACATGTAAGTACAAAGTACAAATGGGGGGAAAATCCCAGAAGAATTCCGCCACGGAAGCGGTATCGCACCTGCCGAGGCATTTGACCTTGAACATTAAAAGTAAATAAATGACCTTGACCTTGAGAATTTGGATGTGGGGGTGTGCGTAATGAAGCATCATCCCTAGACAAAGATTGATGTGAAATATTATCAAAGTCTGGCAAGGGGTTAAAGAGATATTGTGAAAAAACAATAACTTTATAACGCATTTCTGTTACAAAACCGGTGAACATTAAAAGTAAATAAATGATCTTGACCTTGAGATTTTGGATGTGAGGGTGTGCGTAATGAAGCATCATCCCTAGCCAAACATTGATGTGAAATATTATCAAAGTCTGGCAAGGGGTTAAAGAGATATTGTGAAAAAACAATAACTTTAACGCATTTGCTTTACAAAAAACCGGACGACGCGGACGACGCGGACGTGGAAAAAGCGCAAGCATGCGCGACAAAAATCAGAACTGAATATTTACAATAAAAAAAATAAAAATATATTCAGCCCTGAAATCAGAATAATCCTGATCTGATGCCAGGTCCTCGCCACACCAGAATCACTTGGCCCCCTCCCAAAAGCAGTAGGATCAGTAATAATCTTACTACTTTTATAATGGGCAATAACCCAATTCAACTCCCAGGTAACAGAAGAGCCAAAGATAAAAACGTACCGGAGGGCCAAACCAGGCAAATCGTGATTCCTGTAAGGAGGAACTCCACCGTTAATTTACGCGTCGCGTTCACCCGACCAACCACCCACTCGGATGGGGTGAAAATCTCAAAATCAGAACTGAATATTTACAGAAAAATATATATATATATATCTTCAGTCTTCAGTCCTGGAATTATAATAACCTGATCTGGTGCCAGGTCCTCACTACACTAGTCACTTAGCCCAACACCCTAAAAGCAATACAATTAGCACTCGAATGATCATAGTAAACAAAACAATCTCTCATGCCCCGACTTGCAGCATACAGAATTTGCTCGTTGTCCACTCCCCATACATCTTGCCACACGATCATAGCAAATGTCGGCATAAACATCTTGACACTGTGCAAGTGGATAGGGGCTCTGATACACAATACAAGTATATGTCGACCGACTACGTCCTTTCAATAACAAAGTAATATACAAGATATGAAGACACCTTTATGAGTGTGATAAACATGTATATAAGGTTACAAGTCAGCCAAATAAATGATTTATATTTTTATTATGCAAGGATTCACACCCAGGCCATAGTGGTCTAGTGTGTAATGGTACCAAACACAAGATAAGAGTATCTGCAATGCTCCCGCCACCCAGACACAGAGCTCCAGATAAGCTTTGTGTCTAAAGAGTATTGTACCCCCTGATTTCAAATTAAATGCACATTTTATTTTTACAAATGGATTATTGATTTTCTTCATTATGAAATCGGGAACAAATAATCAAAACATAAAACAAATTTAATTAACCATTCACTTATAATTTGAGTGAGTGAGTGAGTGAATAGGGTTTAACGTCCGCTTTTCTGACATAAAGGTACAAGCCTCAGGGAGTCTACACGCAGACGGGTCAACGGGGTCGTGTCCCGTATCCACCTGTCCGAGGGGGGTAAATCCCAACTTCAGAATTCAATATTTGCAATCAAAATATATATTCAGTCCTGAAATTAGAACAACCTGATCTGGTGCCAGGCCCTCGCCACACCAGCATCATTTATCCCATCCCCTAAAAGTAATAGGATTAGCGCTAATCTTACTTTTATATATGGGGCATAGCCTGACTCAACTCTCACATACAAGAAAGCCAAAAATGTACACGAGGGCCAAATCCGGTATAGTGGGTTCCGGAAAGTATGAACCCAATCGTTAAGCCAGTTTAGTCGCCTTTTACGACAAGCAATGGCTACTGCAGCACTATTCTCAGGATCAGTTGATCCCGCCCCGGTGCCTGCACGGGGCACTTATAATTTGAATGTATTATTACTTATTCACTTGATTCTGGCATTGATCATTTTCTCCTCGTCAAGTAAATACTCTGTAATACATTTCATTAAAATCAATAAGTGCACTCATGTAGATAAGTGCACTTTGAGGGGGTAATTATTTTAATTATTTGCAGTGAAATACAAAATGTTGTTTTCAACAATTATTGTATATAGTTGATGATTAAAAATATCTTTCATTCAGTGTAGCATGAAATGCTTTAATACTTGATTAACCCGTCAACACCAACATCTGTATGGTGACATTGTAATACTTGATTAACCCCGTCAACACCAACATCTGTATGGTGACATTGGCAAACAGTGTACATTCAGATGAGCCGGCTCCCGACGAGCAGTCTCATCAGGATCTGCACTTTTTGTAATTTTGTGACGATTGGATTGGTTGCAAATTTAACATACCAAAATCCATTCCAGTTACGTAGGGGTGAAAGGGATAAACAAAACTATGAATCATTCATAACTTGAAAAAGGGATAAACAAAACTATGAATCATTCATAACTTGAAAATTACTCCCAAAAAGTGTGCATAGCGAAATTAGTGCCCTAAGCTAATATGCTACAAAACTACAGTCTACACACGTTACCTCAAACTCTTGTATGTCAAACTACTGACAACTACTCAAATTTTCATTAATCAAGTATTTTCCTCAATCCCATCGACTTTGAGTATACAAGTTTAGACTGTATATATAAACCTGAGGCTGTAACTGGAGCAAATGGGGTTTTTGGCCTGTCCAACAAGTGCAGACTCGGATCAGCCTGCACATCCTAGCACTGTTAGTCTGTAAACATCATCATGTCTTTAACCAACAGTACAGACGTTCATAATGTTGCACGCATGTGTAAGCAGTAGCCGATTTCACCAACATTGCAAAGTATACTTTTCTAGCAAAGTATACTTCGAGGGAGTAATCATTTATTTTTCCTGAAATACATTATTAGAACTAACAACTGCATGTATTTGATGATTAAAAGTATGCAGAATTATTATACTGAATTTATTACATTATCACAGCCAAATAATAAATTCAGTATAATAAAAATTTCTTCAGTCACAGCCACATATGGCAACATAAACAAGTTTAAACTGTATTTATTCTACAACCATTACAAACAAGCGCGAGAGCACTTATACAAATGCTTCCAATGGCACAGATGAAGGCATAAGGGCGGTCAATAATGTGAGAGGAAACCCACTTGTACGATCTGGCAACCACCATACCACCTCACATACTGCCCCGGCTGAGGATCTAACCCAGGGCCGGGCAACATAAACATCATTTGCACCCATTAAAATGAAAAGCAACACCTGAACACACAAGAACACAGCCCAACCATTAGTTGTGAGTATACACCGGATATACACGTAATCATACCAACAGAAAATGCCAGTCATTCCTAGCACATGTAGACGGTACAGGGGCCCGTTTCACTAAACATTGTACGACTAAAATGTTCGTAAGCGCAATTTTAGAATGGTCTGAAAATTTAAATTGATGGATTTACATTTATTGAGCATAGGCTGCATATGCAGCCTATGCTCAATAAATGTAAATCCAACAATTGTTTACAAGAAAACAATGTTAATATGATATTTACAGACTATCATAAGTTTGCATTTACGAACATTTAGTCTTACAAAGTTTAGTGAAACGGTCCCCGGATCTTCCCGCACCAGATAAAACAGACCATAGGGAGTCTACAACCAGCTGCACAGTCAGACCATGGTCTGGGGGCCTTTTCACTAAACTTCGTATGACTAAAATGTTCGTAAGTGCAAAATTATGATAGTCTGTAAATTTCACATCAACAATGTTTTCTTGTAAAGAACTATTGGATTTACAATTATTGAGCATAGGCTGTCAAGTACAATATGAAGTATTTTGAAGAAAAGAATTTGACAAAATAGACAGCGGTCTAAGGGTTAAAACTTCAATATGTAACTATAACGTACTTATTGTTTTAATACCCAGCCCAGTCGCGAAGCTTCGCCCTTAAATGTGATTTCGAATCCCTATACTAGTATGTAATTGGCGGTGCAACATGAAGTGAGTGCGTGTGTGGGCGGTAATATGCTTTGCGACTCGTGAACTGATGACAAGGCATAAAATCGGTTCTAAATATAGCGCTGAACATTTAATGATTAATTAAAAAGATATTGGCGAAAGCGTCACAATGTGTGATTAATTGAGACGAAATGCCATTCTTTCATTGGTCGATAAACTAGAGTAAACAATAAGTGGCCTGAACCCTTAAAATGCTAGTGCAGTGCAGGCTAATCAGTGTCTACACTGGCTGTGCAAACAATAAGCCACATTTATCCAGTACAGCCACATATATGTTCTCAAGTGTTCACACAAACGTGACAGACGATGTGTCATGGCAAAATAGGACTTATGGACTGTTTAACACACATAGTTCTTGATTATTTGTCACATTCCATAACAAATAGGCTTCAACTACTAAATAGAGAATACCAGCATAGTGTCATTTGATATAAACGTTAGCAGGCAAGGATAGGAATTTGAATTATTTGTGTTTAATGGCCTAAGGACAGCTAAGGACATTTAAGACTGGCCATCACATTCGATCCCGCATTTAACCTGCTACATGGGGAATCCCAAAATCAGAACGGAATATTTACATAAATATATATTCAGCCCTGAAATTAGAATAACCTCTAGCCAGGTCCATACCACACCAGTCACTTGGCCCCTTCCCCTAAAAGTAATACCGGTAGGATTACTCTTATATGGGTATAACCAGATTCAACTCTCAAATACAAGAAAGCCAAAGACGTACTTGCGGGCCAAAACAGGTTGGGATTCCAGTAAGGATGAATCACGATTGTTAAATTACCCATCACATGCTCCCACCCACCACCCACTGCAAGGCTAGAAAATGTGTAGAATTGCGTGGCGAGCCGAGAAATTGCAATCATTTCCGAGCCGAGCCTAATAAACTTGATATCAAAAGACATTAGCATGGTATTCTATTTATCAGGCAACATTTTATGCTAAAGGATGGGCAAATATATGGTTTTCGGTAAAAATAACTCCGACTTGCTATGCTGCGTCATTCCACTAATTTATTTGACCAATGGAACATCGGAGAATGTAGTTGTGATCAGGATATGCATATCTAATCAAAGCAACAATTTTATTGGTCAGTGCAAATTCAGTCAATGCATAGCGAGTTACCCCGTAAATGTTGCAGACCCTGGTCAGTAGCCGATTTCACCAAAATTGCAAAGTATATTTATCTAGCTAAGTATACTTTGAGGGAGTATGTTTGTTTGTTTGTTGGGGTTTAACGGCCTATCAACAGCTAAGGTCATTTAAGGCCGGGTCAATGGATTTAGTACTAAATCCCATATATTACCTGTAGAAGTACATGTACAAATGGGGGGAAAATCCCAAAATCAGAACTGAATATTTACAATAACAAAACAATATATTCAGCCCTGAAATCAGAATAATCCTGATCGGACGCCAGGTCCTCGCCACACCAGAATCACTTGGCCCCTCTCAAAAGCAGTAGGATCAGTAATAATATTACTACCTGTATAATGGGTAATAACCCAATTCAACTCCCAGGTAACTAAAAAGCCAAAGATAAAAACGTACCTGAGGGCCAAACCAGACAAATCGTGATTCCTATAAGGAGGAACCCATACTGTTAATTTACGCCGTCTCATTCGCCCGACCACCACCCATTATCCCCCGAAATGAATTATTCCATATAGAACTAACGACTGCATATATTTGATGCTTAAAAGTATGCAGAATTATTATACTGAATTTATTACATTATCACAGCCATTTTGTAATAAATGTAATTTAAAGCAAGATAAGTATACTTTGCAAGTTTGGTGAAATAAGCTACTGATGGGGTCAAAGGAAAGTCCTTTTTTCTCACGTCACATTAGAAATATCAATAAGTATAGTCATGCCCTATTAACAAAATACTTCATACAATCAACTACAAATGTGTCAGATAATGTACAGGTTTGGGATCACATGGTATTAGCTAAAGGTGACGTAATATATGATGTCAGTTTTTAGCAAATTTAGCTCAATAATTTAAAAACAAAATACGGATTTTGCTTAAACATGGCACAGCAAATTCTGATGCTTGTAGTGGTCTAAAGCATCTATCGTTCTGCCGCAGAAACGAGTAGTAAATATTGGCAGAATTTGCGAGTACATGTATCAGATGAAAACAAGTAATCAGTAACACTACTCTGTTTCACTAAACCTGCCCAAATTTTACGGCCATATAAACAATGCAATTTTGATATTACATTACAGCAAAATTTAAGAATGAGCCTTCTTATTTCGTAAAATTTTGTCAAATATTGATTTTATTGCGAAACAAAGCATTTCCCCATGTTAAATTCCCATAGAGTGAAGATGTCTATAAAGGGGATTTAACATGGGGAAATTTTTAGAATTTCCGAAATACTGTACCGATTTTCCAAATTTAACTTGTTTTCTAGTTTCATTTCATTTCCAAGCTATCTAGCCAGGTTTCAGTCAATTTCCGAAATTTTTCGTTTTTTGGCTCCTCCCCCAGCTCCTCCACCTCGTTTTCCCCCAGGTTAAATTCCCATAGACAAATCAATTTTTCATATTAAAATCAATATTTGACCAAATTTCACGAAATAAAAGAACGCTCATTATTATAAAAAAATATTGTTTTTGCATTGTTTATATGGCCGTAAAATTTGGGCAGGTTTCGTGAAACAGACAGTAATGGAGGATGTACCCCTCAAAATCTTTAATGCAAATTCCCAAGTCATTTGACCTTGACATTGAGCACATGGGCTGCATGGGTTGGCTATAGAATGAAACTATGGATGATGACAAATAAGTATATGAAGTTTCATCAAGCCAAACAGACTTATAGATTGTTATCGGGCTTCGGGAGTGTGCAATTTGATCTGGATCTACAATGGTAAAAACACCCATATAAAGCCACATTTCTCCCGTCACAGCCATATATTATAGATGACACATAGATGAGAGTGGATTTGGTGGCGAGATCTACGTCATCTCGAGGGCAGATTTGTGGTATGGCTGCGCCACCGATTGCATTTCATTGTTGGAGGGACGTAGCGGGTACTTCCTATTCCTTGAGTCGGGGAATCGATCGTGGTAATGCTCCAAGCGCAGGTACTTCACCGTAATCAGGCGACCTGCAACCAAACACCCACGATCAGAGTTACTGTAATTACTGTCTGTTTCACTAAACCTGCCCAAATTTTACGACCATATAAACAATATTTTTTTGATAATAATAAATTTTATAAAAATTTAAGAATGAGCCTTCTTTTTATTTCGTGAAATTTCGTCAAATATCGATTTTATTACGAAATATTAGTTCTCTATGGGAATTTAACATGGGGAAAAAAGAGGTAGAGAACCTGGAGGAGTTGAAAAATCAAAACATTTGGAAATTGATTCTGAAACGGAAATGATCTAACAAAGGAAACAAAAGTTACATTTTGAAAATCGGTCCAGTATTTCTGAAATTGGAAAAAATTTCCCCAGTTAAATCCCCATAGACATCTTCACTCTGTGAAGATGTCTATGGGGATTTAACATGGGGAAATTTTTTCCTCGTAATAAAATCATATTGGACCAAATTTCACGAAATAAAAAGAAGGCTCATTGTTAAATGTGGATGAAATTTAATATTATCGGAAAAAAAATCTTGTTTTTGCATTGTTTATATAGCCGTAAAATTTGGGCAGGTCTCGTGAAACAGACAGTAAGCCTATATATTCGGACAACATTTATTCTGGTAAACACATATAATCACATGGTTTCCCACAACAAAGTGTGTCCAAAAATTTAGTGTCAGTATGGCAGAGCTCCAGATAAGGTGCATATTGGCATATTTTATGCACTTATTTTACCTGAATACAAACTACTCACAGCAATGTGAAAATACGCATTGCTTTTCAAATTGAGTAGTGGAAATACTGTAATAATGTTAAATCAAAGTACTGAAAGTACTGACTGGCGGGAGACAAGTAGCCACTTGTGAATTTGCATACTCAGAAATTCCTTGTTGAAATATATTCGATGTTGATTATTGGATGTACAATCTGCAAATTTGGAGAACTTGATCAGTTACTGGTGTTTGTAAAATACAGCCTGCTCTAAACACAAATAGGTTGATGAAGCAAAGGTGCTTTATGTCCGACTAATAAACCGTTTTACGAGGTATATTGCAGACGTATTATGTGAAATCTTTTCAAAATTATGACTGGGCGTAGGCCTATATACGTGTATGCTGCATGAACGGCAAAATGTTTTCATGAATTTTGTTTCGCTCACCAAGAGGGTAATTTTTCGAAAATCGCCCGTAAACCACAATATGAAAAAGAAATGGCCTTCGACTGCATGGTACACAATATGGGGGGCGTCTCAATAACAGCAATTTGTTCTCTTCAAAAGTAAAGTTGGGCATGCCAACTATTTTACACATAATGTTGAGCATTGCCGTTGCTATTAATAACTTGCTTTCAGTTCACTCGCGGACTTTAAATGTCACCTGACTGTTGTTAATTGCGAACGCAAATTGAGCCTATTGAGACGTCCCCCGATGAACAGAGAATCACGATCCCAATAGCGATACGGGGGGCGTCTCAATAACAGCAATTTGTTCTCTTCAAAAGTAAAGTTGGGCATGCCAACTATTTTACACATAATGTTGAGCATTGCCGTTGCTATTAATAACTTGCTTTCAGTTCACTCGCTGACTTTAAATGTCACCTGACTGTTGTTAATTGCGAACGCAAATTGAGCCTATTGAGACGGCCCCCGATGAACAGAGAACCACTTCCGAAAGTAGACCCGTGCAAACGGCCAGAATCACGATCCCAATAGCGTGGAGACATTTAATTTGAAATGAAGGGATACAATACTCTTTAGCCACTCAGCTTATCTGGAGTTCTCGCACTGGTTTATCACAACAACAGTGTGGGTGTCAGTGTCCGAGTATTTAGGGTGATTACAGCACATACCATTGAATCTGAGAGCATAATCAGTAGCCGATTTCACCAACATTGCAAAGTATACTTTGAGGAAGTAATCATTTATTTTTCCTGAAAATATAGGACTAACGACTGCATATATTTGATGATTACAAGTTTGCAGAATTATTATACTGAATGTATTACATTATCACAGCCAAAATGGCTGTGATAATGTAATAAATTCAGTATAATAAAAAATAATAAATTTATCCTAAAATTGAAAATTTCTCCCTCAAAGTATACTTTGCTAGAAAAGTATACTTTGCAATGTTGGTGAAACAGGCTACTGATCATAAAACATGCTCAGTATCAAGATGGCTCACATGATACTAGACACGAAATGCAGTTTGATTGGATAAATGAAAGTGATGGCGTCAGTGAAACAAGTGGGCTAATTTCCTTACAACTTAGCCCACTTTTTCCACTGACCATTTCAATTTATGACTTTTACAGCAAGCCTAGACCAAGATCATGATACAAATCCATGTGCGAATTAATGTTTGTTTATTCGTGTTTAACGGCCTACCAACAGCTATGGTCATTTAAGGTCAGGCCAATGGGTTTTATCCCGCATTTAACCTGCTGCATTGGGAGGGAAAATTCCAAAATCAGAATGGAATATTTATTTCGAGAAAAAATATATTCCGCCCTGAAATTAGAATAACCTGACCTGGTGCCAGGTCCATACCGCACCAGTCACATGGGCCCCTTCCCCTATTAAAAAGTAATACCGGTAGGATTATTCTTATAAGAAGTATAACCATATTCAACTGTTGCATACAAAATGCCAAAGACGTATGTGAGGGCCAAACCAGGTCTCCGTTCGGGATACCGGTAAGGATGAACCCCGATCGCAAAATTACCCATCGCATGCTCCCACCCACTACAACTACGTTAAAAGGAAAGCTCACCGTCAAACCACCAGCCGTGTAGCGACTGACATGCCTCGTAGGCCTTCTCACAGCTGCTGCACTTCATGTATACACACCCCTGTAACAGTTCACAGAAACTCACAGGTATGGAACACGACAGGCAACAGTGATTGAACACTCGTTATTAACCCGTACAATGCGGAAATAAAATTTTGCCGTCTACTGATTATGTTCTATTTTCCAATTTCCTCATCAAAAACATAGTTTGACAGCACATTAGAATCATTTTCAATGGAAACATTCGGAATACGCTAATATGCAGACATTTTGAAATATATTTTCTATTTTTCTTATTTCACAACAAGATATTTATTGTTACCACTCATTTGAACCGTCTTGATGAGACGCTTTGAATGAGTGGTGATAACATGTACTTCTGATGAGAAATAAAGGAAATGTTTTAATAGGATTTATAACAGTAAAATGGGTGTATCCTCAGAATGCAGTGGGGTAATAAAGATCAATGACAATTTGGTGACCAGTTTTTGTTAGAGCATTTTTCTCCTCATTTTGAATATCAATGAGTTTTTCAAATTGATGAGTATTTTGTACGCCTACATTTGAAAATCAATTTGTCTTCCGCTAAAGCTCTGCCATTAGTACCTTTTATCACCTGGCGGTTGATGATTTAATATGACATTTATTAACCCTTTCAACACCAAGTAACTTAATAGGATGTTCCATGCCAATGTTTCACGCTATTTCATTAATTTTGTTCATTCAAATTATCCCATTCTTCTAAAAGGGTAATCTGTACGACGTTTAAAATTATTAACAAACAGTGGAGATCCTGATGAGACGGCTCGTTACGAGCCGGCTCATCTGGATCTGCACTGTTTGCAAACATTGTCTCTATAGAGGTCTGTGGTGTTGAAAGGGTTAAACAAATTTACTGATTTCATAAAAGAAATGAGGCTATCCCCGAGTTCTATGAAATAAGTCAACGATACTAAACCAACACAATGTCAAATTATATTTATCACATGAAAACATTAATATGCCGTAACAGCAACTTTGTGCGCGACTCGTTTCAAAAATCTCATATCAAATGGAAACTTGTTTGAGATCCTCTATTTTCTGCATGAGCAAACATATATTTTGTAGCAATCATATTGGTCTATTTTTAATACACTGTATTATTGCACCACTAATGCCCATTTTACATTAGGTGACCATGGACTGGCTGAGAGCTGTAGCGGCATGACTAACCTCGCGCGATCCCCGGTCCACGTGTATGTGAAGGATGCCGTTGTTGCCCTCAGCCTTCTCCAGAATGGCGTTCTCAATATCAACGTGCCAGTCTGCCTCGTTCTGCTCCCTGCAAGTGAAGCGATTCGCTGTAGAAAAGGCATGTTTTACTGCATTTCACACATTGATTGTAGCTGAATACTCATTGATTTTCCAAAGTAAGACTTGTAAAGAGCAGAGCTCCAGGGCTCCAGATAAGAAATTAGTAATTGAGTATTGTCACTCCATCATTTCTGAAGCAATTGGGTATTTCAAAATTTTAATTGGGTAAAATAAAATGACACTACTGTTTACACATCAACAGACTGCAATTATTGAATAGTTTGCTTCGAAATGAAAACACGTCTTGGCATTTCATTAGAATTGTCTCCTTGAAATACCAAGATGTGTTTTCATTGAAAATATGAAAAATATGCTACATTTGAGGCCTGTTTATTGTTTTCTGCAGCATGATAAAGGTACCACACAATTTGTATTGCTTTTTGATACTCGCTACTTCTGATTTCAATTGGGGTTTTGGCAATTTTAATTGGGTATTTAAGCAAATACGCAGCTTATCTGGAGCCCTGGAGATAAGGTGCATATTTTACGCAGTTATTTTAGCAGAACATGCATTGATTATCAAAAATGGGAGTACAAAATACTCACAGCAATGTGACAATACACATTGATTTTCAAAATGAGTAGTGAAAATACTGTGATAAAGTTGAAAATTTACTTTAAATAGTTGAGCTGCAAAAAGCAGACAATGTTTGTTTTTTGCAGCTCAAATAAGAGAATTTTTAAATTTGTTTTATTTTTTTATCATTTGTTCCCTATTTAATAACGAAGAAACTCAATAAAACATTTGTAAAATTAAAATATGCATTGAATGTGAAATATGGGGGTATAATACTCTTTAGATACACAACTTATCTGCAGCTCTGAAAGAGTACAAAATAGTCGTAAGAAATTGAAAATATTCAGTGACTTATAAAACGAGATGGAAATTGCTCTAATAAAAAAAGTTGGAAGTTCACTTATTTCAGCTGAAAGAAACCAAAAGTTTGCATAAAATATGTGTGTAAACTTTGTATATTATTTCACGATATAAATCAGCTCTGACACCCGGTTAAATAAACAAAATGTGATTTAAGATGCTTTATCACATGAAAACCTTGTTTTAACGTGCTGTAACCCTTTCATACACATGTAATAACACCTGCAGCGAATTTGATTGGCTAGCCGAATCACCATAATTACGTATTCATATTATGCGCCACTCTTATGCCTAACAAACAAAATGAAGACGTTCCAAAAGACGTCCCTGATAGCGCGACAAAGCAACAATGTTTTAACGTTGACATTATCGTACTTTAACCCTTAGACCACTATTATAATTTTTTTGTCGTCTGCTGTTTATTTTCTATTTTTATCTTCAAAAACATGCTTTGACAGCACTTTAGAATAATTTACAACATGCTTTGACAGCACTTCAGAATGAAATGATTCTGAAGTGCTGTCAAACCATGTTTTTATTGAGAAATAAGGCCAAATATAAAAGCAACAGCAGACGACAATTGTTGTGAGTAGCGGTCTAAGGGTTAAATGTGATTAGCAGCGTCGGTGACACAGTTAAATCAGGACAATTGTTAAAAAGCGCTCCCATTTGCTAATATGAAGTGCTTACAAAGAACAGGAACCTACAATATAGCATTATATATAATAAATTTATTGCTAGTATTAAACTATTTTTCTCTGTGGAGATATTTCAACTCCATGTGAAAATAGTCAATGGCGGCTTCTCACTGAAACGTATCGGATATCTCCAATATTTCTGCTATTTGGAGAGTGAATTCATGTGATAAACAGAATCTCAAACTCGTTTCCATTTGATACGACATTTATGAAACTCGTCAGCAAATTGTGCACGACTCGTTTCATATGTAATATCAAATAGAAACTCGCTTGAGATCCTCTATTTATTACTTACGCGTTGGAGTCGAACATGTTCCTGACTTTAAGACAAGGTGTCGGGCCATAAGGCAGCGAGTTCACAGTCTGGCTCGTCTCGCCGAATGCTGTCAGAAAATAGCTTAGTTGTTATACGAGACACGCCATGTGATTTTGTACCTAAGAACATGTGGGATATCTCATGAAAATTATTTAAAAAATTTACGATATTTTTAGTGAATGCTGTCGAAAGTTGACGAAACTCATAGCAAATGTGGAATTATATTACGTACAGATGGACTAATGTATGCTAATGTACCGACTATATCGCGCTATCCACAAGCGGGTGCGACAAAAACAGACCTTTTTGGACGTTTTTTGGTTTTCATGGCAATTTCTATTTCTCTGACATTCTGCTGGTTCCCAAACATAAATAGGGAAATTGTAATCATTATAGTGTTACCATCCGTTCTACATTCGTCCTACATCCGGCCTACATTCATCCTACATTCGTCCTACATCCGGCCTACATTCATCCTACATTCGTCCTACATCCGGCCTACATGTTAGTCACATTGTTTAAGTCTCAATAATGAGACATCTGTAGCCTATTTCACCAAAATTGCAAAGTATACTTTGAGGGAGTAATCATTTATTTTTCCGAAAATGCATTATTTCATACAGAACTGACGACTGTATATATATGATGATTAAAAGTATGCAGACTTATTATACTGAATTTATTACATTATCACAGCCAAAATTGCTGTGATAATGTAATAAATTAAGTATAATACAAATTAATAAATTTATACTTAAATTGAAAATTTCTCCCTCAAAATATACTTTGCTAGAAAAGTATACTTTTGCAATTTTGATGAAATAGGCTACAGGAACACTGATGACTGTACTCCTCCAAACACAAATTCCCAAGCAATTTGACATTGAACTTGAGCAAAGGGGCTGCATGGGTGGACTACAGAATGAACAAATGGATGATGACAAATAAATATATGAAGTTTCAAGATAATCTGACTTACGGTAATAGAGACAACTTAAACACAAATATTTCAGACAAAGAGATGAACATGGTGGCGACTGACTGTATGTACCCAAAATATTGTTTAAGTAAATAAAAAGTGATTGCACAGCACAAGTGATAATCAAGATATATACAGGCCACACACAAATCAATCAAACTGCTTGATTTCGAGTACGATTAGAGAGAAGGTATTTAGCAAATGTAAGCACAGGCCCAGTAGCCTATTTCACGAACATTGCAAAGTATACTTTTCTAGCAAAGTACACTTTGAGGGAGTAATCATTTATTTTTCCCGAAATTCATTATTTCATAGAGAACTAACGACTGCATATATTTGATGATGGTATGCAGAATTATTATACTGAATTTATTACATTATCACAGCCAAAAATGGCTGTGATAATGTAATAAATTCAGAATAATAAAAATACATGTATATAAATTTATCCTAACATTGAAAATTTCTCCCTCAAAGTATACTTTGCTAGATAAGTATACTTTGCAATGTTGGTGAAATAGGCTACAGAAGGCGGGAATGCCAGCCACTGGTCACTTACCTTGCCCCTGCCACTGTCGGCCACCGTTGGGAAATGTCTGAAACACAAACAAAAGTAGTTTCATCAATTCTTCATTGAAATCGACATCATAATTTATAAGCAAACTAGACATTAACCACATGCCCTCTTTCCTCAAACAAGAGGGCCATGATGGCCCTAATTCGCTCACCTGACTCCATGAACACCAGAGGAGAATGTGACATTGAGTTCATATGCGTTTTGAAAAAATTGTGCTCTTTTTAAATGGCGGTCATCTTGGATTAAGCGATTAATCTGAAAATGCTTCACCCAAGGATCTTAACTTACTATGAATTTTGGCCAGCATCGGCCATGTGGTTCCTGAGAAAAAGATGTTCAAAATCTCGAATAAATGGACCTTTTGGAGGCCATCATGGATGACATAATCATCCAATTCTGACAAATATTGCACCAGAGCAATCGCCTCATCAATACCTTCAAATCGATATATGACATGACTATATTTGGTCAAAAATAAAATTTGACCCCACGGGCCACGCCCATTTTTGACCCTGGGGTCACCATTTTAACACCTTTGAAAGAGCATTCTACGTCGATCATTCCTACCAAGTTTCGTCGAAATCTGGTTGGCGGTTCATGAGAAAAATATTTTTTAAGAATTTGTGCTATAGACGGCAGCCATCTTGGATTAGCGACGACCTCCGTTTTTACAAATCTGAATAGGCTTCACCCATGGACCATAACTGAAGTTTGACCACCATGGGCCAAGTGGTTCGTGTGAAGAAGAATTTTGAAATCAGTAATAAAAGAACGACCTTTTGACCTTTCGGTGGCCATCTTGGATGACATGACCATCCAATTTCGACAAAAAATGTACCAGAGCGATCGCCTCTTTGATACTTTCGATTTGATATAGACATAAATAAAATTGGACCCCAAATTGACCCCACGGACCACGCCCATTTTTGACCCCGGGGTCACCATTTTAACAAATTTGAAAGAGCATTGTACATCGATCATTCCTACCAAGTTTCATCGAAATCCGGCTGGCGGTTCATGAGATGAAGATTTTTTAAGAATTTGTGCTATTTTTAGACGGCGGCCATCTTGGATTAGCGACGACCTCCATTTTTACAAATCTGAAAAGGCTTCACCCATGAACCATAACTGTGAAGTTTTGCCACCATGGGCCAAGTAGTTCGTGTGAAGAAGAATTTTGAAATCTCTAATAAAAGAACAACTTTTTGACCTTTTGGTGGCCATCTTGGATGACATAACCATCCGATTTCGACAAAGAATGCACCAGAGTGATCGCCTCGTTGATATCTTCAATTTGATATATGATATGACCATATTCAGTCAAAAATAAAATTTGACCCCAACTTGACCCCACGGGCCACACCCATTTTTGACCCCGGGGTCACCATTTTAACAAATTTGAAAGACCATTGTACATCGATCATTCCTACCAAGTTTTGTCGAAATCCGGTTGGCGGTTCTTGAGAAGAAGATTTTTGAAGAATTTGTGCTATTTTTAGATGGCGGCCATCTTGGATAACGTAATGACGTCATTTTAACAATTTTGTAATCCCCCTATCTAAGGACCATGACCATGAAGTTTGGTGACTATAGGCCCAATGGTTACCGAGGAGAAGACGTTTGAAAATGTTCACGGACGACGACGACGGACGACGACGGACGACGACAGACACATTGCGGTAACAATAGCTCACGGACGACGACAGACACATTGCGGTAACAATAGCTCACATGAGCTTCGCTCAGGTGAGCTAAAAAGTGAAACTGAAATGGTTTAACGTCCCAGCTACTGCCACTGTCATTTAGAGACGGCCCATTTTCTCAAACTTGAAATCTAAATCAGGAACTTTGATTTGGCGAGACTGAGCAGAGCTCAGCATCAACCAATCAAATTATCTAATTTTAGAGCATGTTTATTAGATGTTATAGTTAATAGATCAGAAGATAAACTGATAAAAAAATGCCACAAGCCCCATTTCAGGACTAACAGTGTAAGAGCAAGACTGGCCACAGTACCATAAAATTGGACTCCAAATCGGGAACTTTGACCTGGACCTGTAGCCTATTTCACCAACATTGCAAAGTATACTTTTCTAGCAAAGCATACTTTGAGGGAGAAATTTTAAATTTTTGGATAAATTTATTAATTTTTATTATACTCAATTTATTACATTATCACAGCCAATTACAGGACTTAGACTGGCCACACAAGCCCTATTTCATGAGACACAAGACAAGGGCTAGACTGGTCACAGATTGCTTGACCACCATGCCCATTACAAATTGGGACAGATGTCATGAGCCCCATTTCCCCCATCAGACTGACAGAAAAAGGCTTGTCATTATAAAACTTTCTCTGACTGCAACTTTGACTGGCCAAGACTGAGCACATCCTCGAACAATCAAACTTTCTGATTTCGATCACGAGAATGGAGCATGTGTACCGTGCGAGTCTATGCTCAGACTTGTCAAAACTTGCACTCGAAATCAGAAACTTTGATTGATCGAGACTGAGCACAGCTCAGCCTCGGCCAATCAAACTTTCTGATTTCGATCACGAGAATTGAGTATGTGTGCATCTATGCTCAGACTCAACCAAACTTGCACTCAAAAAGTCAAACTTTGTTTTGGCCGAGACTGAGCACAGATCAGCTAATGAAACATTCTGATTTTAGGCTGTTTCCCCATGTTAAATCCCCATAGACATCTTCACGGAGTGAAGATGTCTATGGGGATTTAACATGGGGAAATGAGAATGGAGCATGTGTACCGTGTGTACCTGCAGCCACCGCCACACCGTGAACTCCTCCCCGTGGATCATCTGGGTCTCAACGCGAATCCTCGACTCATTCGCCTCGATGAACTGGACAGCCTCGTCCCACAATCCCTGCAACTGCTTCCTGTCATAAAGGGGACAAGGATCAGTGCATGAACAGTTTGTTTGTTTGTTTATTGGTGTTTAACGGCCTATCAACAGCTAAGGTTATGTAAGGCTGGGCAAACAGTTTTGATCCTGTTTTAACCTGCTGCATTGGCGGGAAATCCCAAAATCAGAACAGAATATTTACATCAAGAAAAAGTATATTCAGCCCTGAAATTAGAATAACCTGACCTGTTGCCAGGTCCATACCACACCAAGTCACATGGCCCCTTCCCCTAAAATAGGATTACGAATAATCATAATACACACATAAGGGATGTAACTAGATTCAACTGTCACATACAAAATGCCAAAGATGTATGTGAGGGCCAAACCAGGTCTCCATTCGGAATTCCGATCGCTAAATTAGAACTCAGGGCTTCACATAAATGTGTATTTTGCACATTCATTTCAGCTAAATCCACATTTGCAAATATAACAATAAAATACAACAATTTGAAAATACTCATTGACTTTCAAATTGAAACAGTACAAATAGATCTACTATAAAATGTTGGAAATTATTTGTGATGAACCCACATGGCGAGCCCGCCGAGGCATTTAATGGTCTCAGAGTGTATTTATTTGAAGTTTGAATTAAGGGTTGTGGAGATATAAGGTATGTAAAGTTTTAAATTTTTAAACTTTAAAGTCATTTTACCTTGATCTTGGGCATGTGGGCCGCATGGGTGCACTTTTGAATGAAAGTATGATAATAAAGAATTATTGAAGGTTGAAGAAAATCTGAGTAAGTATTGTGGAGATATAAGGTATGTAAAAACTGTAACACAAATTTTAAAGTCATTTGACCTTGACCTTGGGCATGTGGACCACATGGGCAGGCTATAGAATGAAATATGGATGATGAAAAGGAACTATGGAAGTTTGAAGTAAATTGGAGTAGCGATTGAGGAGATATAAGGTATGTATAGAAGTATATGTATGTAAGGTATATAAGGTATGTAAAAACTTTAATACAAATTTTATAATAACGCAAATTTCTAAGTAATTTGACCTTGCCCTTGGGGCAAAGGGGCCGCTTGAGTTGGACACAGAATGAATATATGGATGATGCCCAATAAGCATACAAAGTTTCAAGCAAATCTGACTTACGGTTACAGAGATAGTAGGTATGTGAAAAGTGAAACGCCAATTTGAACCAAAAATTTAATAATGCAAACTTCTAAGTCATTTGACCTTGATCTTGGGCAAAGGAGCCACATGAGTGGGATACACATGAACATTTAGATGATGACTAATAAGCATAAGAAGTTTCAAATCAATGTGATTTACGACTGCAGAGATATAAGGTATTTAAAAACGCAGTTTTCAGACGTCATTTTGATCACTATGTCTCGTTTTCCGCAGGCTCGACACTTAGTGCCTGTTTAACAAAGACTTGACATTTGGCTTGAAAGCCACATGGGTGGGCTATAGAATGAAAATATTGATTGATGATGATAACAAAGTATATGAAGTTTCAAGTCAATCTGATGTAGGGTTGCAGAGATAATGGGTAGCCGGAAATTTTAACGCAAATCTTACGGACGGACAAAATGACAAAAACTATATACTCCTCGACATACTTCGTATGCCGTGGGTATAATTATTTATTGGGCATAAAAACACTAAGGAGCACGTTATCAATATGTGTAGAAGACGTGTGTAAAGTTTCAGATTGATTGACTGAATGGTTTTAGAGGAGTAATGTACACAAAATTAAATAATTTGGGAAATTCTGTTAATTAAAACCACATTATACATTTCCCCCATGTTAAATTGCCATAGGGAAAGATATTATTGAGGACAGTATGCCATGAGCTTACCTGCGTGCGACAGAAATGAGCTGATCGCGAATATGCTGCACGGCCATATAGGCCGGATAGTTCTTGGGGTCATTCTTCCGGTCAGCTAACTCCGCATTATCCTTCAGGATATCTGCAGTGACAAGGGTGTCCCAATATTCAGGGTTGGTATGATTGTATTGGTTTGTAGCAATAACAATATATTTGGATACAATTTGTTTTGGTCCGAATATTTAGGGGTATCACGGTTCTACTGATCAGGAGTCGAGATCTGATAAACTTGATATTAACTAGATTCTAGTTAATATCAAGTTCATCAGATCTCGACTCCTTTTATTATTATTTTATTCCTTTATTATGCTACATGGAGCAATGGTTGCGGTATAAGATTAATTACGGTATGATCTCAATAATGCAGACACCTGCGGATCTCCCAGCATGTCCAGTGTAGAGAGGTTCCACTGTAATTCAGCCCCATACAAGCAAGACAAGAAAATATTTGTATTCAATGTAATATTAACCCTTTCCCCCCCAAGAAAATGGAATGGATCTCGACATGTTACTTTTCCGACCTATCGTCACAAAATGATTTTCTGACAAATCCATTTTAATATAAACAGGAGGTGGTTTTTTTATTTTAAAAATATGAAAATTACTTGCAAAAAGTGCAGATCCTGATGAGACGGCTCGTCACGAGCCGGCTCATCAGGATCTACACTGTTTGCCAATACCACTATACAGGTCTGTGGAGTTGAAAGGGTTAAATAGGTGTTTGCCATGAGATGACAGACAGGGACCACCATCAAAACTAATTCTTTCAACCCTACAGACCATAAAGTCAACACTTCCAAACACTGTAGATCCAGATGAGCCGGCTCATGACAAGGACTCGGACCTAGGACCTGATAAATGGCTCATTTGTAAACCGTTACGTATTGGTGTGTTTTACTCACTTATTTTAGCAGAATACGCATTTGATTATCAAAAGTGGGAGTACGAAATATTCACAGCAATGTGAATACACATTGACTAGTGAAAATAATGTAATAAAGTTGAAAATTTACTTTAATAGTTGAGCTGCAAAAAAGCAAACAGCAGCTCAAATAAGTGAAGTTTTTAATTTGTTTTATTTTTTATCATTTTTGTTCCCTATATAATATGGAAGAAACTCAATACTACATTTGTAAAAGTAAAATAGGAATATTTGAAATATGGGGGTATAATACTCTTTAGATACAAAACTCATCTGGATCTCTGTGACAAAGTCAACCCGAGTGTGAGACAGAGAGGTTGTACTGTACCTATGATGCTCTCCACCATGTCGTACACCTTCCTCTGTGCCCGCTCCTTCTTCTTGTTCTGCCAGCGCAGGTAGAAGATCCCCAGCACGCCAACCGCAACACCTGTCAACAAGGGCATCATTATCACCGCGCTAATCCCCCCGCTGGCAGCCTTGATAATAAAATGAAAGTAAGACCTTGATTGTTTGTTCATTGGTGTTTAACGGCCTATCAACAGCTAAGGTCATGTAAGGCCGGGCAAAGGCCCGTTTGAACCTGCTGCATTGGGGGGAAAATCCCAAAATCAGAACGGAATATTTACATAGAGAAAAAATATATTCAGCCCTGAAATTAGAATAACCTGACCTGGTGCCAGGTCCATACCACACCAGTCACATGGCCCATTCCCCTAAAATAAGATTACGAATAATCGTAATACTCACACAAGGGGTATCACCAGATTTAACTGTCACATACAAAATGCCAAATATGTCTGTGAGGGCCAAAACAGTGTAAGACCTTGACATTGTATGCGAAACAAAGCACCACCCATACACATATTGTGGCCATATATTATTGAAATCGGTGAATGGCTTAAGCAGTTATTGAGCAGTGGCGTAAGCAGTCTTTTTGCGGATTTGCCTTACAAACAAGGTGAACAAAATTCCTCAGTGACCTTGCCCTTGGCTGTTCAGTAGCCTATTTCACCAACATTGCAAAGCATACTTTTCTACCAAAGTATACTTTGAGGGAGAATTTTTCAATTTTAGGATAAATTTATTAATTTTTATTATACTGAATTTATTACATTATCACAGCCATTATGGCTGTGATAATGTAATAAATTCAGTATAATAATTCTGCATACTTTTAATCATGAAATACATGCATTTGTTAGTTCTATATGAAATAATGCATTTCAGGAAAAATAAATGATTACTCCCTCAAAGTATACTTTGCTAGTAAAGCATACTTTGCAATGTTGATGAAATAGGCTACTGACGTAGGCGATGTATGTGAAACAATGCATCATCTATAGACACACATTAAAACCAAATCTTATTAAAATCAGCAAAATATTTCCATTAAGAAATGAAAGGTGTTACTAACAGTCTGATTAGAGCATACATTGTTTACTATTGAGTTGGATAAATATGGTGCAGACAAGGATACAGTGTGAAAAATTAAAATGGGCAGCTAAGGGAGATAATTCACCGAAAGATTTTGAAAACCAATCAGATGTTTCCTTTTGCCGTTATATACATGATTTGTTCCGCCAAGCAGGGGCTCGTTTCACTAAACTTCATACGACCAAAATGTTTGTATTGCAAAATTATTATAGTCTGTAAATTGCACATTAACAATGTTTTGTTGTAAACAATTATTGGATTTACAATTATATGCAGCCTATGCTCAATAAATGTAAAGCCATCAATTGAAATTTCCAGACGATCCTAAATTTGCACTTACTAACATTTTAGTCATAAGAAGTTTAGTGAAACCGGCCCCAGAACTCCAGTTATTGTGTGGACAAGCTGTAACCACCTGTCCATACAAGGCGATACATAATACACCCAGCAACAGGAGATAGGTTGGCACTACTGGTAGCCACAGAAGACATTTCATTACTAAGGCCATACAAAAAAAGTACTTTGGTTCTCAGATATCGCCCTGTCAGAAAAATTCCTAAGTGTCGAGCATTTTATCGTCATGGAGAAATAAACTTGTACTGTAAATTCACCACATGATCAACAAGAGGGTCATTGTGGCCCTATATCACTCACCTGGTTAATATATATATGCAAGTAAATCTAAGAGAGCTTCATTCAATATTCCTACAAATTTTTGTCTGGCAGACTTCCAAAAAATTCTTTGATGTTTAACAATTACGAACAAAGCATTTGCAAGGTTTATGATCGCGGATACATCTTAAGAAATACATTTTCGTTGGTTGGATCAAAAAACAAAACATTTTGGAAATTGACTCCGAAACCTGGCGAGATAGCTTGAAAATGATGTACCGTATTAAACTAAGAAAACAAAAGTTAGATTTTGAAAATCAGTCCACAAATAAAAACAATATTAAAAAAAAAAATATCTATTTTTAGCCCCCATGTTAATTTCCCATAGGAAAATCTTTTTTCGCAATAAAATCAAATTCCATCAATAATTGTTTTTGGGGAGGGTGACTTTTTTTGTTATTGATAAAAAAGTACATACTTTTAAATATTTTTTAGATTTAATGTGTTTAATAGCCAAAAATTTGTCGGCAGCAAAACGTGGAACAGACAGTAGACTGCATGAGCAACGCGAGACTTACAGCAGGCGAGTAGGAAGAAGCCGTATAGCACCTTGAAGAGTGACAGATAGAGCCTGGTAGACATGGGCAGGTCACCATAGGCACTTTCCAGTTGAGCCACCTCCTCTACGGACACCGCCGGGCTGCCGTCATTCGAGAACACCCTGTAGCAAGGCAACAGTAACTGAGAGAAGCCATGCGATTTTGTACCAAAGAAGATATGCGATATCTTATAAAATATATTGAATAAAAACATGGTTTGAAAACACTTTATATTTGATTTATTGGTGTTTAACAGCCCCTTCCCCTAAAAGTAATAGGATTAGGAATAATCGTATTACTCATACAAGGGGTATAACCAGATTAAACTCTCACATACAAGAATGCCAACAACGTACCCGAGGGCCAAATCTGGTCTCCGTTCACGATACCGGTAAGGCTGAATCCCAATCGTTAACTTACCCATCGCATGCTTCCACCTGCCACCCACGACAACACTTAGTACTGTCAAGCAATGTTTTTTCATGAGAAAAAATAGACACCTGTGACCAGCTGACACCAAAATGGCTGTGATAATGTAATAAATTCAGTATAATAACAAGAAACGAGGCAAAGCCACGAAGGCCAGGTTTTTTCCAAGCATGGACACTTGGATAACGTAATTATACCCACTTTTTGTAGACTAGATGGCCGTGGCCTGCATGTCGCGCCTTGGGGCGAGGCATGGACACTAAAAAAATAGATATAGTAGATGGAAAAACTTTAACGAAAAAACTTTAACCGGACACTCGGACGTACGGATGGACGGATGACGGACGGACGGACGGACGGACGGACGCCAAAATGCCGACGATATCGCGCTTTCCGCAAGCGGGTGCTGACAATGATGATAAACACCCATGTGAAGTATCAAGGTAATGGGTGAAGCAGTTGCAGAGATATAGTACACAAAAAAACTTTAACAAATAAATTCAAAGTAATTCGACCTTGACAGTGATTCACAGGGCCGCACGGTTGGGGGTTAGAATGAAAATATGGACGATGATAAACACCAATGTGAAGTTTCAAGTAATGGGCGAGCAGTTGCAGAGATTTTAATAACAAAAAGTTTTAACCAAAAAAATTTACATACGACGTTATTTTTTTTTAAGTTTATTTAAGCTATTTTTAGACGGCGGCCATCTTGGATTAGCGATGACTTCCATTTTAACAAATCTGAAAAAACTTTAACAAAAAAATTCAAAGTAATTTGACCTTGACATTGGGCACAGGGGCCGCACGGTTGGGGGTTAGAATGAAAATATGGATAATGATAAACACCCATGTGAAGTTTCAAGGTAATGGGCGAAGCAGTTGCACAGATATAGTACAACAAAAAAGTTTTAACCAAAAAACTTTAACCAGACGTACGTTAAAAAGTTAACGTTGAAAATGGGTGGGTAAGTCAATTACGTAGAAATAATAGGTGAAGGTAAAAAAATGGTCACATGTTGGATAGTTGTATGTCGTAGGCACCCCTTGGTTATGAAGCTGTGAAAGTTTGGTGGTCCTAGGTGGTACAGTACCAAAGAAGAAATGGACTTAAACAGGAAAACTTAACATTGTAAACGCGAAAAACAAAAAACTTAACATTGAAAATGGCTAAGTCGACTGCGCGGAAAAAAAAAAAAATGGGTGAAGTTAAAAGTAACATGTTGGATAGTGATATGTGGTGGGCACCCCTTGATTATGAAGCTGATCGAAAGTTTGGTGGTCCTAGGTGGTACAGTACCAAAGAAATTGACTTAAACACGAAAACTTAACATTGTAAACGCGTAAAACATAACATTGAAAATGGCTAAGTCGACTGCGTAGGAAAAAATGGGTGAAGAATTAAAAAAAAAAGTAACATGTTGGATAGTGATATGTGGTGGGCACCCTTTGATCATGAAGCTGTGAAAGTTTGGTGGTCCTAGGTGGTAAAGTAACAAAGAAATGGACTCAAACACGAAAACTTAACATTGAAAATGGCTAAGTCGACTACGCGGAAAAAATGGGTCAAGTTAAAAAAAAAAGTAACATGTTGGATAGTGATATGTGGTGGGCACCCCTTGATTATGAAGTTGTGAAAGTTTGGTGGTCCTAGGTGGTATAGTAACAAAGAAATGGACTCAAACACGAAAACTTAACATTGATTGTGGACGCCGCCCGCCGCCCGCCCGCCCGCCCGGCTTTCGCCAATCCAATAGCCTGGATTTTTTTTCAAAAAACCTGGCTAAAAAAGAATAAATTTATCCTAAAATTGAAAATTTCTCCCTCAAAGTATACTTTGCTAGAAAAGTATACTTTGCAATGTTGGTGAAATAGGCTACAGGAGATATTCAACATTTGGATGTACGTCACCTATGCCAGAAATGTGACCGCTATGTCTCACTTTCCACTAACATAGGTAGACAATTAATGATGAATTGGAATTATTTATTTTTGTACAGGGCTCCAGATAAGGAATTAGTAATTGAGTACATATGTATTGTCACTCCATCATTTCTGAAGCAATTCAGTATTTCAAAATTTTAATACGGTAAAAAAAATCACACTACTGAATAGTTTGCTGCAAAATGAAAACATGTCTTGGCATTTCATTAGAATTGTCTCCTTAAAATTCATGGAAAATAAGAAAAATATGCTATATTTGTGGTATGTTTATTGTTTTCTGCAGCATGACAAAGGTACCACAAAAATTGCTTTTTGATACTCGCTACTTCTGATTTCAATTGGGTTTTTGGCAATTTCAATTGGGTATTTAAGCAAATATGCAGCTTATCTGGAGCAATATTTGTATGTGATTTTTCTAAAAAATATGTGAGAATCTGTTACTTTCACACCCCTCCAAAATAATCGCTGCATCCACTTACTTGATGTCCCAGCTCGGGTTGTTCACAAGGAGTAGCAGGCACAGCCTCTGTAGATTCTCCTTGTCCTGTGGGATATCGCACATAACCATTAACCATTTCACCCCTAACTAACAGAAATGGATGTTAATTTTGCAACCAATCCAACCATAACAAAGTGATTTTCAGACTAGTCCATTTATGAAAAGGGGGATCTGGATCAACACGTTTTGTCAATACCACTGTACAGTGCGACCTGTGCTGTTGAAAGGGTTAACCTTTCAACATTACAGGCCTATACAGCAGTTTCTGCAAACAGTGTAGATCCAGATGAGCCGGCTCGTAACGAGCCGTCTCATCAGGATCTGCACTTTTTGCAGGTGATTTTCATATTTTTAGAGCCAAAAAAAAGTGAAAAGTGAATGGGTTTAATGTTCCAGCAACAGCTAAGGTCATATAGAGACGGGACCACAGTTAAAAGTCTCATCAGACCGACCAGCAGGATGGAAATACTATGAATATATTTGTGTATGCCCTAAGCGAGGTTTGAGCCCACAACCTCCAGATTGGAAGTCAGGTGCTCTAACCCCTAGTCCTGGCGCTGGCCGCCATCAGAAATTCCCTCCCTCATATATGGGTCAGTAATTCACATATGTATTTAAGTTTGGTGCCTATACCCATGTGTATAGGGTCCAGGAACACAATAAACACATTACTAATACTATTGAATCATTTGGTAGATGGAGACATCTTAAAAATCAAAATGGCCGCCACGAAAATATGTTTTTGTCCATCTTGCAGTATTCTATTCACGCAATGGAATAATTTTAGTGTTTGTTTTACGCAGGTTATTAGACCTAAATATCAAATAAGAATACTGGTTATAAAAGTGAAAACTTGTAATTTAAATTTCAAAATGGCCACCGATGCATGTTGTTTTCTGCCCATATATCAGCATTCAGTACCAGAGAACACAATATGAACAATTGTAACAACATTTTTTGGCAGCCAATATCTAATTTCAAAATGGCCAGCGACAAAATTTTTTTTTATCCATATTAATATCTCTAACTGAATTAAGATTTTCCATTCATATTTGATCTCAAATTACATGTATCAAAATATAATATATATACTTATCACTTTATTGGTTCATGTCAAATCGCCTAGCTCTAAGATAATACACACGTTGGTCTCCAGCACCTTAAGAGTGGTGCCATGAAAAAGAAACAACTACATGTCATCATCATCATCAGCAGCAATAATAACAACAACGTGAGTGAGCGCTTGCTATTGTGCAAGATTTTCAAGATAATTACTTACTGTTTACCTACTGATCTGTTTTAATAACACTCTCTAGAATAGTACTAGCAGAATGTCTTCCAGCAGAGTTAGTTGCTGTTGCGAGTGTGATGCCTACTTGGGGCGGAATCCATGCTCTGATCACACGTGCACAAGCTCCACTAATGCGAGTAGGTTTCCTTCCAGTCATTCAACACCCTGTAACTGAATATGCTACTGAGAGGAAATCCCTCACTAACATCCAGTGTTAGGCTGTTAAACCCAAACATACAAACAAACACAAGGTCCAGGTGGTCATGTTATTATGGTTAGTTCTGGTGATGAAGCAATTGTAGCTGAATTTGATCTGTTGTACCAATGAAATCCTCTCTATTCACAACTCGTCCGGCAGCTGACCATTGTTAGAGTTATGGACCACTTAGAGACGACAGTGCAGCATGAGCTTAATGGTCACAAGGGTCTAATCTTCGACAGGAATGTTGTGAGGTTGTTAGATTTTGTTCAGACACGAAGCAACCCATTCTCCATTATGGTCCCACATGTGCCGCTATACAACCTTGTGCTGTTGTTGACAAACTCAAGGTGAGGATCCTTGAGGCCATGGAGCATGGAGAGAAGGCATACAAAGTTATGTGACAAAAGCGATATACAGAGAAGGTAAAGAAGAGTGTCACACTCTCCAAAATCAGTCTTCTTGCATTCAATTCCAAGTGTGACGACTAATCACCACCTCCAGACAATAGTCACATCGAAGGACAATTCCATGGTAGGAAGAGACATAGAAATCGCAGCCATGCGAGGCATGTCACAAAAGGAAATCTACTCTCATGATCTCATTCAGACAAGTCCGCTATTTGATGGTGACATTACCACTAAGTCAAGTCAGATAAGTCACAATTAGTAGCTCAGCTGGAGAAAAAAACGTAGATATAACTATCACTTAAACCAGACTTCTTCTCTTGACACACATGTTTTGGTAGATTTCATGTCAAAACCCGACAGTTAACCAATATGCAGACGTTTGAAACTTTTGGTAGGGCTATCGCTCAGATTGTTCAAGAGTAGTTCCGAGACAGTCCCGATTTCTCAGCAAATGGAGAAGCTTTGATCATCCAGCCATAACAAGCAGAGGCTTCAATTATTGGCCAGGGACATAGCCATCTGGGAATTAAGTATGGGTGTGCTCAGTGGTATGGTTGTGAATGATGGGATTATGTCTGCTGGGAAAAAGCATGATGCCGGTTGTCCTATGATTAAAGTACCAGAGTTGAACAGCTACCATAGTTCTTCTTCTTCTTCGCTATGTATCTCACTTGCTCCAGATTGGCGTATTGGAAGTATGGATACAGTTTGGCACTCACTGGGCGTGCAAAGCGAATGATTCCCCCAAATATTTCATGACAAACTAGGGCAAGCATTCTGCCATGTCGTCATCAAAGCCCATATAATAACTTGTGATGACAGTCTAAGCAAGATGGGAACCAAACATGCAGCTCTGGTCTTCAGTGCAGTTGGCTACCTCTTCGAGCTTGGAGACATGAAACTTGCAGTAAAGTATCTGGTCCGTGTATGGGCAAGCGCTCGCAGTAAGACTACAATGTGTACCTTTGACCGACTGCGAGTTGCCACCAACCTCAAGCATAATCAGGGGTCATATTGGAAGAGCCTTATTCGTTATACGGAATGCAGTTACTCTTCTCACTGCCAGTCGCATTGTTGATCCACTCGACTATGGCCGGGTGAAGGAAGATGGCAGTCTGTTGCCCCAAAAATGCCTAAGACCCATCTCACCAGAAACATTGAACCAGTGTGGTTGCCATGTTAAATGCAAAACCAATAGATGCTCATGCAAGAAACGCCATGTTCCGTGTGTTATATTTTGTCACAAGAAGGTAAATGGTCCTAAATGTGAGAATATAAAATGAAAGCCGACTGATTAATATGAAGTGTTTTGCGAGTGTTGGTAGGGATTGCCCTGTAACCCATGTGTAACATATCTAACCTACCGTTCAATGTTAAACCCATGCAAAATGCAAACTAACAAACCAAACATGACTTAATAAAAGAACAGTAGGGTCGGTAGACATTGCCCTGTCACCTGCATGTAAGCTGTATTTAGCTTACTGGTCAATGTAAAACATATGCAAAATGTATTCTACTGACCAATTATGCCTTTATCTAATTTGTGCAGGTTAGGTTGGATGGCCACGTCGGACTATGAATGTCACCCACATGTAAAACAATAGTTTCATATGCTGTCCACATGAAATGTATATGCATTATTAACTGTAAATTTGAAAAGAGATGCATCGACACTGGCTACAGGTAATATAGGTAATTAAAGTCCATTGGGCGACCAGGTATGCATGCATATGATATTAATCTCATGGTTGGATTTCAAGTTAGTCACACGTTCTGACAATTTCATACCGGAGCTCCGTCGTCCTCTGTTACCGTAAGTGGTAAGAGATATTCTAGTTGTACTGTAAACATTGTATTGCATTGTAAAGAATGTATGATCCCTCCCCTCCCAAATATGATTGTGTTACATCACTGGTGCACATTCGCAAATATGCTGAAAATAAAAGTTGTCGAAATCAACACACTGTTCACCTCAGTGTTATTACTTTACCTTTGCTTATTCATCTTGTATTATAAAAGGTTCAGTACTTTAATGTGTATTAGTGAGGTGATAATATAGCACAATATTATTCATAAATGCAAGTTTGACTTGATTCCGACAACATGTATAAACACTGTAAAGCAACAAACCAAGTTGCCATGTCATTTGAATCAGACATTGACCAACACGATTTTATATTTCGGCCATTTTTAAATTCATATAGCTGTGCTATCCAAGTCCTTGCAGTTTCTTGCTGATGTTCTAATAACAATCATTAACATGAAGACATAGGCACCAAAATTAAGCCTCCATGTGTATAAAATAGCGTAATTTGGACAAAAACAGCATTTTATTAGCGGCCATTTTGATTTGCAAGTTGGTTTTCTCTACCAAAGCATCTACCATTAGCAATAAGGTGCTCCTATTGTACCGTGAACCTATACATATAGGTATATGCATCATGTATATACTTTTAGGTGACTCACTGACCAGGATAGGAGTAAAAGTACTTTTTGATGGTGGCCATTTTGAACAAGAATTCCGCCACGGAAGCGGTATCGCACATGCCGAGCCATTTGACCGTGTTGTGAAAAAACAATAACTTTTAACGCATTTGCCTTACAAAAAAAGCGGACGATGACGAAAAAAGCGCCTACTATAGTCGCGCCTACAAAAATGGCCGCCATGCATTGTCACCGCAAAATCCAAACTATCACCTGTGAACAATTTGGTGGGAATGGAACATGGAACTGATTTCAGTTGTCAGAAATTTTGCCTCTCTGATTGTAAGCGGGGGTTTAGACCAGAGCCTATTTCATCAACATTGCAAAGTATACTTTACTGGCAAAGTATACTTTGAGGGAGTAATCATTTATTTTTCCTGAAATGCATTATTTCATATAGAACTAACAAATGCATATATTTCATGATTAAAAGTATGCAGAATTATTATACTGAATTTATTACATTATCACAGCCAAATTGGCTGTGATAATGTAATAAATTCAGTATAATAACAAGAAACGAGGCAAAGCCACGAAGGCCAGGTTTTTTCCAAGCATAGACACTTGGATAACATAATTATACCCACTTTTTGTAGACTAGATGGCCGTGGCCTGCATGTCGCGCTTGGGGCGAGGCATGGACACTAAAAAAATAGATATAGTAGATGGAAAAACTTTAACCACAAAAAACTTTAACCGGGACACACGGACGAACGGAACGGACGTATGCCAAAAATGCGACGATATCGCGCTTTCCGCAAGCAGGTGCGACAATGATGATAAACACCCATGTGAAGTATCAAGGTATTGGGGTGTAAGCAGTTGCAGAGAATATAGTACACGAATAACTTTAACAAAAAAATTCAAAAGTAATTTGACCTTGACATTGGGACAGGATCGCGCTTTCCGCAAGCAGGTGCGACAATGATGAAATAAACACGCATTGTGAAGTATCAAGGTATTGGGTGAAGCAGTTGCAGAGATAGTACACCGAAAAAACTTTAACAAAAAAATTCAAAGTAATTTTTGACCTTGACATTGGGCACAGGATCGCGCTGTTTCCGCAAGCAGGTGCAACAATGATGATAAAACACCCATGTGAAGTATCAAGGTATTGGGAGTGAAGCAGTGCAGAGATATAGTACACGAAAAATAAAAAACTTTAAAAAAAAAATTCAAAGAAATTTGACCTTGACATTGGGCACAGGATCGCGCTTTCCGCAAGCGGTGCAACAATGATGATAAACACCATGTGAAGTATCAAGGTATTGGGTGAAAAGCAGTTGCAGAGATATAGTACACGAAATATACTTTAACAAAAAAAATTCAAAGTAAATTTGACCTTGACTTGGGCACAGGATCGCGCTTTTCCGCAAGCAGGTGCGACAATGATGATAAACCACCCATGTGAATAAAGTATCAAGGTATTGGTGTGAAGCAGTTGCAGAGATATAGTACACGAAAAATACTTTAACAAAAAAATTCAAAGTAATTTGGGACCTTGACATTGGGCACAGGATCGCGCTTTCCGCAAGCAGGTGCGACAATGATGATTAAAGACCCATGTGAAGTATCAAGGTATTGGGTGTGAAGCAGTTTGCAGAGATATAGTACACGAAAAAAACTTTTAACAAAAAAAATTCAAAGTAATTTGACCTTGACATTGGGCACAGGGGGCCGCACGGTGGGGGTTAGAATAAAAATATGGATGACGATAAACCCTCCCATGTGAAGTTTCAAGGTAATGGGCGAAAACGAAAAAAAACAGTTGCAGAGATATTGTATAACGAAAAAGTTTTAACAAAAAACTTTAAACCAGCGTACATTAAAAAAGTTAACGTTGAAATGTAGGTGAAGGTAAAAAATGGTCACATGTTGGATAGTTGTATGTGGTAGGCACCCCTTGGTTATCAAAGCTGTGAAAGTTTGGTGGTCCTAGGTGGTTACAGTACCAAAGAAATGGACTTAAACACGAAAATTAACATTGAAAATGCGAAAACTTAACATTGAAAAAATGGCTAAGTCGATTTGCGCGGAAAAAAAATAATGGGTAGTTAAAAAAAAAAGTAACATGTTGGATAGTGATATGTGGTGGGACCCTTGATTATGAAGCTGTGAAAGTCGTTTTGGTGGGTCCTAGGTGGTACAGTAACAAAGAGAAATGGACTCAACACGAAAACTTAACATTGATTGTGGACGCCGCCCGCCCGCGCCCGCCCGCCGCCCGCCCACCCGGCTTTCGCCAATCCAATAGCCTGGATTTTTTTCTCAAAAAACCTGGCTAAAAATGTTGGAGAACAAAGTACTCACAACAATCTGAAAATACTCATTGATTTTAAATTGTGGAGTAAAATGCTGTAATTAATTTGAAAATGTGAGCTGCAGTGTTTGATTTTTTGCAGCTCAAATAAATGAATTTTCAATTTTACTGTTTTGCTCATTTATTCCCTATGTTATAATATCACAAGAACGAAACATGCAGTAAATTCAATAAATGTATTGCAAAAAAAAATGCAATGAATTTGAAATCAGAGGGTATAATACTCTTTAGATACAAAACTTAACTGGAGCTCTGATATAGCCAGTTGCCAGTAGTAACTACATGTAGTTAGCGGATACAAGCCACTGACCTGTTCACTTTTCATCATGTCCTCAACTTCACTGGTACCTAGCCTAGTCCGCTCTTCTGTTATCTTACCCAGTTCAAACTGACCTGAGAAAAAAAACACATATATGTGGCTGTGAGTGGAGAAATGGAGCTTATGGATTGCAACCATTGTAGATCCAGTTCAGTCTGATCAGGATCTGCACTGTTCGCCATTCCATCAATGAAACACTCGCCAAGCTTCTAACAAGCAATATGGATTGTTATCTGGCTACAGAAATGTGCTATTTGATCCATAAAAGGGGGGAACCAAAAATTGTCATTTGCTGTTATGTCATATTTTCTCTTTTTTTCTCAAGAAAAACATTGTTTGACAGCACTTTAGAATCATTTCCAATGGAAATGATTCTAAACTGCTGCCAAACCATGTTTTTCTTGAGATAAGTTGAAATTGAAAAATAAACAGCAAACAAGAACATTTAATTCAGCATTGTAAGGGTTAAATGTGGCTTTATGAGTGATATTTCAGGCCCGTGGCCAGGGGGGGGGGGGCCAGGGGGGGGGGGGGGGGGGGGGGGGGGGGGGGGGTCAGAGCGGTCGTCGACCCCCACCCCCCCATGCCCTCGAGGTACACTTTCTTAGCATCGAGGTCCACTTTTTTAGACCCCCCTATATACCTCAGGCCATTTGGGCCTTCGAAACAACCCCCCCTTCAAACAGGTCTGGCTACGGGCCTGTATTTGATCAGGGGCTCCACAGGAAAAATTCATGTGCTGGCTGATAAATAGAGTTTATTCAACTACCATTTTGAAATCCTGGATTTATTTCCCCCCGAGACATCTGGAAATCTGATAAAAGCAACGATTGTGGAGAACGAGTTTCTTTGACGGATTTACAGATGTCTCGGGGAAATAAATCCAGTATCTCAAAATGGTAGTGGAATAAATTGTATATTAGATACCCTTAGGAAAATGTAAAATTTCCTCTTACATCATCAAAATTGACAATATCGGTACTGTGATAACCTGTTCCATTGAAACAGCTGATGTACGCATACATGTAAATAATCCGTGGCCACAGTACACATCGCATGATGCAGGTGCCCCATCATCTGCATCAATTTCAAAAAGGCGGACAATCTCAAACTTTTGATTTCATTTTCAGTAATATGTACTGTTTCAATGGTAGTTAAGTGTGATTACTTGGAGGTGCAAGCGATTAATATGGAAAGTATTCGACAGTGTGAATGATTTTTCTTGCTACTCGTTTACACACAGATAAAATGTAGTGAACCAGTGTGACCGTTGCGAATTGGTCTGGTCTGGTGAGTAATGGCATGTTCTAGTAACGTCATGAGACACATGCATTACGTAGGTGTTGGCCTGGCTCCAGAAGGCGCATTCTCTACAACCATGGTCAAACAGCACGCGCTGTACTTTTGAACACGGCTGTGAGCGATGTCGAACAACAACAGCAGGGATTCCGCTGGCGATCGCCACTTTCGCAGTTGGCGATAAAAATAAATAATTGGCGATAAAAAATTACAATTTTCGAAAAAAAAATAATATATTTTTTTATTTTCGCCAGCGGAATCCCTGCAACAGTCATGTAACAATATAATATCACTTGGCACTGTGACTGTCCTGATAACTGGAGCCATATTACAGCCATGTCATCCACAGGTGATATGTGGCTTTGACAAAATGGGGGATTTTGTGATCAGTGTAGATCCAGATCAGCCTGTGCATATGCAGTCTGATCCAAATCTGCACTGTTAACCATTTGATCAATGAAACGCATGTCATGCTTCTAACAAGAAATATAGATTGTTATCAGGCTACAGCCTCAGGAGTGTGCTATTTGATCAGGAACTACACCGGTCATAAATTCCAAAAGCCCCCTTTCTCCAGTCACAGCCATATATGCTGATAGGTTTAGTTCAAAAGTTATACATACCTTTCAGCATCGCCAATTTCCTGTGCAGCTTCCTGATATAGGTAAGAGCCTTGCTACCGTTCTCTGCCGTGTAGCACTCCTACAAATAACAACACATTATCATGTGTACAAATGTATACCAACAAATGGTACATTGTATACAGCCTCATCAACTTCTGCATTTGCTCAAACTCTGAACAATATTTTAGGGGGTAAAATACTCTTTAAGGCTTAACTGGAGCTCTGACTACGAAACCCAGAAAACTCCAGTACTAACGTAAAATGCTTTACCATTAGACAATCATATAGTGTATCAGGGCTCCAGATAAGGAAATTTCAATTGATGGATTTACATTTATTGAGCATAGGCTGCATATGCAGCCTATGCTCAATAAATGTAAATTCATTAATTGTTTACAAGAAAACATTGTTAATGCGACATTTACAGACTATCATAATTTTACACTTACAAACATTTTAGTCGTAAGGAGTTAAGTGAAACGGCCCCCAGATAAGGAATTAGTAATTGAGTATTGTCACTCCATCTGAAGCAATTGGGTATTTCAAAATTTTAATTGGGTAAAATAAAATCACACTACCGTTTACACATCAACATACAGCAATTATTGAATACTTTGCTTCAAAATGAAAACATGTATTGGCATTTCATTAGAATTGCCTTGGAGACAATTCTAATGAAATACCAAGATGTGTTTTCATGGAAAATAAGCAAAATATGCTATATTTGTGGTCTGTTTATTGTTTTCTGCAACATGATAAAGGTAACACACATTTTGATTTTTGATACTCGCTACTTCTGATTTAAATTGGGTATTTAAGCAAATACGCAGCTTATCTGGAGCTCTGGTGTATCACTCAATGTAACTGTGACTGGAGAAATGGCGCTTATGGTATTTGTTGCAGACCAAGGGGCCGCCGTTTCACTAAACTTCGTACAACAAAAATATCTGTAAGTGCAAAACAATGATAGTCTGTACATTTCACATTAAAATGTTTTCTTTTAAACAATTATTGGATTTACATTTATTGAGTTAATAAATGCAAATCCATCAATTGAAATTTCCAGACCATCCTAAATTTGCACTTACAAACAGATTAGTCGTACAAAGTTTAGCGAAACGGCTCCCAGCACCATATACTTTAGTGCACACCTGCAGACTAACACTATAAGTTATTGCCGTATATCGCCTTGGGTGAACATACCTCCAGACGGGCAATATTACACCATATAGCCCATGTAGAATCACAATAACGTATTTGTCATACCGCAGATCCTGTATTTGGCCGTATAAACATATCTCTTCTTTTGATCTTTGCGTTTTTTTTCAGGAAGAAAAATAATCCGAGATTCGATTTTCTACCGTCAGTCTTAATATAAAGGCGTAAATGAACATTTCGTTTTTTTATTAAACGAAAACAAACTAAATATGGAGTAAGAAATCAATCAAAAACGACATTATGACAGTTTTTTTATATCATGTAATTTAATTTATATTCCACTGCTCTATCGATCTGCTCTCCCTTTGGCGCCTCTAGAATAATGCGACTGGTTCCCAAACATTCGCTGTCATTGCAACGCCGCGTTTCGTGCGTGGAACCCATAGTTTGTGACCTAAATATAGCCGTGTCACGAAGTAAAGTGTGTTGAGATTTGAAAAGCAATTTTCGTTATTTTGGCTATTTTTTCGCTCATATTTTGATGAGCGAAGAATATTTATGGGAAAAGAAACAATAAAGACTGGTTTTGAGTGTACAATTTGTTACTTTTATTGATCAATTCGGGGTTTTATTGTGTTTAGTGAGGAATACAATTCGCAATTGCTAGACGCTTTCAAAATGTGTCTTCATTGGACGCGAGGCGCCGGAGGGGAATCGCAATTTCTCTATGTCTGACGGCCTTGGCAGGTCATATAATATATATGACCAGGCAAGCTAGCCAATCAAAACTTTAAAGCCAAGAAACTTATCTACGGTTTGACAAAAATTTATATTGCCAACTTTACAGGTGCTTCATACATTTAATGGCAAACAGTGTAGATATGTCATGTGTTAATTTAATAAATATCAATCATATGCACAAATTACGTTTGTAATTCTTTCTCAGAAATTATCTTGATTGCAAGTTTTGGGGAAATTGCCTTTCTTGTGAATGGCAGAGGACAAATATATTTCACTTGTCATAGAAGAGCACAACAGTGAACAGGCACAGGGCTCCAGATAAGGAATTAGTAATTGAGTATTGTCACTCCATCATTTCTGAAGCAACTGGGTATTTAAACAATTTAATTGGGTAAAATAAAATACAATCAAACTTCTGTTTACACAGACAGTAATTATTGAATAGTTTGCTTCTAAATGAAAACAAGTCTTGGCATATCATTAGAATTGTCTCCTTGGAGACAATTCTAATGAAATACGAAGATGTGTTTTCAAGAAAAATATGCTATATTTGTAGTCTGTTTATTATAGCACAAATATTTCATTGCTTTCTGATACTCACTACTTCTGATTTCAATTGGGTTTTTGGCAATTTTAATTGGGTATGCACCTTATCTGGAGTTCTCTGTCGCTACTAGGTCTTATTGTTGGTAAATTTTGGATGGCGTAGATTTTTCAATATGTTTTATATTTGAAAATTCTTACCTTCTTATCTTTAGTATGTTCACAAAAGTTTTCCTTGAGTTCTGAAACACAATATGGTAATAAAATATAATTAATATATAGATGATTTTGCATGTCATTGCGTGCCGATTTAATATGATATTTATTAAACAAGTTCAGTGATTTCATAAGAAACAAGCCTATGCCAAGTTTTACATGAAATCAGTTAACAAGGTGCATACATGTACTCGCACACTATCAGGAGCACCGACTAAATTTCACATTCTAATAATTCCAATTCCAACATATAGTGATGCGTAACTGCACATTGGCTGATGCACCTAACTAGCCAAAATGACAGAATTGCATTACAGCATCCTGAGACTACGAAGCGCAGATGTGACAAAAGCTAGCGGAAAATTAGCATAAGGATCAACAACAGCAGAACCAAAATGAGACAATCACAATGGCCATACATCAAAATGGCCATAGCTGCGAACAGTAACACTTGCAATCTACTCCCGTACTAGTTGCGAACGGTAACTCTTGCAACTACTCCCATACCGTCCATAGCTAGTTACAATTCCACTCATAGGATTCCTCTGCAGAATAGCAAATAAGATCTGATTCACACGTAATTTAGATATTTTCCATCTGAAAAAAATATAAGTATTGTAAAAGTAATACAAACTAATAATTCTGAAACAATATTTACCATTGCAGCAGGTTTAGAAAATTTGTTGGCCTTTACAGAAAATGGACCCCATCATAACTTTTACATGTTAAATTTGGCAGCCACTGACTGGATCACTTGTTGATTCGAGCTTAAATTTACATTATCAGGTCATCTACATATGTAAATTTATGTTATACGTTGTATAAGGGGTATGACTAAAATAAGAAAAGGGCCCTTTTCTGTCCTTTTCTAAGAAAAGGACAGAAAAGGACTTCGTGCCTAAGAAAAGGGCCTATAAAAACCACATTAATGGTTCAAATGAGTGTAAAACAATGTTTATATATGTATAACGATATTTTATTGAGGTACCCATAAAATAAAACCCATATCATGAAGAATAAAGATGTTGTGCCATTTGAAGTAATCTCGACTCAAAACGTGTATTGAACTATATAAAATGGCGGACAGAAAAGGACTTCGTGTCTAAGAAAAGGGCCTATAAAAACCACATTAATGGTTCAAATGAGTGTAAAACAATGTTTATATATGTATAACGATATTTTATTGAGGTACCCATAAAATAAAACCAATAACTTGTAGAAGAAAGATGTTGTGCCATTTGAAGTAATCTCGACTCGAACCGTGTATTGAAATATTTAAAATGGCGGACAGAAAAGGACTTCGTGTCTAAGAAAAGGGCCTATAAAAACCACATTAAAGGTTCAAATGAGAGTAAAACAATTTTTTATATGTGTAATGATATTATATTGATGTACCAATAAAAATCCAGGGTACGTGCGGAATTATATTCCGATTCCACATGTACTCTGAAATTTATATTTCAGACAGAAAAGGATGTCTGTCTTAAGAAAAGGGCCTATATAAACTCTGTGTAGAGGTCTATTCCAACTCGCTGGCCCGGCCTTAAATAACCTTAGCTGTTGATAGGCTGTTAAACACCAATAATCATTTGGAAACCAATGTAGTACTATAAGAAATGGACTGAAAAACTTACATAAAAGGACTTGTGTGATAAGAAAAGGCCCTATATAAACTCTGTTTGGAGGTTTATTCCAACCCGCTGGCCCGGCCTTAAATAGGCTGTTAAACACCAATAATCATTTGGAAAACAATGTATTGCTATAAGATATTGCTATATAATGCACCGTTGGCACTAATTTGAAGCTTTAATGTTGTTTTTATAGGCCCTTTTCTTAGGCACAAAGTCCTTTTCTGTCCGCCATTTTAAATATTTCAATAGACAATACACGGTTTCAGTAGAGATTGCTTCAAATGGCCCAACATCTTTATTCTTCATGATATGGGTTTTATTTTATGGGTACCTCAATAAAATATCGTTACACATATATAAACATTGTTTTACACTCATTTGAACCGTTAGTGTGGTTTTTATAGGCCCTTTTCTTAGACACGAGGTACATTTATGTCCGCCATTTTGTATAGTTCAATACACGTTTTGAGTCGAGATTACTTCAAATGGCACAACAGCTTTATTCTTCATATTGGTTTTATTTTATGGGTACCTCAATAAAATATCGTCATACATATATAAACATTGTTTTACAGTCATTTGAACCGTTAATGTGGTTTTTATAGGCCCTTTTCTTAGGCACGAAGTCCTTTTCTGTCCTTTTCTTAGAAAAGGACAGAAAAGGGCCCCTTTTCTTATTTTAGTCATACCGTTATATAAGTACTTGAATATGTTATTTTCATAATTATTAACGCTCATTTCAGTTAAAAAATATAGAATATCTTTCACAATTAACTGCTAAACTGCGAATCAGATCCGATTCAATAGTCTGCAGAGGAATCCTAGGAGTGGAATCGTAACTGTAGACGGTACGGGAGTAGATTGCAAGAGTTACTCAACTTACTGTCATTTCAGCTATTTCTGTGCATCGGCTAATACGCAATTCACGTCAAATTTAGCCATGCGTACGGCATAATATACTATGTGGATTTTGGAATAAACAAGCTGATTAATTGCTACACAGTGGCACAATTTTATCACATTCCGATAGTTTGGTAAAATGTTATTCCGAATATAGTCAAAATGTGTAAAATCCTCAGACCGGCCTGCTGATGGAATAGCTGTCTTATTTACTAAATTAACTGTTAAACGAAGAAACTAACCTGCCATGATGTCACTGGATAGTTCTGCTTCAAGTTTAATACCAATTTTGCTATGCTGATCCAGTATGCTGCTCGCCATTTTGTATACACTACCAGATGTGTAGCATTAGCCGAAACAAATGTGACGTTGCAAACACGCATGTGATGTCATACATCACACAATTTACGTCACTTACTGACGTCAGAACATTTTACCTGCAAATACGTCTTTGAACTGCGTTGAATATTCAGGAAAGTTTGACTGAATATGGAGATAATAATGCCATATAAATTTGTTTGGAAAGCCTTAGGTGCGCAGAATTAGCCAACACCATTGTACCGTCGCAACTACTCCCGTACCGTCCGTCTATGGACGGTACCGGAGTAGATTGCAAGAGCTACTGTTCGCAACTATTGAACTAAACTGGTCAGTAAGGTAATATCTCGATTCGCCACAATCACGATTCGCCACAGAGTAAACACGATTCGCCACAGTTAAAACACGATTCGCCACACGATTCGCCACAGTTTAAACACGATTCGCCACAGTATAATTTTCAAATATAATATCTTGATTGCAATTAATTTTTCGGGAATAGTTATGTTTTATTAGGTTATTCCTTACAAGAATCAACAAATTTTACACCTTACTTTTAAAATTAGTCAATTATGGCTACTGCGGCAATCAGTCTTTGATAACAATTAATTGGTGGTCATTGGTCATCACCATTAATTCACGTTCATTATTTGTTTGTGTTTGTGCTAATCGCCGAGAAATGTCTTTAATCAGATACAAATTGGTTTGGTGCCGTTAATCAAATGATCAATTTAATGAGACTGGTTAACACATTTAATCGTTTGATTGTAATTAATGAAATGATTGAGCAATATATGACACGTAGCTGTTTAATATAAATACGTGGATGTTCAAAGTTATATATCATATTCAAAATGCATCTAAAAGTGACTAGGTCAAGATGCCGGCTCCTCCGTGTATCTTCTGTTTGAGAAGAATCTATAAGAATTCTCGAGCTGTGACATGCGACAACTGCCAGAGATGGCATCACATAAAATGCGGAAACACAGGTAAATTAATGCACTAAAATAGCGTGAATGTCAAGTCATATTCTTCATAGTACTAGTCTGCAAACAATTTTGATAGCATGTTTTATAAACATATTTAGCAAAATATATTCTGGAAATATTGGAAAGTCATATTCTTCATAATACTATTATTTTACACTTTTTTTTCAATAAAATAAATTGTGTTATATATTTTCCTCAGGTATCTCTGTCCAGGAATATGAAGACGCCGTCAATGAGTGAGTGAGTGAGTGAATAGGGTTTAACGTCCGCTTTTCTGACATAGAGGTACAAGCCTCAGGGAGTCTACACGCAGACGGGTCAACGGGGTCGTGTCCCGTATCCACCTGTCCGAGGGGGTAAATCCCAACTTCAGAACTCAATATTTACAATCAAAATATATATTCAGTCCTGAAATTAGAACAACCTGATCTGGTGCCAGGCCCTCGCCACACCAGCATCATTTATCCCATCCCCTAAAAGTAATAGGATTAGCGCTAATCTTACTTTTATATATGGGGCATAGCCCGACTCAACTCTCACATACAAGAAAGCCAAAAATGTACATGAGGGCCAAATCCGGTATAGTGGGTTCCGGAAAGTATGAACCCAATCGTTAAGCCAGTTTAGTCGCCTTTTACGACGAGCAATGGCTACTGCAGCACTATTCTCAGGATCAGTTGATCCCGCCCCGGTGCCTGCACGGGGCTGCCGTCAATGAACGTCGTGACCTACAGTTCACCTGTCTGGGGTGTCGACCGGAAGAACCAGTACCGATGGATACGGACGCCGACGACCATTCGGTGGAGCAAGACCCCACACTCGACTACAGTGACCTGGCGCTACCAGTTACAGAATCTACTAGAATTTCATTTGCCTCCGCTATCCTACAAGACGAAACAGAAGACGACATCTCCGACATCTCTGTCGACGAATTACATACATTCAACGCGCCCAGTCCACAACGGCTAGAAGAATCGATCCTAGACACTTCCGTCAACAACACATCTACATTTGACGTTTCGCGACACAGTCTGCAACGGCCGGAAGAAACGACTGTAGACACTTCCGTCGACAACACACTTACATTTGACGTTTCGCGACCGGAACGATCCATGGTAGTGGAAGAACCAGAAACATCTCTAGCAGACGAAACTGTGACGGACGTTCCACCTAGCGCAGCCGTAACATATGAAATAATCGAGAAAGGGACGGAACGTGGTAAACCCAAACTTGTGTCGTCGGATGGGTACGCCTATGTCATCAACAGGAAGTTTCCCTCCGGCACTGTGGACTGGCGCTGTAGTGTAAGACGGAAAGACCTCGTCTGTTCGGCTACTGTTAAGCAGACAGGGGAATCCTTCAATCCATCCAGTCGTGAACACAGCCATACAGCTAAACCGGGGCTGATAGTGTCAGTTCATGTAAAACAAGAATACCGTGGAATCAAATGTCTCGCCTTGTCCCGCCGCCTTGACCTCGAGCCTGGGCCAGAAAGCAATTTTCACTGGCCCGAACATATTATACAATTATTGACTAGTGAGCCATAGAATATCAGATTATATTCTATGGCTCACTAGTCAATAATTGTTTTAATATATGATACTAGTCGGTATATAGCACTTACAGCATTATGCTACTAGACAACAAGAAACGAGGCAAAGCCACGAAGGCCAGGTTTTTTCCAAGCATAGACACTTGGATAACATAATTATACCCACTTTTTGTAGACTAGATGGCCGTGGCCTGCATGTCGCGCCTTGGGGCGAGGCATGGACACTAACAAAAATAGATATAGTAGATGGAAAAACTTTAACAAAAAAACTTTAACCAGACACACGGACGGACGTATGCCAAAATTCTGACGATATCGCGCTTTCCGCAAGCAGGTGTGACAATGATGATAAACACCCATGTGAAGAATCAAGGTATTGGGTGAAGCAGTGTTTGCAGAGATATAGTACACGAAAAAACTTTAACAACAAAATTCAAAGTAACTTGACCTTGACATTGGGCACAGGATCGCGCTTTCCGCAAGCAGGTGCGACAATGATGATAAACACCCATGTGAAGTATCAAGGTATTGGGTGAAGCAGTTGCAGAGATATAGTACACGAAAAAACTTTAACAACAAAATTCAAAGTAATTTGACCTTGACATTGGGCACAGGATCGCGCTTTCCGCAAGCAGGTGCGACAATGATGATAAACACCATGTGAGTATCAAGGTATTGGGTGAAGCAGTTGCAGAGATCTAGTACACGAAAAAACTTTAACAAAAAAATTCAAAGTAATTTGACTTGACATTGGGCACAGGATCGCGCTTTCCGCAAGCAGGTGCGACAATGATGATAAACACCCATGTGAAGTATCAAGGTATGGGTGAAGCAGTTGCAGAGATAGTACGAAAAAACTTTAACAAAAAAATTCAAAGTAATTTGACCTTGACATTGGGCACAGGATCTCGCGCTTTCCGCAAGCAGGTGCGAAATGATGATGATAAACACTCATGTGAAGTATCAAGGTATTGGGTGAAGCAGTGCAGAGATATAGTACACGAAAAAACTTTAACAAAAAAATTCAAAGTAATTTGACCTTGGACATTGGCACAGGATCGCGCTTTCCGCAAGCAGGTGCGACAATGTATGATAAACACCCATGTGAAGTATCTAGGTATTGGGTGAAAGCAGTTGCAGAGATATAGTACAACGAAAAAACATTTAACAAAAAAATTCAAAGCAATTTGACCTTGACATTGGGCACAGGGGCCGCACGGTTGGGGGTTAGAATGAAAATATGGATGATGATAAACACCCATGTGAAGTTTCAAGGTAATGGGCGAAGCAGTTGCAAGAGATTTATAGTATAACGAAAAAGGTTTTAAACCAAAAAACTCTAACCAGACGTACGTTAAAAGTTAACGTTGAAAATGGCTAAGTCAATTACGTAGAAATAATAGGTGAAGGTAAAAAAATGGTCACATGTTGGATAGTTGTATGTGGTAGGCACCCCTTGGTTATGAAGCTGTGAAAGTTTGGTGGTCCTAGGTGGTACAGTACCAAAGAAATGGACTTAAACACGAAAACTTAACATTGTAAACGCGAAAACTTAACATTGTAAATGGCCAAGTCGACTACGCGGAAAAAATGGGTCAAGTTAAAAAAAAAGTAACATGTTGGATAGTGATATGTGGTGGGCACCCCTTGATTATGAAGCTGCGAAAGTTTGGTGGTCCTAGGTGGTACAGTAACAAAGAAATGGACTCAAACACGAAAACTTAACATTGATTGTGGACGCCGCCAGCGCCCGCCCGGCTTTCGCCAATCCAATAGCCTGGATTTTTTTTCAAAAAACCTGGCTAAAAATTAACAAAAAAATAATGCTCGCTACTGGAGCCCAGAATTGTTATAATAGTCCTATATGTATCTACATATCATATCTGCACAGGTCCACATATTGCCACAATATTGTCAACACAGTTTACGGAAATGTAATACCCAGGTATAATAATGTACCTGTATAAATTAGCTGTAATAATTTAGCTGGATATTTAGTGGTCAAGCTGGAAATTTGCACATGCTTGCACGTGCAGAAGTGTTCAACTGGAGAAGGCTATTGTTCTCTCTACAGGTAAGGTGTACAGAGCGCACGAGAAAACGGGTCTTCATGCATTAATGTTCAGTTTGTAGCATAGAAAGAAATAGAGTTTGAGCTTGACCCTGGAGCCCGGATTTTTTTTTAATAGTCCTATATTCATCTACATATCATAGTAAAGGTATGTATAAAGTTTGATGACTGTAGCTGATAAGGTGTTGAAGTAATGACCGTAACACGAAAACTTAACATTGAATGATGACGACGACGCCGACGACTCCGGAAAAGCAAAACCTATGTCTCGCTTTCCGCTTCGCGGGCGAGACGAAAACTGGTGAAAAAGCAAGCGTCTACCGACATCTTCGAAACATCCCCAGTCATAATAAGGAACGTCACAGACACCCTCCAGGACGCCAGTCAACCAGAGGCATCCCGACCAACAGTTCATGCGCTCCATCAGATAGCCAGTCGCGCACGTATAGGTCTCCGCCCTGACGATCCGACAGATCTTGATTATGAGATCGACAAGGACTATCTCACACGCACGATTGGGGAGCCGTTCCATCGCGCAACTGTCAGGGTGAAGGAACGTACACACACCATCCTAGCGACGGACGCCCAGCTTCACCCACTCTCCAAGGCCAAGACATGGTATATCGATGGTACCTTCAAAGTCGTCAAAGCCCCCTTCTATCAACTCCTGTCAATACACGCCTTCATCAAGTCCGGCGACAACATGAAGCAGGTCCAACTCTGCTTTGTGATAATGTCCGGGAAAAAGCGCCGTGACTACAAAAAGGTAATGTATTTCAAGGTGCTATATGTCTGCATTATTCTCTACTTCTACACGAGCGGTGCGTGGATACGTTCATTGTCGACTTCGAGGCAGGAATGTGGCAGGGACTGAGGGATGTGCATTCCACTTTGGGCAGGCTCTGTTCCGCAAAGTCCAAGAGCTAGGTATACAGGTAATTATTTCTAATGACCAAATATTATTTATTGCTTTGTCACAAAATGCATGTGTGAACTATTAATATTGTCGAAAGAAAGGAAACAGAAGTTACAACCAATTTCTCTGATGTTAAGTTTTGTGAATAATAAAATCAATTCCTAATAGAAGTTTCATGTATATTGTATGCATATATAGATATTTACAGAGGGTGTACAGTGAACGCGACGACGTATACCGCATACTGAGGAAGACGTTCTCCCTACCCCTTCTCCTAGCTGACGACATCCGACCAGCGTTCGAGCATCTGAAGACGAAGAGCGACACACCACAGACGGACGATTACTTCACCTACATCAACAACACCTGGATGACCAACGACATGTGGCTGGTGGAATCCTGGAGCCAGTACGGACGATCCGTGAGGACGAACAACGACTGCGAGGGGTGGCACAACAAATTAAATCGACGAGCGAGGAAGGGCAATCTACCATTCTACATACTCGTAACCCTGCTGTACAACGAGGCGAAGGAAGTGATGATCCAGACGAAACTAGTGAAGGAGAAGAAGATGAGGCGACACCAGACGAAGAAGATCCAGGGACGACTGTGGAAGCTGTGGGAGCAGTACCGGACGAAGGCCATCTCGAGGAGCGCTCTGTTGGATGCATATGCATCTTTGTATGGACCCGTTTAGTTTGTGATGTGAAAGACTGATAGTTACGACCTTGTGTTACTAGACACTAGACTATATTTATGGTGGTATTAAGTTGTATGTGCTAAAAATGTGATATATCGATGGTCTAGTAAAACTAGGTCGTATTGACCATGCTTCGAATAGCAGTTACGACCTTGTGTTACTAGACACTAGATATATTATTGAGACGAGACTATATTTATGGTGGTATTAAGGTGCGTAATTTGAGGGTAAAAAGTGGTATTAAGTTGTATGTGCTAAAAATGTGCTTTATATTAAATGCATTATTATTAAACTATTATGTATATGTCTATTGTCATTTTCACTCCATGATTAAGGATTAATTTCACAGACCATTCGCCACACTGTTCGCCACGATCCATCTCACAATTTCATTTGAGGTGTTAGTTTGTCTGACAACCGAGTAGAAGACACCTGACGCATCGTTACACAATGATCACAGGTGGTCAACACGTACAGGTGTTAAATAATTGACACACGTATCCTGAATTGAATCGATACATCGGGTTAACAATTGCGGGCAAGGCTCACATTACGTATATAAACGTTATAAAAGCTGATTATTTTTTATTTCATCATGTTTTGTTAATATTTTTATTATTTTTATAGTATACTTTTCATTTTAATTATACTGTGGCGAATCGTGTTTAAACTGTGGCGAATCGTGTTTTAACTGTGGCGAATCATGTTTACTCTGTGGCGAATCGAGATGTGGCGAATCGCGATTGTGGCGAATCGAGAGTAATTCGTCAGTAATAACCAAATTTTACCTTCTTGTGAAGCTGGCTCTCTCCAAAGGAAAACATCTTTTCTGATGCAAATATAGCTAACACCAAGAAAGAGAAAGAATACTGCCAGTACCGCCAATATGGTCTTTGATACAAATTGCTCTTTGCGGTTGAACGAGCTGTCTATATCATTTGTTCTTTTCGGCTTAGGTTTCGCATCACCTTCAACATGATTAGTATACACCCATGAATCATTTGTGGTGTTCTGCAAAGGCATATCATGAATGGAGTCCGTTGATACTGAATTAGCACTGTTTTGTTTGCTTTTCTGTCCTTTTGGGCTATAAATTGATTCTTCATCTTCAAATGTATCATCAAAAGCCAGAGTTGTATTTATCCCTTTTTCCTCGACTTCGAACATACTCTCATCTGCTGTGTCAGGGTCAGTGTCGGAGAATTCGTTTGGATAGATTTCCATCTGCCGAACTCGAGTGAGCCGTTTATTTTTGCTGATCTGCGTTGGCTGCAACGACACTGGTTCTACGTCATCGTTTCGGTTTCGAAGTCTCCGACTTGGGCGTTCAGTGGGTGTATGAACGTGTGCTTTGCGTGGTGACAACGATTTTGGCATTGATTTTGGTGCCTGGATATTGGGTTCAGTGTCATCTTGGCTATCATCACTGAATTCTTGTGGCGCCACAGACTTCCTTGGCTGTCTACCACCGCTTTTAGACCGTTTTACTGGGGGATTTTCTTTTGCTTTAAAGTGGTTTAGTTTCTTTATCAATATGGGTCTCTTTTTATAGTCAATTGGTAGCTTGATTGTTTCCCCAAAGCGTTTTAATTCATTTGCAATTTCCTGATCAGTCAACTTGTCCGCCATTTTGCAAGTGCCATCGGAAATGCGCAGGGAAGGTCTAAAAGACGTAAAGTCAGATCATGTACAAAAATGTAAACTTGTATGGGTAAGAAAACGGCAAGCACGTGCAAACTTGCCAGTGGTAAAAACGGTCTCTATTTAATCATAATGGCCCCCTTTTTAAATTGGTTAAAACGGCCCCTAGTCTAAACGGCCCACTATTAAAGGTCCCGGATGGTTGGACCTTTTTTTTTATATTTCAGCTTATATTTAAGGGTGGGAATTGGCTCGAAGACATTCCATACACGGACATATAACTCCAAAAAGGCCGAATTCATGAAGTGTTATGTGTGCTATTTGTTGGTGCAAGGCGGACATATGTGTATAATTGTGTGCCGAAATTGGTCACTGCCTAGGTCCAATACGGTCCTGTAATTCCGCGCAGTGTCCCGGTGCACGGGAGGCGGGAAGAAGAGAGGATGTACTGGGTAGTACCTGGTACCGGATATGTAAAGCAAAACGGGCCCCAGGTAGAACCAATCCACCCCTGGCGGCACTAGACACACAAGTTGGTGCCATATAGTCGGTAAAAACACGTGCTGTTTTCGTCCACAGAGTTGCCACATCAAGACAGCTCCAAGGACGGCCGGGGCCAGAACCATGCAAGGGCAGGCAGAACATTAATTTCAGCTTGAGCTGACTTGATGTTTTGGTTAGACTTGTTATATATGGCTTACTTTCATAAGAAAGTGAGACATGAACATCTCGGCTCCCCGTGGTATCCACGTACCCCCATGTGTTAACACGTCGCATGTCCCACTGGTGCGAGCTGGCCGCAGTACGAATACACACCAGATCTCACCCATGCGCATAATTAATCCAGAACCCGGTAATAGCCGCGGGATACATCCAGATAGGTAAATCCTCCAGCTTGTCCGCTATATCGACAGCCAGGCAGAGCCACACGGGTGTCACCACAAACCAGTCCGAGTCCTATAAGTAGCAGTCGGATGCATCAAGTAGTCAACTGCCCTACCGTGAGACCAGGCAGATCCACACGGTATCACAATCAAACACCCAGAACACGGAGATATGAATAAAAAGAACAAACAATGCCCTAGCAACTAGTCTAAATTAGCTCAATTCAAGTCGAGAAATCGCCCACCACAAGCCCACCCCAGCCACGACCTACCGTTTCGCAAATCCAAGTAACAATCCAGTGAATAAGAATAGACCTAATGGAAATATAAGTTACTTTCCAACAGTTAAACTGGCCGCCGCCGGTAACCTTAGGATAATTGCCGGCCGGCAAAACACACGACCTGCTCAGTCCAAAGTCGCCGTTCGATGGCTTGGACCGATGGTTTCCTCTTTATATCCCGATCCTGGTCCTTTCGCCCTTGTTCGCACCGGGTCGTTTCGCCCCGGCATATATATAATCTGGGTCGAATATTAACTGATATGCCTTGATATAATTAAATGCAATACAAATATAGATGCGCTGAATATTGTAACACATAGCAATGGTAATGAAATATGTTTGTCTTTGTGACCTGTCGTTTGAAATAATGTTCAGATGGCCATCGGGACACACCAGACTCACTAATATCATATATATATATATATATAACCTACAAAGTACTGGCGCTATGACGATGAATATAGATGCCAGAGCTCGAGATATCCCATGTATTCAAAGATGGTAGATATAATGGACTATAATTATATTGATACATGTCGCATATTGTGCTATGGTGAACATTCAATATGGCCACAACAGATAGAGAGCATATCAATCAAAATCCCCGATGTTTTAAAAATAAACTCTCCTGGTGCTAAATGCCAATGGTCACAAAAAATAATGGGATATATTGGTTGTGTTCAAATATATTAACCCTTTGAACCCGAAAGCCCGCTATATCGGTGTATGCAAACAGTGCATATCCAGATGAGACGGCTCGTAACGAGCCGTCTCATCAGGATCTGAACTGTTTGAAAGTAATTTTCATATTTTTGAGAACAACAAAGACCCCCTTTTTATAAATGGAATAGTCTGAAAATCATTTTGCGATGATTGGATTGGTTGCAAAATTAACATATCGCAGCCCATTCAGTTACTTAGGGGTGAAAAGGTTAATTGCTATGCTGGCTAGAGACTAGAACATGGCAGAAGACCATTATCATACGTGTGTGCGCCATATTCATTCATTGGCGTATTTATAATTCGCCAACCATTACTATGCAATGTTGATGAAATGGGCTACAGATCTTACTGATGCACCTGAAAATGAGCTCAGCATGATCAGTCGGCTCATCTGGGTCTATTGAAATGGTTCATAATGAAATTAATGGCATTTTTTGTATATTTTCTATTTGCAGGTCACAACTAAAAGAAGACGACCAGCTCAGCGTCATGAATATCAATCACCAAAGCAAATCAAACTGGAAAGATCGGATGCAGCGCAGAGTCTACTGCTGTTGACGGATACAAATGAAAGTGATGTGGGTGTCGTGGGCTCCAGCGCACCAGAAGTTCCATCAACTTCACATACCAAGACCATTCCAGACCAGCGACAGCTCTTTATAAGTGTTGGAACCACCTGTAAACCTTCTGTACGTGATCATGAATGTCAAACAGACAATCCACCAACAACTGAAGTAATTAAATTAAGTATACAGAATAAAATCTACTGCATTTCATGACACATACAATGTTGACAGTGTCAAGGATGATGATAAAGCCTTTACATTTTATATTGGATTAAGCTGCACCTGTAAAAAATGCAGCTGCATTTGTGTTATTATGGCATCCGGTGTTTTTATAAACTTGAATGTGTGAGGTTTCCAAAATATCCGGGTGCCATTTTTTTAAACCAAGGTCAAGGTCATTTCAAGGTCATTGAACTTTATGCTTGACGGAAGTCGAAAACTGCCAATATATGAGCCAATAGGTCATGGTCCTTAACTTTGAAATTGGTGTAACTTGCTAAAAAAAAAATCTCATGGATATATTAAAGAATTTACGTAAACTACACTAATATTCAGTATATAATTATCATATTTTCAAGATGGCCGCCAAAATCGTTTTATTTATGATATTTCGGTTGACTTGCTACATATTTGTGTAATGCTAAGCGACTTCACCTATATTCAAAGGTTAATTCTTTCAACTGGAATAATGTTGCAGTTAACATACTCCATTGTCAGAAAACTCAAAATGGCCGCCAAGTAAATGGCAAATCCATAGTAAATTACTTTCATGAACATAGACAATTTTGACACCCACAAAAGTAGGGCAGACAAAGTCTGGACGTCTGTTCTCAACACAGACGACAGTCGCAGAATATACTACACTTACAGAGCTTCAGAATATCCATCTTGAAAATATGACCGCCAGATATGTGAGTTGAAAATCGAATTTTCCGAAAATGTTTAGTGTGTCTATTAGTCGGTTCTTCTGTGTAATTTATACCAGTTTAGGGTCATATGTATACACGACATATTGGTGTATAATTCAGGGTACACGGGCTCCAATTATGCCAAAAAGGTCAATGACCTTGAAATGACATTGAACGTGTCCGAGAAAAATGGCACCCGGATTTTTCGGAAAGCCATACCCCAAATGTATACAAAACCACCACGAAACAAAAATTAACACGCGGTGCCGGAATCTCGACAATTCACCCCAAACTATTCGTTACAAAACGAGATATAAAGTATTCGTGATTTGATTGTACCGGACCAATGTTGGCTCACCCAGATGACCAATCAATCGAACAGTTGCCGATCACGTGACCTTGATAAGCGCACATCAGCTTCATTTGCAAGAAGATACAACCATTAGATACAGGTAATTGGTTTTGCAAAGTACATTTGAGTATAAATACCGCCGAGAATATACGCTACAAACTGTTAATTAACAATATACGAGTGGGGATTGTCCCTGCAGTATATTTATACTGTACCGAGAGAAAAGTGGAGCCATTACGGCCCTTAGATGCCGGGGGCCCGTTTCACTAAACTTCTTACGACTAAGATGTTCGTAACTGCACATTTAATATCGTCTGTAAATTTCAATGTATGGATTTACATTTATTGAGCATAGGCTGCATATGCAGCCTATGCTCAATAAATGTAAAGCCAATAATTATTTACAAGAAAACAATGTTAATGTGAAATTTACAGACTATCATAATTTTGCACTTACGAACATTAGTCGTACGAAGTTTAGTAAAACGGCCCCCAGATGTTTTGGGGAAAAATATCAACATTATGTTATGTAATGTTGGCTTATCTTTAGCGTTTTTACGTTTAACGGCGCTACAGTGGGGGATATACAATATCCATTCAACATCGAAACTACCATTTGCTGATATGGTGGCACGTTCCCTTACCACACCAACATCACTTGGCCCAATATATATAACGGAATCTGCATATTTTGCTCAAATATACCAGCATATAGAGAAATGATTAACACATTAGAATGTTTTATAAACTTGTGGCTAGTTCATTTAAATTTGACTACCATAAATATTGCTATGATCAAGGGAGAACTGGGAGAATTTGGTTGGGGAGGAAATCAACACTTCTCTCACCTTTCCCTGAGATTCCGTAACTACTAAAATGTGGACATATATTGAACCCTGATTTGATCGGCTAATAACACCATGCTCTGCATGACTTTTCATTTAACCGTTCATGATATTCCATATGCAATATGGTAGGGGAGATTTCTATGAAATGTTTCTCTAACGCTATCAGTTTGTACCTACGGGTTCACGTCATTAAATGTAGCACATCCACGACAGATTTTCCAAAATCGGCTGTCAGAACAAATGTTATTGTGGATTTCAATATTTGCACTTACGAACTTCTTAGTCGTACTTCTTAGTCGTACGAAGTTTAGTGAAACGGGCCCCTGGCCCATTTCATTAAACTTCATAAGATTAAGAAGTTCGATCGTAAGTGCAAAATTTAACTAACCGTAACCCATCGATATTCTGATTCTGGCTCTGATGCTCCATATTCCAGCAATGCATTGGGGATTTAAACCTTTTTAACGCTGGACATCATACATCTAACGAATTCGAATTCGTTCTAACGCATTGCAATTCATTCTAACGATTTCCAATTCGTTCTAACGAATTCAATTATTTCGTTCTAACGCATTTTAATTCGTTCTAACGAATTCTAATTCGTTCTAACCTATTCGAATTCGTTCTAACGCATTCCAATTCGTTCTAACGATTTCCAATTCATTCTAAAGAATTCAATTATTTCGTTCTAACGCATTCCAATTCGTTCTAACAATTCGTTCTAACGCTTTCCAATTCGTTCTAACGATTTCAATTATTTCGTTCTAACGCATTAGAATTCGTTCTAACGATTTCAATTATTTCGTTCTAACGAATTAGAATGCGTTAGAACGAAATAATTGAATGGTTAGAAC